>RDRW01000471.1:0-322500 GCA_007896445.1 Puccinia hordei
TCTTGAAGTGCTATTGGATGCCCTGGGTAGCTCTAAAGATGATCTCTCCAGTTCTGTCGGAAATATAATGGATCTTTTGGGTTCGTAATCGTCTCGCCGCGCCATTTTTTTTTCTTCTTCATTTGAATAGTTCTGCTAACCTACCTTCGATGTTCTTTTCTGCAAGCAAACCTGATCACCACCCAACCGTTCTGGTCGATTATCACTTGCGCTTGGTGGTCACACTCTTCCTTCGTTAATCCCACGTTATTCCCCTTTTTCCGCCACACAATCTCTAATGTCAGATTATCAGTCGTCAAGACGATTCATGTTTTTTTGAAAATGCCCAATTTGCCTGTGCGTGAATGGGTCGATGAACGTTTATTCCGCTTGACGTTTCAAAATCTTTTAGTTGAGGAGCGATCTGATATTCGCGCCATGTCACATCAAGTATGGATTGCAGCAATTGACGGGCTATTGGTCTCTACGCAATCAGCAAATCTGCTACTGAGCTCTATCCAACCTCACTTGAACGGTTGGGTTGAATTGATGACAACTCCGCGAACACGCAAGCTGAATGCCTCCCTCTTCTATACAGCAACTCGCCATGCCCAACCTACCACTGTCCAGGATTTGAGCATGGTTTATAATGTTGATATAAACCCATCATGTCTCAAGATTTATCTTTAGTCTCCATCGACGATATTTTTCGTGGAAGGTTAGGTGCTTCAAAAGCAATAGGCTGTTTAATGTCTCAATTAACTCGGTTTGATCAACTTGACTTATTCACCAAACCTTTGTTGGAATCCATCAACTCCGATTTCGCTCTCCCAAAGTTACTCGTTTCAATCACTGTTGAGAATTGGGCTGAAGAGTATCGTATGACGAGCAACGAGCTGAAAACGGCTAACCTTGGACAACTAGCTGCTATGCAGCCTCTATCAGACCAGCTTCGAAAATCCCCCCTATTTTCAGGTACCAAGTCAAGCCACGCCGAATTGGATTCACTTCTTAGCGGCACACGCAAAGATATTGAAGGCCTGCTCGCAACCTTTGCTAGTCTTGGCAAGGTGCCTCCTGAGAGAATCCCCCAATTGCCCTCAGATCCATTTACGATCGAGTACGCCTCACAGGTAGTGAACAATGATTATCAGACTTTACTCCCATTGTTGGGTCGAGCAAACAAAAAGACAGCCCTAGCGAGTCTTGAGGACCGCAGACGGAAGCTACTACATGTCATTGGCATGTATGAGAGGGACAAAGTAGCGTTCGATACCCAATTGGATGCCGTGGCTGCTGCCGCGGTCGTTGCCCTTCGCGAAATCCCTGGAAGAATCTCGCCCGTAATCAAGGGCTTTACACAAAGCATCAAGGTTAGTCATACTCTCGGCACTCTGGAATCTTGAAACTAATTACGGTCATTCTGCATATTCAACATTATTAACTGTACACTTCACGTTTTGTCCTTTTTGATTTTTATTGTAGAATGAAACTGTACTCGAGCTTCAAACTCGTTCCGCAAATGCTTTGGCTTCTTTTGTTGACGTTTGCACTTCCCCCGAGTCACCAGTCAAGAACGACCCCACGGATAAAATTATTCGCAATTTAGCTACCTACCTCTGTCAAGATGAATCCCAAACCCCGACTTTTGCTAAGAGTAGAAGCAATCAAATAGGGATTTTCTCCGCCGAGGATCGAGGCATTCGACCTCCCACAAAGAGCGGCTCAACTCATCGAGAAGACCCTGAATCTGAGAGCGCATCATCCCAAGCCAAGTTGCTGAGACGAGGCGCTGAACTTGCGCTCTCATCATTGGCTGCTAGGTTTGGCGATGAACTTATCGATCGAATACCCCAATTATGGCAGTGCATGTCTGAGCCTTTGCTGGCACTATACAGTGCAGGAGACGTGGCTCAAGTAGACTCGAAGATGGAAAATGAGGCAGTGGAACCCAAATTAGCTCAAAATTTGCTGGACTGCCTTACCGTCCTGCCTGCCGTTGCTAGTAGCTTACCATCGTCATCGCTACCCCGTCTGGTAATACTACTCGGGCCGCTATGTCGTGCCGTTTCAAGCAAATTTGCGGTGGTGCGATACTCAGTAGTCAAATGTTACGCTGAACTGTGTAGGTTCTTGCCGGAAGAAGGGATGCTTCACTTCACCAACCACGTACTGCCCTTGGTCGGAGATCCTGTCAATCTGGCTCATCGCCAAGGTGCAATTGAGATGCTCTCCAGTCCGTCCGCTTTCTTCTCCTGGGTTGATTAATTGATTTTAGCTGACACATCTTTTACAATTTGCGTCATCATAGAATTAGTTGATGTGCTCAGTATCAAGATTCTGGCTTACATCATCTTCTTGGTCGTCCCCGTATTGGGCCGGATGAGTGATCCTGATGACGATGTGCGCCACGTGGCTACTCACACTTTCGCATGTCTCATCAAGTTGATGCCCCTCGAGGCCGGTGTTCCCGATCCACCTGGATTTCCGCCTGAAATGCTTGAAAAGCGTCAGTCCGAGCGTCAATTTCTGTCGCAGCTGTTGGGTGGTAGTAAGATTGCAGAATACAATATACCCATCCAGGTCAAAGCCGATCTCCGAAAATATCAACGTGATGGAATCAGTTGGCTGGCGTTTTTGGCAAAATACCAGTTGCATGGGATCTTATGTGACGGTTGGTTTCTCTCCCCTTATGACTCTTTTCTAAGATCTCACATTGACTCGTCTCGGCCCTCCGGACAGATATGGGTCTCGGTAAAAACATTACAATCGATCTGCATCCTTGCCAGCAAGCATCATGAACGAGCGGAACTGCACGCACTCCAGCCCAGTCCTAGTACCGTCCACTTACCCTCGCTTGTTGTTTGTCCACCTACACTAACCGGGCACTGGGCGCATGAAATCCGCACGTACGCTCCCAACTTGAAACCTCTTCTCTACGTCGGTGGTCCGCCAGAACGCTTGATTCTATCGAAAAAGATTAAAAAACATGATGTAGTGATTTTATCATATGACATTGTTCGGAATGATATCGAGCGTCTTTCCAAGTTCTCGTGGAACTACTGCATTCTAGACGAAGGGCATATCATCAAAAATGCGAAATCGAAGCTTTCACAAGCAGTCAAACTCCTCAAGGCTAACCACCGACTCATTCTCTCTGGAACGCCGATACAAAACAACGCTTTAGAGCTCTGGAGTTTATTTGATTTCTTGATGCCTGGGTTCTTGGGCACGGAGAAATACTTTAACGAGCGGTTTGGGCGCCCGATAAGTGCGAGTCGTGACGCGAAGAGCTCTTCGAAAGAACAAGAGGCGGGGGCGCTAGCGCTCGAAGCCCTTCACAAACAAGTTTTACCCTTCCTCTTGAGACGATTGAAGGAAGACGTACTCGACGACCTTCCACCTAAAATCATTCAAGATTACTATTGCGAACTGTCCCCCATACAAAAGCGTCTTTATGAAGACTTTTCTAATTCGCAAGCCAAACTTCAAGCCGAAGGTTTGATCAAAAACTCCCAGCCCAATAAAGCTTCAGCCCAACACGTCTTCCAAGCGTTACAGTATCTCAAGAAGCTAGTCAATCATCCCTCCCTCGTCCTTCGACCTGATCTCCCCCAACATCAACCCATTCTCTCGAAGCTTGGGGTGAAAGGTCTTCGAGATATCAGCCACGCCCCCAAGCTCTTGGCGTTACGACAAATCTTGCGCGATTGTGGGATCGGCCTGACCACATCGACTCACCTGATCGAAACCGTTGCAGATGATGGAGGCGGGACGACAGCCAGTGGTGGCACGATCCCACAGCACCGAGTACTGATCTTCTGCCAGATGAAGCAAATGTTGGACATCATCGAGCACGATCTATTCAAATTACAGATGCCTAACGTGACCTACATGAGGATGGATGGGTCTACTGATGCTACCAAGAGACACGATGTCGTCCAAACTTTCAATTCTGATCCTAGTATCGATTGTCTCCTGCTTACCACTCATGTCGGAGGCTTAGGTCTTAACTTGACTGGGGCAGATACAGTGATCTTTGTCGAACACGATTGGAACCCAATGAAAGATTTACAAGCAATGGATCGGTTCGTGTCTTTCTTTTTTCTATGTCCATGTCGATTTCCCTCTCTCTCCCTCGGCTGTTGTCTGATAGGCTTTCTTCATTCATTCGACAGCGCCCATCGGCTCGGCCAAAAAAAGTTGTGAACGTTTATCGACTGATCACTCGTGCTACTTTGGAGGAAAAGATTATGGGGTCAGTCTGCTTGATTGTCTTTATATTTCTTGAGATGATCATTGACAGATAATAAACATGATTGATTTGCTCAGATTACAACGCTTCAAGATGAACATCGCAACCTCGATCGTCAACCAGCAAAACTCCAACCTAGCTGCCCTGAACACTGATCAGATCTTAGACTTATTCAATGTCTCATCGATCGACGGTGGCTCGACCAGCCAATCTGACCCAAGTAGTAGTAGTAATCATGCTGGGATGGAAGGTCATGGGGTTAAGAAGAACGTGCTCGATGGCTTAGAAGACCTTCCACCCGAGAGTGAATACGAGTCCTTGGATCCTACTAAATTCCTTAGCTCCTTATAACCGATCGCCTCGTCTTATCTAGCCAGTCCTTTCCACTTCTACAGCGACATCCACTTTGCCCGGCTCTGGATGGGCTGTGTATTCAAGCTGTTTTGGTTGTTCACCGAGTTACTCCATCTGTGCTTTTGTAAATGCTGATCGTCAAAAAATGGGAATTGTAACTTTTTCATCCCTCCTCCTCCATCCAATTTATTTTGAGTGTGAATCTATTCTTCGGATTCTTGTTTCTTCCTTGCCATCAATTTCTCATCATCTTTTAATTTGTACACTGGTTATCCATGAAGACAGTCCTGTTCTTTCTCTCCCTCTTAATTTTTTCCCCCCCTTGATTTACGTCGTGCATCCCAAGTAAATTTAATGATCATTCGATACAGTTTCACACCGGATTTAATAACTTTCTCTTGTGACAGATTGATGTAATTATGCATACATTTTTAGATACTCAAATGGTTTGTTAAATGTGCTGTTATCATCAAGCAAAGAAACAAGAACCTCTTGGTAAGCCATTTTTTCTTGGTCCTCTAGTAAGCTGAAGATGAGGGTTTTTGAATTGATTATTAAGATTTTTTTTTGGTTGATCGCATTGGAAAAAAGAAAACATCCCCTGAGTTTGGAGGACAACTTACACGTAGGTTTGCACTAAAGTTTAGTTCTTCATGGAGGTCAATGTTGATCTTGTGTTGTGTGACCTGAAGACAGAAAAATTAAGAAATAAGGGGATATGCAAGTACTTGGGTTTTGAGGATGGTACTGAGAGTGACCTTTCGAGAAAATTTAGCTCAGGTTTAGCACCTTTCGGTGATGGACAGATTTTCTCCACACTTCTACAAATTTATAGACACTTCACCCCAAATGGCACATTGTTACATGCACAAACTCCAAGGAAACTGGTTGGACTATAGCTCCAATGCAAAGGTACTGTGCAGAAAAGCCAGATTGTTCATTGGGTGCTCCACTGGTTTCATATTAAAATGTTATAAAAATGGCCAAGTCGCTGAAGTGGGTTCTCAGTGTTGGTTCGTGATATGTATGTAGGTGGCTGAGGAGAGGTTCACAGACAGAATCACATATCCCACGAGATTGGCGACCGATAATCGACAACCAAACCCCCACTCTACCACCCCAGGCCAACAAGAATAAAGTACAGGTACGAGACTTTCTGTTCCTTTCCAGATCGGCCCCTGATGTTCTGAGTACATACCTGATCCGTTTCTCGATCCGATCTCACAGCTCAGTGTCTTTTTGGAAGCGTTTGCGAAGATATACAGGATATAAATCTGGAAATGATGAACTCAGTGGATGATGAATTTGAATCGATCCTATGGATTGCGCGGGAGTGCTACGTTTACCGCTTACCACCACGGTGCGTACATAGCTTGACGTCCACACCTGAGGGTTCGTCGGATCCGTTTCAAAGACGCGCTGAATTCTAATCAGGGAATCTTTTGTGGTTTTCAGCACTTCCTCTGCGGGTTATAAGGCCGCTGAGTGGGGCGACATGGAGGCCTTTCTTTGGAAAGGAAGACTACGGATCCTTGAGAGAGGCAGCGAGAATGACCCTTCTAATTCAACCAAATGCTTCATTCGACTGGAAGATGCGGATACTGGTTAGTTTTCAGCAGTCTTTTTCTAAAAATAAAGTCTCTTCTCTTTTATTCTGTTGTCGTCAGATGTTTTTTTGTTTTTGATTTGACAGCATGGAAACTTTCCTTTTTCTTAAATAACGGATATTCTCACATGGATACGAAACGTGAAAACAGGTGAATTATTTGCGAACTGTCCCTACACTCTTGACGGGAAATCCGTCGAACCCGTCCTAGATTCTTCACGTTACTACGTGGTTAGGGTTGAAGATGCTTCGACCGGACAACGTGCTTTTCTCGGTATGGGCTTCCCTGAACGCTCCGATAGCTTTGACTTCAATGTCGCTCTTCAGGATTGGACCAAGTTCAGTTTACTTTTTTTCTGTGCGGTCCACGTATATGGATAGAGGCAGTCTACATGACAATCTCAGAAACAATCAGGAAGCTGATACGATACCAACTCCTTGAACCTAAACATAATTGTGGATATATGTACATATATCAAGGCGACAACGGAACACAAGTAAGCGGGAGGAAGTAGATCAAGGGCCGTCTCCTCACATCCCCAGCGGTCCAAAGCGGGACTTTTCATTGAAAGAAGGCCAAACGATCTCGATCAGCTTCGGGGGTGGACACAGCAACCGGTCTTCCTCATCAACAACCAAGAAATCCACTGGCGCCGCTGCCTCTGACGCCCTCGTCCCCCCTCTCTTGCCTCCCCCTCCACCCCCTTCTCGAAAATAACCCAATTCCTAATACTTTACAGTCCTGCACCTTTTTTTTTTGTCAGTTGTTTTTACTGAGATTACCTGCACATCATCACATCACTTTTTACACATAAAGTTCTCTGTATAGTTGCACGTTTATCTTCTTCTCGTTAGGTTTTGTATCTTGTCAGATCGTCCTCTTCTACCATTAATCAGTAATAGTGGAATTTAAAGATTGCTCACACATAATACATACCTTTTTGACCATAAAAAATATTGTTGACAGGAAGTAACTTGAGGTTGTTGATTGCCCTAAGAAGATGTCACTGGGTAGAATTTTACTATTCTTCATGGGCCTTAAAAGGCAAAAATGTGCAATACCAAAAATGGAGCATCCCTAAAAAGTAGTCAGTATGGGCCTTGAAAAGCATTTGTGAGATGCAAATCATTTTCCTGGTGAAGCCTATAGATTCTTGCGATAATCGAAAGTTTTTGAAGGTGATAACTGCTCATAATTGGGACAGATGAGAACTTTCTAAGGAAATCCAGCTGCGCCCATCCTTTCAAACGAAGCTCGGCTGTCTCGGTCATCAGCCTTGTTAACTCACTCTTTTTCTTAATGCCGGAATTCAATCGGTTCAAGTGAGCCGAATCGATTGGCTCTCAGACGAATCACTTGACCTTCAAGGTCATCGTTCTTTGCATCGGCGATCGATTCAAGCACATATGTACATAAATATGTAAGCATGTAGAATAATCAGTGTGAAGTTGATACAAACACCGAGACCTCGATGAGAATGGTGCATCTTGAAACTGTGGTGTTGGTGACTGTATC
Organism: Puccinia hordei; assembly: GCA_007896445.1. Classification (NCBI taxonomy): domain Eukaryota; kingdom Fungi; phylum Basidiomycota; class Pucciniomycetes; order Pucciniales; family Pucciniaceae; genus Puccinia; species Puccinia hordei. Next base: position 7,711 of record RDRW01000471.1, read on the forward strand.
GGTGTGGAGATATGTAAATAAATATGTAAGTCTGGGACGAAAAGTTGTATGGGTGTTGAAACCCCCCAGGAGAATATAAAAACCCATTGTATTTCCAATGTATAGTCACCTAGAGAACCGCCGAGAACCAACCCAGTAACGGGACCACTTCTTATAGATATTTACATATTTATTTATAACCGCTGCCCTCTGAACAAAGCACGACCGGTTCAATCAGCACAAGATGGCAGTCCAACTCAGGAATGTCTTCACAGAGAAAGCGGGCAGAGAACTCCCAGTCTTTGTCACCTTCATCACTGCCGGTAAGTCTCTCCAGTTTCACTCGATCTTAGCCAGCCAAAAATTACAATCTAACCCTTGTAATCTTACAGGTTATCCTAACCCCGAAGCGACTGTCCCGCTTATGTTGGCCATGGAAGCTGGTGGGGCCGACATCATCGAATTGGGCGTTCCTTTCACTGACCCTTTGGCCGACGGACCCGCCATTCAAGAGTCTAATAATGTCAGTCATTAGTCCCCTCTTGATCTCTAATGTATCAACACACCTCATCCAATCCCTAATTCACATTTTTTTCTTCTTATTCTTCCGTTTTTATAGGTCGCCCTTAGTTACAATGTCGATTATCGGAGATGCTTGGAATTCGTTTCTGAAGCTAGGTCTCAGGGGTTGAAAGCCCCAGTCATTTTGATGGGTCAGTTCATTTTTTATTAATTATCCTCTGATGACAGTCACAAACTTATTAAACGAGATTCGTCAGGTTACTACAACCCTCTGATGGCCCATGGAGAACAGGCCTCGATTACTGATGCCCAACAAGCCGGTGCCAACGGATTCATTGTCGTCGATCTACCACCCGAGGAAGCCGTCAAGTTTCGATCTCTGTGTACCGGTGCCGGGTTCGTTTTCAACTAAGATTTCTAACGTAAATAATCCGACTTCAATTTCACTAACATCTCCGACAACAGGTTGAGCTATGTACCTCTAATCGCACCCACAACGACTGACTCTCGAATCGGTTTCTTGAGCTCTATAGCTGATTCATTTATGTATGTGGTCTCCAAGGTAAACGTGTTTTTTTCTGTGCTGGGTTTTATCCGAGTCTTGCGTATCTCATCAAGCATCATTTCCGATGTAACTACCTCAATACTAGATGGGTACTACAGGTGCAAGTGAAAAAGTTGAAACCTCACTACCGGATCTGATTTCTCGGATTCGAAAATTTTCTCATACCGATACCGATCGATCGATCCCACTGGCAGTCGGCTTCGGTATCTCAACAGCAGATCACTTTGACCATGTTGGGGGGCTCGCTGATGGAGTAGTTGTAGGATCCAAAATAATCGAGGTCCTGAAACTTAACCAAGGTGAAGGCGCTGTCAAAGCTGTCGAGCACTTCTGTGAAGGCTTGTGTGGAGGCAAAGCAGGTCGCGTACGCAAGAGCCCTGCAAAGAATGCCATCAACGGTCTTGTCTCGCAGGTCTCAAATCTAATGACCAATGGTATCAATGGTACCACCCACCCATCAACAAATGGAACCTCCAAACAACCTACTCCTGAAAATAGTCTACCTTATCGCTTTGGCGAGTTTGGTGGCCAATACGTCCCAGAAGCATTGGTGGATTGTTTGCTCGAATTAGAAACCTGTCATCGCGAGGCAATGGCTGACCCGAAGTTCCAGGCCGAGTTCAAGAGTTACTACGGCTATATGAACCGCCCGTCGGGGTTGTATTTCGCGGAGAGGCTCACCGACCATGTTGGCGGAGCCAAGATTTGGTTCAAGCGTGAAGATCTTAACCATACAGGCTCTCACAAGATCAACAATGCCGTCGGACAGATTCTTCTGGCTCGACGATTAGGCAAGACGCGGGTCATCGCTGAGACGGGCGCCGGGCAACATGGTGTCGCAACTGCCACCGTATGCGCACGGTTCGGCATGGAATGTGTCGTTTACATGGGTGCGGAGGATGCCCGTCGGCAATCCTTGAACGTCTTTCGGATGAAAATGCTCGGCGCTCAAGTTGTTGCAGTGACGAGTGGCAGCCAAACACTGAAAGATGCTATTAGTTGAGCTTTTTTTTTTGATCATGATCATCGGACATCTGTGTTTTCTTTTTTCTTCTTTCGTTGAAAGCTGATTGTTTATGACTCTTCTTAGACGAGGCCATGCGTGACTGGGTGACCAATGTCGCAACCACGCATTATCTCGTAGGCTCAGCTATTGGCCCTCATCCTTTCCCCACAATCGTACGAGACTTCCAAAGTGTGATTGGACGAGAGATCAAGGAACAGCTACAGGCTGAAATAGGCAAACTGCCGGATGCAGTGATTGCCTGCGTGGGTGGTGGAAGTAACGCTATCGGGTGAGTTGATTTCCTGGGGCAGGGTGTGGACCCAAATCATATGTTGGATTCTGAAAAGGCATCTTGGGGTATTTGAACTTTGCTTGTAGTACTTTCCACCCGTTTATCAATGAGAAGAGCGTCCGAATGATTGGCGTGGAAGCCGGTGGAAGTGGAACGGATACCGATCGACACTCGGCGACGTTATCAAAAGGGACCAAGGGCGTGCTCCATGGCGTACTGACCTACATTTTACAGAGCCCGAGTGGACAGATCTCGGAGACTCATTCAATCTCAGCCGGGCTCGATTACCCAGGCGTCGGGCCGGAGCACTCGTTCCTGAAGGATGCCGGCAGGGCTGAGTACCGCGTCGCGACCGATCTTGAGGCTTTGAAAGGATTCCGATTGTGCGTCCAATACGAAGGTATCATACCCGCACTCGAAACCGCCCATGCGATCTGGAGCACCGCCGAAGTTGCTAGAGAACTTGGAAAGGATGCTAACATCGTCATGGTACGTCTGTGACGCGTCTAAGAGTAGAATATCAACTGCTGATTGCTTTTTTTCCCTTCCTCATTGACCTCATCCCTTCCTCTTCCAGTGTTTATCTGGCAGAGGAGATAAGGATGTTGAGCAGATTGCCCAACAGTTACCCAAGTTCGCCGACGCTCTGGATTGGCACATTGCACCTTGAGGCTATACACTCGAGGTATCAAAATTCCAGCAATTATTGCAAATGTGTTTCTTTGGATAGATTCCTTGATTTTGTTTTAATTTAGATGAAATCGCTTGCATTCCCATCAATTCAAGATCGACAAAAATAGTCCTACATACCAACTTTATCTTCATCACCACTCTTCATCATTTCCAGCAAAATCCTCTTTAGCATACACAAATTTTTTTGGCACTTTCTCGGATATCAAGTTGAACAAATTATAACCAGAATAACAAAAAGAAAAAAAAACCAAATTATAAGAAAGAAAGAAAAATGTAACCGATAGACACAATTGATCCCCTTACAATATAAACATGTGTATTTTTTTATATATGTAGAGCCACATTTGAAGAAATCTCTTGCCGATAATTCATCGCCTATCTACAAACACATGATCAATCTTACTGAGGTAAGGTGTTGTGAGTCTGTACATGTATGGCCACAAAGTAACGAAAACAAATGTTTCCTTTCGTCCAACTCGATGCAAGACTCAGGCCATAATGAGTTGTTACCAGATAATCTGGCTACATACTCTTGGAATTACTGTGCGCTACATGCACACTTGAGGCGACGCGGCGTGGCCCGGTCGCCTCCTTTGCCCGGTCAGAAGGAAGCTCAGCTTTCCGCAACCGCCTCGCGTTCTAGTAGGACACACTTACAACCAAACACATTCTCGACTCTGGTAAAGTTGAATCATGAACCTTGTTTAACTCAACTGGATAATAGAACCCACTAATCCGATGCGTTTTACTCCCCTGATAATGAACTATCACACAGCCCAGGATGGACTCCGATTCAGATATCGAGATCGTTCCTTCCCAAGCAACCAAACCACCACCCCCTCAGGGAGCAAAAAGAACTATTACAACAAAACGGCTTGTCAAAGACAAGCTGCCATCACTCAGCCCCCTGCCGCTTCTCACAAATTTGAAACGCCCAGCTGAGAAAAGTATCGACAGTGATCTCAGCTCGCCTGCTGATTCAGACGAAGACCGCGAAAGAAATGTTAAACGGACCCACCCATCAGCATCTACCCGCCCCAAAGTTCCTCTGCCTGTACACAGCCCATTGACATCCTCTCCAGAGCTTCCCGAGCCTTCGCACCGGTCGCCATCTCCACTACTTCCAGACCCCCTTCGCTTCTCCCCCATTGGCAGTCCTCATGCTGTATACAGGAAAGAAACGAGAACGTCTGGTCAAACCTCTCCGCCGCCAGAAAAGATGTTACATTCAAAAGCAGTTATTGAGCTCGGTTCCAGTCCACTATCTTCCATTGACACATCTTCCAGCCTTGCTGAAGCTCGGATGCCCATACCAAAAAAGAGTACAAACCGACAATCCTCTTCACCGATATCCGGCCCATCTTCCAAATCCACCCATAAAGATCGAACCAGTGGACCCAATCCAAACCACAATCTTGATCAATCTAATTCAGCACGCCCGTCTCAAGAACTTAGTACTAGCCCGATCCCGGTCCGCAAGAAAACTCCGGTTATTGCCCAACTGATTGATCCTGATTCAAGCGGCGAGCTCTCCGATCTCAATTCAATTTTTGGAGCTCCTAAGTGTTCCTCACAACCTCAAAGTCGTATACGTGAGTTAGGTCGTTAACTCAATCCTTGCAGGCCATCCAAGTTGATCACAAATGTACGAATTTACATAGAAAATGATTCTCAAGGGGCTAAAAGTTCCACTAACGAGTAAGCACCTGTACCTATTCAATAGAGATCCAGTCATTATCTGGAATATTTCAGATGCAAGCCCTTCTTTATATCATAGATACTTACTAGTTGCACTATCTACAGCGTATCCATCACTCAGCGGACGGGGGCGCGAAACTTGTCACCTGCTCTTGCAAGACCATTGCATCCTCATCGCACATCTACGGTTCCACGCCCTGTTGCAGAGGTCGAGAAAATACTGCCTAGGTCTCGCTCTGCGCCGCAGAAGTCCGATGAGCTTCCCAGCACTGTTGACAAAGGCAAAGGCAAGGCCAAACAAACGGTCGACACCCTACTCAGCCCGGTTGGTGCAGTGAATGAGAATCTGCTTTCTGGTTTGTCTCATTTCCCCCGTAGGCGTTCATACCATCATTGGCATTGACAATCGTCCTTGAACTATATTCACGGCTTCACTCACGCCAGACTTGGAAGATTTCGATTTCACTAATAACAGTAATAACCCCTCGGCCCCCGATCACTTACCAAGTGGACTATCCTCTAGTCATCCAAGTCCTCCTCCAGATTCCGCCCCAGTCAGTAAATCCACAGCTAATCGAATTGAGAAGCAAGCTCAAGCAGCACAAGCTAGATTGCTTCGGGAGGCCAAAAAGGTATGCTCGCACTTTTTTTCCGATCCTCGGATTCTATTCTCCATGATCTAACTTCTCCCCAATTTTTTTTCTCTCTCCTGCTCCTAAAAGGCTGCCAAGGAGAAAGAAAAGCTAGACAATCGTCTCCAGCGAGAAGCAAACAAATTAACATTAAACCGGAAGGAAACGGTGGCTGAAGTGCGGATGTACGTTTCCAAGTCGCTCAAGAAATCCAAGCTACATCCGTTTGTAAAAGCCTGTGAAGTGCTAGAGCAACGAATCTCGTCGACCGAAGGGTGTATGATGAACCCCCCGGGCGAGATTGATGACGAAAATAGTGAGCCAAAAGGTGTGGTCAGATGGGTCCGGACAGCTACCAAGGAATGGGACGAGGAACGCGGGATCTTTATTCCCCTTGGCGTCGGTCAGAGTAAGGAGACTTCCGAGCCTACCATCTTGGTGGTCTGGACGGGCAAGGAGGTCGATGAGGTTATTGCGTCGGGAACTGACCAACTGATGAAAAAAGCTCAAGCAATAAAATCTCATTACCCACAAGACCAGGTTAATTTATCCCTGATATCTGATTGTTTATAGTCAACATCAATATGCTGATATGTCTACTGGATCAACAGTTGTTTATCGTCATTTCTGGCTTGGAGACAATCCTCAAAGCCGAGCGGAGGAATGAAGATGCGATGATCACAAACGAAGCTCGTGAAAGGTTGGCCGCACAGCGGAACGAACCGATCCCGTGTCCGGCCAAGGGCAAGAGCAAAAGTGGGCCAGCTTTGCCTCGAAACAGCCGAGATAAGATCCTGAAGGAATTGGAAATTATGAAGCTTGTTACCAAAGCCTTCGTCATTCGGGTTGAAGATAAAAACGAGTTCGCTAACTGGTTGTGGGAGATGACGATGGAGATCGGCGTGAGACCTTACAAGTAGGTCCCCTTCTCATCCATCCATTCGATTGTCTTGTACTCAATCACTCGATACGTTTCTCACGCCCAGATCAAGAAAACAAGAATTGAAGTCGGCACTAAGGTTAGAAGTATCTGGGACCAAAGGTACAAATTACGAGGATACCTACATTAAGATGTTGAGCAGTTTGACGAGGGTGACCGAGAATGAAGCCAAAGGGATCGTCTCAAAATTTCCTACATTAAAGAGTTTGTATCAATCTTGGGAACGAGGGATAGAGAAGCACGGGTTGGTTTGGGCAGAGGACATGTTGATTGGTTGCTCGGTTTGCATTCTCACTTCTTTTTTGTATATTTTTACTCCGTTGTTCTTTCGGGTTAATTGAGTCAAATCGACTTTTTTCTTTTTTTCTGTTATTCTAGAAATCAAACTCAATGACGACGGTCAATTCAAATCGAAAGATCGGCAAAACGACCTCCAAAAGAATCTTTGAAATCATGTATAAAGTCAAGAATGGTGATGCCTGTCTTTAAGCATTTTCTATTGTTTTCTTTCTCCTCGTCACGCCTCAAATTGGTCATCAGTCTAAAATCTTATCTTCAAGATACTATCCTTTTATCTAATTTAATCACGTCATCTCTGTTTTAATGTATTGGTTCTGATCAGTTTATTCACTCATGTTTTTGTATCATTTCACGCAAAATGGGTGTTTCTTTGCCGTTTGGCATGCTAAAACCAGATCAGGCCAGATATAACATGTTTGCGATGAGTTCATGCAAGCTGTGGTGTGTTTGTTACTGCATAATAATGGTGCTTTGGAGACTACAAATACATACGAGCTAGAAAAACAACAAAATGGCAAAAGCTGAAAGTGATAGTTTCACCCGCTTGAGATGATGATACTTGAGTATATACGGCCAAAGGACCTTGTCGATTAGAAAACAACTACAGCCAAAAAGATTGAGCTCTTGAATAGATGATTTGTTTGTTAAGAAGCTAAAATAATTGATCTGAACGATATGACTGGTAGTGGTGTCATTCGTTGGTGATCATTATTTCCGGCTGGGCGTCTTTTCTAGTATCATTTAATCGTGCAAGCCTTTTCTTTCGAGCCGAGGAATTGATGTTAAAAATGGTGCAGCGACCCTCATGCCACTTCATAAAGATTAGTGTCGCTGAGGCGATCAACCAAAAGCTAATATAGATCATCACTGTTGAGATACTTCCAGTGTTGTTCCAACCTGTGTAGACAACCGGTGGTCAATTATCAATACTCTTAAACTGAGATGAACGGGAAACCTTCGATTCAAAACCTTACCAAAAACTCCGGCAAAAATCATCCATCCACCTGCAGTCAACTTATTTTCAGGGTTTCCTGATCAATTAAAAGGATGACCAGAAAGATTGATTAAAGATGTTACTTGAAGTTATAAGTTTGCGTGTATCTTGGAGGGTTTCGAAGCGTACCGTAATCTAGATGCCAAATGTATCCATCAACCGGAAACGATCCAGGTCCATCGCCAGCTTCTGCCGCATCCCCCCCAACCCTGAACGATAGCAACCTTGGGTTTAAGTTCCTGCTTAAGGATTCCAGGAGAAAAGAAAGAGAGACAACTGACATGCGGATAAAACTGTACATCTTGAAGTACCAAGCTGCCTTGGTTATCAAACCTGCACCAACATACATCAACACGATAGTCGAGATCGTCAAAAAGAGGCTCAGATCCAGTCTGGCGGATGAGTTGTAGATGGCATAGCCAATCACGAGCCCTAAAAGGATTCCGGTCACAGCTGCGATCGGGATCGATGTTGCTGGTTGGCCGAGGGAGACCTGTTCAATATCATTGGTCGACAGTCCTTCACAAGAAACAAACAGTGCAGTCTTTTTTTTCTCTTCTTTTGACATTTGACTTACGCCGCCAATGAAAACTACTGCTTCAAGTCCCTCCCGAAGTACGGTCAATGCGGGTAGGAAGAATAGGATGTATCTGCTGCTTGTCGAGTCGCCTGAATTCATCCGTTTACCACCGATTCTTAACGTCGAAATTAGCCTTTGAAATCTCGAAAGCACTTTGGGACCTTTGTCTTTCGTATCGATCATGTTCTCTTGCTCGAATGCTCTGGATAGCTTGATACGCCATTTGACTTTAGATCGGTCAATACGCATCATGGTGATGCCCATTACGAATATCATTCCAGATGCGATTAGGGAGAAGATTCCCTCTACATGGAACGTATCAAGCGGGCGTTTAACTTAGTTAAGTAAGTTTAAACAAGTCGGAGTAACCTATTCTCTTGACCTACCCCAAAGCTCCTCGGCATTTCCATAGATGTCTGTAAGCTTCGTGTAATAAACTGCCAGGAATGCGGCACCAATACACATAGAGAAGAACAGGCCGACGAAAGTCCCTGAGAAAACCTATGTTATAGGTGAGGCATTATTCAACTTAAAGGGGCAACAAAGAAGAAGAAGAAATCATACAGAGCGAAACTTGCGAAACGGCTACTACTTACCTGGACTCTCATCCGCTTGATGATTTTTTCTCGATGCTCTTCATGATTCATGATGGTTGCGAGAGGATGACCAGCTTCATGACTGGCCAGACTTTCCAACTCCAAGGGAGATCCATTCAAGTTTTGTTCGAGACGGGGTAGACGAGGGGTCTCAATCGATAGTTGATCCTTGGTGGCCGTCGAGGGGTTATCGTATGGCTTGACGATCTGCTCGATCAAGGCCAGCAGGACCGAGAGAATAATCGCTGCCTCGAGCACTTCTCGGAAGCAAATCAGAAAGATCGGAACCGAGAATAGGTTGGCCGTCATCTTCTTCGAGACCTTCGAGACCTTCGAAATCTACTCTTTTCTTCTTCTTCTTTTAGGTTCTCTTTCCCTTCCAGGCTCTCCAGTTCGCTTGGCCGAGATATCGTATGTTCTGGTCGATATACAAAATCCTCTTGACTCCACACAGATATATATATGCTGCCGTCGGGCGCATGAAGTGATGGTCTGCGAACGCCACAGCCGTGACGGAAATGTGTCTTGACTTTGTATGCCACTGAACGGCCACATGGCCCAAATAAAAAATCAGGAGTTGTGGTACATAAATACATACAGGATATCTAATACGCAGGCCACATGGTACAGTAAAGCCATATGTACGAACACTTTTGTTGAGTGTAATTTCGCCATTGGTATTGCACACCATGGATATTCACCATTATTCTACATACTATACATGGAGAAGAGGTAGTGAAAAGGTCAGCGGTGAACACAACACGCAAGGATCATGTCAAACAAATTGGCAGCGTTGAAAAGATTTTGATCGAGGGAGTATGCTCCGAGCGGGGTTGGTGGATAATTGCCGAGTAGGCAAATGGGAGGCTGGAAACGCGTTAGCTGAGGGCTTGTGTTGAGAATTGATGGAATTGTTTGGGAGAAAAGCGCAGTGTATTTGTTTGCACTGGCCGGTAGGATTCTGTCGGGTTAGGCGTTTCTGATTGAGGTTTCTATGGACAGGACGTCGGCAGCCTCGTTGCCTCTGTTGCCATTTTGTTCTAACACGCGAATGGAATTGAGAGGTCTCGCTACGAGGACATTTCATGGAAAAAGTGTTGTCCAGGTTTGGCGGCCCCGTAGTAATTCGGGCAGGCGGTGCTCTAACACTTTGATTATCGGTGAAGATAACGGCGGCGTTCTGAGGGCTAAGAGCACCCCCACGGCCTCGCACTCGTGGTTGGATATGTATACATTCCTTCCCAGGGTCATAAAAGCTAGATCCATGGTGGAGCATATATCACCACCCCCTTTTGGACAAGCCCGCAGTGGATTTTGATGGATATTAAGGCGCTGTTCATGGTGCATATGGCGTCTTCCTTATTTGCGGTCCGTGTACAATGCCACTTTGCCAGCGTTGAACGGAAAGTCTCGTGTGGTAAGCTGCACAAATATTGAATGTAAGGATGTGCTAACTGCACAACCAACAAGTTGCCAACATCCCTCACCTAAGAGATAAAGCAACATGCAATTACCCAGGAGCAACAACTTGAGTTGTAAGTTATAATTCAGACTTTGTCCTTGGCACTTGTTTATTGTCATTGAAAAGGCCAATGTCATGGGTAACTGATTTCTATAGAAAGAGATCTTGACACATGAGTTCCCTTGGTGACATAAAGTAATCTTGGGGATTGTCACATAAAGTAATCTTGGGGATTGTCACTTCCCTTCCCTTCAAAAGCCCATTCAAAGTATTCCGAGCTATGTTTTTTATTACCCAAGTTATGAGTGTTACCCGTTGCGCAGTCCCTTGTCTACTTTCAAATTCCTGAGGAATATGAATGGGACACCCACTTTCATTACTAATCTCCAAAATCGGAGGAAATCAAGCTTTGCTAAACCTTTGGGCTGAAGCAAATCTATTGCATCTTCATCGGGCCTGTTCACTGAAACCAATTCCCACTTGTCCTCCCCCTTTTTTTAAAAAAAAAAAAGAACAGGTAATTTTGCCATTAACATTGCAAACTATGAATACCATTTGTTTCTAACTACAAGTTTTTGTTGAAACTCGAGCCGTTCTCTGTGTGCTCTCAGCGCACCCTCTTAACCTAACCCCAGTTTGTATCACTTCAGTTCATCGGCTCATCAACTCATCGACGATTCTCATGATCTCAACCATCAACTCGAATCATCAAACCAATCATCAACACTCGACACTCAACAACATTGTTGAACTTGCGTGAAGCTTTAACTCGGAAAGCCTTCGGTAGCTTCCAACTTGGTGAGAAATGCCGTCATCGCATTTCTTATCATATTCTCTCTGCACCCAGTCAAATCACTAACTTCTCTTCTTGATCAGTCAACTTGTTGCAGATTACATCCTGCTTTTTATCTCATCATTACACATTGTTTTATACCTATTATATTAGGGTTTGTTATCCTTTTCTTTTCTTTTCTTATCAAATCTCATCTCTCTCAAACAACTAATCACCAGTCTCTTTTTTAGTCTCTCTCGTATAACTCTCCAGAGTATTATATACTATTTTCTCTATTATTATCATCAAATATATTCCTAGGGTTTGTTTCACTTTCTTTTCTTTTCTTTCTTTTATTCTCATGTCTCTTTCTTAAACTTTGTTTTGTCTTAGTTTCTGGTCTTTATTTAACAGCAATTTAGGCATAGGTTCTTTACAATTAACAGTTGAAACCAAACAGGTACCAATTCATGTCCGAAGGAGATCTCAAAAGTCAACCTTCACTATCGACCTCAATTGCCAAAGACCAGATTCCTAGCACTACCATTTTTTCATTGACTATGGATTCTATTCAATCTTCAGTACTCAAGACTGTCATCGAAGGAATACCTCTTCTAACCATGGAAAATTACACGCACTGGAGAAGACGAGTGTTTAACTTCCTCGATGTCGTCAAACTCAAAAACGAACTGATTGATGTCAATCATACCTTAAGTCCCGATCAGAACGTTTTCCTGAAAGCTATCCTAGTCGCCAAACTTGAAACTACCGTCCAAGCTAATGTCGTCGACTCAGTAAACAAGGATAACGCTAAGATGATTTGGTTATCCATAGTAAAATTTTTCGCTTCGAATCAAGCGTCGAACAAGTCACGCGTCTTTCAATCGTTTCTTCGTTCTCCCTATACTCCGAATGATATCCCCAGCTTTATCACCACCATGAGAACGTTTCAATCTCAACTTATCAAGGTTGGATGGTCGTTTTCCAAGGATGCCATCGGCCACATGGTCCTCAATAAATTTCCTAGCGACATGACTGACATAGTCAATCAGATCACCCACTCCAACAAAGAACCAATGATAGACATAGTTTTCGAACATCTTCGAGTCCATGAACACAACATCGAGATCAGGACTAGTGAAACTGGTTCGAAATTGAATCCAATTACTCTGTTAACTGACGACTCAAAGAGATGTCGCAGAGATTTTCATAATCCAAACGCCGACCACCCAAAAAACAATTGTTTTATGTTGTATCCAAACAAACGTCAAGAACATTACGACAGAATAGCTGAAAAACGAAAAGCCGAATCAACTGTGAGTAGTCTTCACTCATCCTTGTCAAAATCGAATCATCAATTTATTCTCGACTCGGATTCGTCAGCTCATATGATATCCAACTCTCAAATATTCCATACTCTAGAATACAAAGAACTAGGTTGCGTAAAAACTAGCTCTGGGCATGACAAACTCAAGATTAAGGGGATTGGCTCAGTACGCTTGAAGAATGACTACGGCGAAATTCTCTTGAAACATGTTCTTTTCATACCCGATATCGTTGTAAATCTGCTATCTGTCCGGTGTCTGCTGCTTGAAGACTACAGTGTTGAATTCCATAAAAATTCTTTTCAAATTATTAAAAACCATGAAATCAAAATGAAGGGCTCTTATGTTGGAAATCTACCCAGTCTTGACTTTAAGAACCCTGAACTCTTGAGTCATCTTACGTCCGCAGAATTTCTTCACAAATCTCTTGGACATGTCAGCTATCATAGGATAAGGAAGAAACTTGGGATTCCCTTGAAAATTATCAACAATTGTGAATCATGCGCTGTTGCTAAGATCACAAGAGCATCATATAAATCTGTTCACAATCCTGCTTCCAGACCGTTTGAAGAACTTAATCTCGATCTCATTGGTCCTATTTGGCCAGCATCACATGAGGGACATAGATACATACTCACTGTAGTGGATAGCTGTACCAGATTCTGTGCTGCCATTCCAATAAGACACAAGAGTGACGTGCCCAACACTCTGTCCTTCTTAGTCGATGTGGAAGCCAAAAGATTTGATTATTACCCTTCCACTTTTCACTCAGACCGAGGATCTGAATTTCTCAATGCAAGTCTGAGCGAATACTGTGCTTTACACCTGATCAAACAACGAACATCCGATGCCTATACCCCTCAGCAGAATCGACTGGCTGAAAGATTTAACTGGACAATCTTAGAATCAATGAGAACAATTCTTGAGGACTCCGGGATTGAAAGCAAATATTGGAATGAGATAGCAAAAGTCAGCTCACTTACCCTAAATCAAATACCGGTCCACAAGTCGAAAAGTTCTCCGTTTGAACTTTTTAAAAATTGTTCACTTCCAATTAATTACTTTTATCCGATTGGAAATCGAGTATCGTTTCTAATCCAACCATCTCAATCTCACTCCATATTGAAACCCAAAGGGAAACTGGGTAGACTTATTGGGTACACCGACGAACTTAGGTCATATCGTATTCTTTCAGATGAAGGGAAAATTGTGAATACCAAAGACGTCAGCTTCCTAGAATATTCTCGTCCAATCTCCAAGAATACCTACTGGGATATCACTATTGGTGAAGAGGCCTTACCTGATCCAATCGCAAACCCTTCAGTGTCTACTCCAAGTGAGGCATCTGAAGAAAGCGACAATTTTGAGGAAATAATTGAATCAAATCTAGTTCCACAATCAGCTACGGAACGAATTCTCCGTGATCACACTTCTCAAGTCAAGCCAATTACATATTCCTATCTGTCAACTGATCCGTCCTCATTCAAAAATGCCATGAAGTCAATTGAAAAAGACAAATGGTCTGATGCAGGGGCGTTGATAAACGCACGCCAAGCGCGCACGCCAACGCCAACCCGCACGCCAATTTTTTTTGGCGTGCGGGGCCTACACGCCAAAAAAAAGTGGCGTGTAGGGTCTACACGCCAATTTTATTTGGCGTGTGAGACCCACACGCCAAAAATGGCGTGTGGTTCCCACACGCCAAATAAAATTGGCGTGTGGGAGCGCGCGCCAAACAATTGGCGTGCGGCTCCCACACGCCAATTGTTTGGCGTGTGGGAGGATCCCGCTCACGTAATCGAATGGGAGGTCCCATTCGATTACGTGAGCGGGCCGGCTGACAAGGTTATACAACCTCGTCAGCCGGGAGGACTTCCTCCCGGCCAACAAGGTTGTATAACCTTGTCGGCCAGGAGGAAGTCCTCCCGGCCGACGAGGCTATACAACCTCGTCAGCCAGGAGGACTTGTGTAGACCCTACACGCCAATTTTTTTTGGCGTGTAGGCCCCGCACGCCAAAAAAAAGTGGCGTGCGGGTTGGCGTTGGCGTGCGCCGTTGGCGTGCGTTTATCAACGCCCCTGATGCAGCCAAGGAAGAATTATCTAACATCGAGCATCATGAGGTATGGGAGGACATGTTTGACACTCCTCATTCATTCCTTCGAACCCTCTGGATTTTCAAGACCAAGCCTGCTACCCTCTCAGCCAAGGAACGTAAAAAGGCACGTCTGTGTATTCAGGGTTTCTCGCAGGTAGAAGGGAAGGACTATGGCGATACATTCTCTCCTACTGGAAAATTCACCACGCTTCTAATTTTCCTCATGTTTGCAATTGACAAAAACCTTCCCATTCGTCAATTCGATGTTAAGAGCGCCTTGTTGTATGCGCCGTTGAAGGAAGAATTATATATCAAAACTCCCGAAGGGTCGACTAGAACGGCTCCATACTTGCGTTTGAAGAAGTCGCTATACGGACTCAAGCAAGCGCCAGCCAACTGGTACGAAACACTGACTAAGTGGTTCGAGGAAGTGAATTATCATCAATCAACCTCGGATCCTTGTTTATTCATACACAACAATCAGCAGTCATTCATTTTTTTTCATGTTGACGATCTTGTGGTTGTTGGTGATGTCAACACATTTGAAAAGCTCTTTTTACTTAGGTTTCCAAACTCGTCTGCACACGATCCCGATACACTTCTTGGTATGGATGTTGAAATTAATGAAGGAAAAATCACTCTGTCTCAGGAGGAATTAATCGAGAAGGGTTTGAAACTGCTGGGACTATCCGACTGCAAGCCTGTGAATACCCCTCTGTCAGTAGCTGTACAACTCAAACCGGCTACTCAGTCCGAAAGGGATCAGTTTTCAAAACTGAACATAAATTACCGGTCGTTCACGGGGATTCTAAACTATCTCTCCTGCCGTACTTGCCCCGATCTAGCACCGGCAGTCTCCATTCTTTCTAGTTTTAATAACGATCCGGGCATTAATCATTGGAAAGAGCTCTTACATTGTTGGAAGTATGTAAAAGGGACCAGTCATCATCATTTGACTCTCCGACCGGATCCGCTTTCATCCAATTCTCTCCAACATTTCACTGACGCGACATGGGCCGACGAGATCGAATCGCGCCTCTCTAGAAGCGGATCTATATGTTTCTGGAAGAGCTGTCCCGTTGCTTGGAACAGCAAACGACAAAGAAACATTGCATTATCCTCAACCAAAGCTGAACTGAATGCCTTGTTGGACGGCGTGCAAGAAAATCAGTGGATTAAATTTCTTGTGGAAGAATTGTGGGATACTAATCTAGAACCTTCAAATTTTCACATTGATAACCAAGGATTGAATGAAAAGCTGAAGAATTTTGGATCAAATTCAAAAACAAAACATTTGGATATCAAAATGAAATGGTTACGGGATCTCAAAAATACTAATGAAATATCTGTCACACTCATTCCCTCAGAAGAAATGATAGCGGATACCTTGACCAAAGCTAGCAATGCAGAATCCCTCAATCGACTTCGGGAGAAATGCTTCTTAATTCATTACTCACCAAGTTGAGGGGGGTGTTGAAACTCGAGCCGTTCTCTGTGTGCTCTCAGCGCACCCTCTTAACCTAACCCCAGTTTGTATCACTTCAGTTCATCGGCTCATCAACTCATCGACGATTCTCATGATCTCAACCATCAACTCGAATCATCAAACCAATCATCAACACTCAACACTCGACAACATCGTTGAACTCGCGTGAAGCTTTAACTCGGAAAGCCTTTGGTAGCTTCCAACTTGGTGAGAAATGCCGTCATCGCATTTCTTATCATATTCTCTCTGCACCCAGTCAAATCACTAACTTCTCTTCTTGATCAGTCAACTTGTTGCAGATTACATCCTGCTTTTTATCTCATCATTACACATTGTTTTATACCTATTATATTAGGGTTTGTTATCCTTTTCTTTTCTTTTCTTATCAAATCTCATCTCTCTCAAACAACTAATCACCAGTCTCTTTTTTAGTCTCTCTCGTATAACTCTCCAGAGTATTATATACTATTTTCTCTATTATTATCATCAAATATATTCCTAGGGTTTGTTTCACTTTCTTTTCTTTTCTTTCTTTTATTCTCATGTCTCTTACACTTTGTTTTGTCTTAGTTTCTGGTCTTTATTTAACAGCAATTTAGGCATAGGTTCTTTAGTTTTTAATTTGTAACAGTTTTTAAGTACTTGGTGTTATGCAGACCTAGGTTTCTGTGAGTATGTGGTAGTCTAGACAATTTGATCTACTGGGTTGTGGTGGGGGTGTGATGTTTGTAACCTTCTCAGGTTGGTTAGTAAATGGGTAACTGGTGTTGAAAGTGAGAGAGAGGGTTTTTTGGAGGAAGGGGGGTATGAAGGGGTCAACTAATAAATGGTTTGCAATTGAATGGGGGGTGTAGTTATCCTGGGTTGGAAGGGGTAGTGGCCAGGGGTTGGGCTTTCCAGGATTTGAATGCCAGACTTGTCACTCTCTCAGGACTGTCAAGTTTGTTGCACAGGGGAGACACCAAGCTTCTGTGGGTGATGGCTACTGCTAGATCATCCAGGTGCTTATCCAAGTATTGATGATATCCCTATACATATACATATAGGAAGGGTGTGCACAACCTCACTATATTTATAGGCATAGGCACCTGTGGCCAGCGGGCATTGATAAATGCACGCCCATGCCCACGCACGCCCTTAAAAAAAAGGTGTGCAGCCCGCACGCCTATGTTTTTTTATTGGCGTGCGGGCTGCACGCCCATCCTTGGGCGTGGGCATGCCTGTAGATGGGCGTGCAGTTTGCACACCCATCTACAGGCGTGCAACAACCCCCAAGGATGGGCGTGCAGCCGCACGCCCTGCCGGGGAGGACTGCAAACCCCTCGACCGGGGGGGATCCCTCCGGTCAAGGAGGTTATACAACCTCCTCGACCAGGGATCCCTCCGTTCGAGGAGGTATACAACCTCCTCAACCGGGAGGGATCCCTCCCGGTCGAGGAGGTTGTATAGCCTCCTCGACCGGAGGGGGATTCCCTCCGGTCAAGGAGGTTGTATAACCTCCTCAACCGGGGGGGATCCCTCCGGTCGAGGAGGATGTATACCTCCTCGACCGGAGGGATTCCCCCTGGTCGAGGGGTTTGCAGTCCTCCCCGGCAGGGCGTGCTGCTGCACGCCCATCCTTGGGGGTTGTCGCATGCCTTTTTTTTAAGGGTGTGCGTGGGCGTGGGTGTGCGCCCATGGGCGTGCATTTATCAATGCCCGTGGCCAGCCCTAGAGCCAATGCTAAAGCAGGACTCCGCGCGCGCTCATTCAGCCTATACCCCCCATGTACCCGCAGAACTCAGCACATCAGAGATCTCGGGATATCCGAATCTCCAGCCTGCCCTTCCCCCTAAAAAAAATTTTCCAAGTTGATGCAAACCTCCCCGCGCGCACCTCAACACACAACTACACATAACCCCCCTGCTCCACACAACTTACCTACCCTTATAAACAAAAACCATTACTACACACACCAATTCACACTACACTGTTATCCTCACCACTTAGCATCACATCTCAAAAACATTATCCACTGTCATCCCCATCACTTAGCATCACGTGTTAAAAAAATTGTTGTTGTATTTCCTTGACGCAAATAGAAATTCAATTGCCCAAATCGTTCAAATTACATTGGCATTGTTCATATTAATTGTTTCAATTTTGCATGTTCACCAAGTATGTTTTTATTCATTTATGAAAATAACAATAAGAAATACATTGGATTAAATGGAAATAAGAGACATGCAAGCCAATAATTGAAAGCAAATAAATGTTTCTAGTCTACCCTACCAGCCAGTTTGACCCAAATCCGAGCCACTTTCTGATATCCAAATCTCCTCTGCATCCTCCCCATCATTAACCATCTTGTCCAAAACTTCCTCTTCTACTATATCATTAATTCCAACTGGGTCGCTTAAGTTTGTAGTGAATTCTTGTTGGATCTTTTCTATCAATTGGATCCAAGTGTTTAGAAACAGATTGTTTTCAGTGGGTTGACAGCAATTCCATAACCATAATACATCTTCCGACCATTCTTCTACGAGTTCGTTATGAGAGGCAAGTCGATTAGTTAGTTCAATTTTGACAACATTTTCTTTGTCAATTCGATTTAGGTTTGACAAGGGAAGACAATCAATGTGATCCTCCGGAATTTCGTCCATGTTTTCAAAGGAATTTATCCCTATGGTAAGTGCAAACAAGCAGAAAAAATAAGAAATTGCTTTTGCAAAAAAAATAAAACATACGATCATCCAGATACTCAATGATATTGACCAACTTGTCATGGAATTCAATAGCCCAAGCCATCATTCGGAAAAGCTCCTGGGCAATAAGCTCAAACTCCTCTTGAATCCTATTGAGAACAAGGATGCAAGTTATCCCCTCACGTACATTTGGATCAATAGCCCACGGTGCATTGGAATGGTAAAAAAGTCCATCGTTCCAGAAAGCATTGTCAAGGGACATGCGGCTGAGCCTTTCATATGACATCAGTTCATCCTTTCCAACCTCAACGCCCAGTCGGTTAGGAAACTTCTGTATATAATGAGAATATTGCTTTTTATACTCATTAATCAACTTCACTATTGCAGGCCTCCGATTGTTGATGGCCTTGAATATTTTCTCTTTGAGCTTTGTTCCTAATCGCGATCCATTGTTCTTTGTATTAACCAGAGGCTGTCTTTCAGCCCTGAGATGAACCGCCTGAATGAATAATTCCGATTTCACACTCCAAAGAAGGAGACGCATTTGTTGCTCTTCAGCTAGATTTATGAAAGGCTTGAGTCAATTAAAAATGATGTACACATTGCACAAAACTCACCGGTCACAACACTAAAACTAACCATTTCCAGCAGGCTTATCATTGCCTGATAAACGCTCAAGTTCTTCCTTAAGCTTCTCTGATTCCAACTCAATGGAGTCTATCAGGTCACACACTTCTGACTCGCTTGCAAGAAATTTTCTTGGGTTTTGTAATTGACACCTGGGATTGGTACAGGTAAGTGAGCTTAATGAATACTTTTGGTAAAGATTACAGTGAAACATTACCTCAACATATCTAGAACATTCTCTCTCTGATATAGAGCCACTATTTCTTTCATCCGTACCTCCTCAACGCTTGTGTGGTCAGCCTGGAATGCATTTTGTGCTGAGCATTGTTGCTTGAAAAATTCACGGGTGTAGTTCCTACCAGTAAGGCTATGTGGATTCTTCTGTCCAAGAAGGGCTGCCAATCCCGACCGAGTCTCTTGGCAACACTCAACAGCTTTGTTGAATTTACGTTGTATCCAAAAGGCTGCATGGTAATAAATTCAATCACATGGTAATAAATTAAATCAGAGAAAAATACATCAAGAATAAGAGCCAATAAGATTAAATAAATAGCTGTTTGATCCCTTTGCTATTGTGGTGTGCCAGACAATGAGATATTGAAGCCAAGCGGTGGTTTCGAGTAGCATATCTTAAGGGGCTGACCAAGGGAGAAAGGTATGACCACATGCGCTCTAGCCCCTCCCCATCAGACAATCCCCAGCCCTTGTTGAAGCGTGGATGGTAGTCTAACTGGCAAGTCCAGTTATGGACATATGCATGGAAAACAGAGGTGCCAAACTTGATTCGTGCACGATCCTCTGCAAGAAGTTTCCGCTGATGGTCCAAACAATATTCAATATCAAATAGAAGAATATTGATAGCTTGAAATCCACTCACCGATTCAATAAATTTATCCAAAGAGCATCCAATGTCGTAAAGAATTCCAACTTGCCAACCAGGTTCAATCACAGAAAGTAATTGGTGAAGGATTGCGAGTGGAAAACATCTCTTCTCCCCAGACTTGTGAATGTTAGCTACATAGACTGCTGCATCATGTCGACAACAGCACCCCATCAAGCCTGTATCATCACAACCCTTCCATGTTGACTCATTCCGCTTTTTGTCTGCAGCTTTGTGAGACTCGGTACATTGGTCAACCTTAATATCAACCGGGGAATGAAAATTGTAAGCCATAACATAATCAAATACACAATATTCAAGTCGCATCAAAACTTTTTAGTACTGTTACCTTCTAACTCCCTTTCTTTGATCAATCTGGCAGCATGATCAAAAATTTTTTGTGGAATAAATATGTGTGGGACACAGAGCTGTTCGTAATTGCAACTGGATTTTGAGTGGTGGCGGTGCTGGAAATTACCATCCATCCAGACAATCAATCAATCACGTGTGGTATCTGGGTACATTGAAGTATCAAGGGGCTGAGTTCCAAAGCATGCTGGACAGGAGAGCAATGCTAGTATTTGTTGATTGTTGAGCTGCATGACTGAGAATAATAACAAGTTGGACGCCTCTTCCAGTCGGCAATAGATATCCACCGCTGCAGTAAATGGTTTTCACAAATCCCAAGCCTGTGGTGGGTGAGTTGAATTAACAGGGATATAATGTGGTATTTATGTAAGTCACTGAGCGGTTCCATGTATAGTAGAGGGAAACTTACATGTTTGCGCCGTTGAGCATGGAGTCTTTGAGATTGGGGCTCCAAGAATTTTGTCAGGGCCAATGTAAAGGGTAAGGCTCCTACATGACAGTTATTCCACAAATGGTTGTGGAAAATGAGAAGCGGTAGAGAAAAGGCTGTCTGGGGATTTACAGGAGAGCCTGCCAAGTAACCAAGCCTAGCAAGTTAAATACCATCGAGTGTACAGCTACAGAATCTGATGCTTTCCCGACGCTGTCCTTGGTTTTTTCAATATATTTAATTGCAGGAAGGTAAAAATGATGACCAATAATGTCAATTCAAACAGAAAATAAATATTATTCATTGAAATAATAAACACCATTCATAAGCAAAGGGAACAGACCATGAATGTCAACCAGGTCTACATTCCTATGAAATTTGGATTGCGGTCCACACAGACATTGTAGAGAAAAGTCATTGTAGGTGTTTGAAGCCGACCAATTATTCGTCAGAATTTTTAGAATCATATAAACCGGATGAAGTTGATCAAGAAGCACATTCCAATTGAAATCTCGAGCCCGCTGGCGATATCTTTTGTTGTTGGCTTGGACCAATAAATCAATTGCATCAGGTTTGGCTTCATCCAAGGTGACCCAGTTTGCGCACTCGCCATCAGTTTTGTCGTCTGCATCATCTTCTAGGCCAGGTAGTATATTGTTTGGGTCTTCTGGATCTTGAAATGTATCATTGCGATGCTCAAACATCAAATTCCCAGTAAGAGGTTCAGTCGGTTGAGCATATTGGCGCCCTGATCGCACGAAATTCTGGAGGAAATATAAAGCAGTGGTGTCTTCTTGGTCATTCAATAATCTTTGGATCCGCTGGGTTTGATTGGCCTTTGGACATTTCAACCTGTGCTGGGCCATGGGATTGGAAAAGCTTGCCAAATTGTTGCCGGAGGATGGGTTGTATGGTGTGTGAGATTTGTTTGCCGATTGGAGTCAAGGCGCTGTATGGAAATCAGGGTTGCGCTGGACGGGCCCTGGGTGGATGTGAGCCCAAATCAAACTATTTGCAGTGTATTTATATAAAACTGAAAACATGACGGGCTGCCCAGGCCCACCCAAGGGAAATACTGTGCAGGATTGGTGGTCAAAAAGGAAATAATTACAAATGCCCAGACTTCATTGCACATTGTTTTCCACAATTGAATTCAAGTTTCTTGTTCAATTATTTGTCACCAGGAAAAATCAATTGTCACTAGACTACAGGTGACATCAGCCTAGGTACAATGAGCTACCCATCAGTAGTGATTTACAGCCCTTTGTAGGACATAAAGGGGCCATTGTAGCCTAGTTGGAGTGGAACCAGAGCTAGGACAAAGCTACAGCCATTGTTTTGTGATGTCACCAGATGTCAGGTGACAATTAATTTTTCCTGGTGTGTTCTGTTATATTATACAAGGCAGGTTTGTTGACCAGGACAGCCAGTATTTATTGATTGTTCATGCCCATTCAAGTTTTTTTGTTTAATTAATTATTCTGATTTAAAAGGAATTTTTGTTGATCAGGCCAGTATCCATTGATTGTTCATGCCCAAGCCTCTGGTTGAAAACTCTTAGAAAAATGAATAGAAGTTTTATTTCAATGAGCAGTGGTGTTATTCACCAGAACATATATTAGGTAATTTCTGAACACCCACATATCCCAGTGACCCCTGGTCATCCCAGATGTTACAAGAATTAACTTGCTGGGATTTCAGGTTATGCATAGTGCTTACTTACCAATAAAACTTTATATATTTTTACTACAGAATTATCCACATTGGTGGAATGTATCTTGCTCTTGGTATGTATTACATCTTAAATGTATCTTGCTCTGCTTTACCAAGCATGGATAATTAACAATGCAAAGTTTGGAAATCTGATTGATTATTTGTAAGCTAGCATTTTGAATTTCCCAGTATTAATAATATTACTAGAGCTCAGGGGAATAAGTGTAGGGAATAAGTGTAATAATATTACTAGAGCTCAGGGGAATAAGTGTATTTTTCAAGTGCAAACTAAATTGCCATTATCATTCAGCTATCAATTTATCTTCACCCTTGATTCCAAACTTGGATTTATATTCATGACCAACTTGAATTGATGCATAAAAGCATTGTTTTTAAATAAACTACTCTTTGCAGAAATAGATTGACATATTCTTCATTCAAACAAATACCCTCATAAGCTACAACTCAACTTGGTATCCCAGGTGCTTGAATTGATGCATAAAATGCTTGAATTGATGCATAAAATCATTGAGTTGTTCAGCATCTGGGATACCAAGTTGAGTTGTATCTTTTGAGGGTATTTGTTTGAATGAAGAATATGCCAATGCAAAGGGTAGTTTATTTAAAAAGCTGTTGTTACTCATCAAGACAAAACATGTTGGTAATCTGAGTTCACTGTTAGCCAGTTTGATGGCTGAAGGTAAGGTGGGGTACCTGACAGGGCAAACAGGGAAAGAGGCAGCAAGCAGGCAGAAGGATGAAAAGGGCAGTTTATTGAAAAATCTATTGGTACTCTGAGGTGAACTCAGAAGAAGAAGTAATCTTATTGTGGGCCCATTATTTCACATTGGTCTTGATGTGATTTTTTGGAGTGCACCAAATGTTATAGCTGTCATTTAATAAAAAAGAATAGCCTTTTACAAGACATGTATGACAAGGAGATTATCTTAACAACTGATTGGTGTTGTTTTATGTTTTCACTACATGGGTTGGCCATTGGGAGGAAAGGGATGAAAAGATTATGATCAATGATAAATACAGGATGAAGTTGAAATATAACACAAATTATCAGGCATCAATTTTCAGCTTCTGTCTGATAATTAATGGTTCTTAGCATCCATCTGATAATTAATGGCTCTTAGCATCATTTAGCAACAAGGTTTACATGCTTAGGTATCCTTGAAGTTGTATCCATCCTTGTCACATGTGTTTTTTCCACAATATACAACTAATCAACATGTTGATCTGAAATCTTGGATTAATAGGTGTGAACAATGAAAAAGTTACAGTGGAATTTGGCTTTTCCCCAGAAGGACTTGCCCACAGGCTGGAATGCAGTGCAGTCCAGATTTCAAACTGTTAGAAAGGAAAGCTTGGATTAATAGGTGTGAACAATGAAAAAGTTACAGTGGAATGTGGCTTTTCCCCAGAAGGACTTGCCCACAGGCTGGAATGCAGTGCAGTCCAGATTTCAAACTGTTAGAAAGGAAAGCTTGGATTAATAGGTGTGAACAATGAAAAAGTTACAGTGGAATGTGGCTTTTCCCCAGAAGGACTTGCCCACAGGCTGGAATGCAGTGCAGTCCAGATTTCAAACTTTTAGAAAGGAAAGTTCTTCTCCTCCCAAATAACAAGCTTCAGAGATTCTCCTCCCAAAAGATATCTGGTTGTATCTGGTTGAATAGTAAAAAAGGTAACTATTGCTCTTCAGGCAAAAGATTCCTGATTTATTTATTCCCTTATCTGTTGTGCACTAAGGCAGATTTTTTAGATGGAAAAATTGATGTACCAAATCTTTTTGACCTGAAATTTTTACTTAACTGGGATGACTAATGAAAAAGTTATAGTGAAATGTGGCTTTGGCGGCCAAGGGCCATTTGCCATCTGCCGGGTACACGCGGCGCAGTCCTGATTTCAACTTGCGCACAAGCCGCATCAGCGGCTCCGCGCTTGCTGACGGGATTGACTGTTGTGAATCACAAGTCAAAATAATTTAAGTTAGTACTTATTGTTAGATATCATTCCCCTTAGATATCATTCCCCTTAGACATCATTCCCCTTAGACATCATTCCACCGGTGTATCATTCAAAGATGGATACCCCCTTGTTCAATTCACCATTACCACCCTCCCAACTAAACAACCAATATCAATCCAGAATTCATTTTCGTCACAGGCCGTTAAATTTTCAATATCCATCCTGGCCAAACACTTGACCACCAGGCAGCCATCAAACTACTTCCCAGCTACACAACACCAGCCACCCACCTCCCAACAATCACAATGATTTCAATTCATTTTCACTAACTTCCCAACAAAACAATCAAGCCCATACCAACGTTCAATTCAATCACAGGCCTTTGAATTTTCAAGATCCCTCTTGGCCAAACACTCAACCACTCGGCAGCCATCAAGCTATTTCCCAGATACACACTCAACCAAACAGTCAACCCATTCAACCTCCGCAGCTAAATTTGAATTCTTCCGCTACACACCAAGCTCATTCGCAACCCCATACTCAACCAACCGCAGGTCGTACTCCAGATCAACTCAAAGCTGAAATCCTCACAGAAATATCGAATTTTTCTGCAGCTATGTCTGGAGGTAAACGCGGGCTACCACGTGGTAGCGGTCGAGGTTCTTGCGGTGGTAGAGGCTCAAAGGTTTTGGGAAATCAAGGACGCAGTGCCCCTTCTAGTTCTACTGGTAGCAATCAACAGCCGACCAAATCTAGCAACATGACAAGCACTCAGCCAACCAAAATGAATATTGACGACATACCAGAACACCAGATTGATCTAGAAACTCAATTGGATCTATTGCACCCGCCTAGCAAAACAACAAGAATGCGGCTCAAGTCACATATTCTTGAAGAGCTCAAAATGCTGCCATTTGACAAGCTCCGACGCCGTGCTCCAAAATATGGACATTATCAACGAATTACCACTGAAGACCGGTATTGTTTGAATCAGGCTTACTTTGCCTATCAGCGTGAGGTATATTTGATTATGTGCGAGCGGAGACTGATGGTAAATCCTGCGCTGGACCCTCTTGGATTATTGAGCCGTATTAGGGGCTCCACATGCTTCAATCTGTTTTGCAAGTACAACGCAGAGGCAAGTTTAACCTATCTTGATGGTTAGTGGTTTAATCTTTTGTTATACATATACATATATATTCATTAAGATAACACATTTTCTCCTTCGTTAGAATCCATTGATATCAATGAACAAAACACAATCTGCGGCCGCCTTTGGAAAAATCTTGACGTTGAAACACAGCCAAAATGGAAGGACCCAGATTTTGTTGAATTGATTAAGTCTAGCAATCCTCCCACTGACAACCACAATCCTACCATTGAAAGCGCCGCAGCACTCCATCTCCCTAAGTCACAGTTCAAGCTGAATCAGTGGGCCTGTGTAATGAAGAAAGATGTGAGATAAGTGATTAGGTTATTGCTTTTTTTGTTAGCTTACTTCCTGCTTTGGTTTGTTTCTGCTAGCTTAGGAACTTGAGTGCACGTCATAACTTTGAGGAGTATCAAGAGATCCCGACTCAAATCTGATGGTCACAGGAGGTAGTTTTCTTGGCGAGCAATTCCTTGATATGATGAATAAGAAGCAGGCAAATCCAACTTTGCCAAATGTTTGTATTACATTTTACTCGTTTGTGAGCGGACAGGTGGCAATCAAGGAAATCACTGGTGCGGAACCATCCCTTCCAGGAATTAAAACTCACTCAAAGCGCAAAATCGTATTTGAAGACGACTTGGAGCGCATGTATGACAAAGGTTAGCCTTACTGTAGATGATGTCATGCAAAAGTAAAATGACAGCGTTTTTCTTTGTAATGTTTTAATCATAGGAGACAAGGCTTCTGACCTTCTTGCTGTTCGCGAAAATTTAAGAAATGCTCTAGGTATGGCAGTAGGATCTTTTCATCAGTCGCAGGAAGAATTTTAGCTTATCTTCTTTGTTTTAACTCACATAACAGCTGATGCAACACACCGTCACGCGAGAGATGGCTGGCCTGGAACAACAACGGTTTCAACTTTGAAAAAGTTAGACGTCGAGTTGAGGGTCAAGCCGAACTATAAGGGAATCAATCCCAAATATTTCTGTGCTCTTCCTGCGGCTATGAAGGAGATAAAACTGGTCCGCATCCTTGTTGCGCTTCGGGAAGGATGGGTACAGCTTATTGGCCCACCATCACCAGATGTTCGAGCTGAAGGGGTTTGATTGATTGGGGGTGGTACAGAAAACACTGGCAACAAGTCCAATGATGATCCCAATATTCAAACTGACAATGAAAGAACCGTTGTGCAGGTCGGTCAACAATTGAAAAAATTGAAGAAGAAAATAAATTTGGCCGGTATGAAGAGAAAGAGGAGGATAAGCGAAAATAGAAGTGCAGCAGACAGATTGAATCAGCTTGGCCAAACTAAACGACGTTGGCTAATTATCAACAGTGGTTCAGAATGTGACAAAACTGAAGATGGGATACAAAACTGATTTGATAGTTTTTTATTGAGACAACATTGCCTAATTCAATTTCATTGTTTTGTTTCACTCACTATTCAATTTTATTGTTTTGTTTCACTCACTCCTTTCTCGCACACATTACACAAGCTAGCTTCTTAAGAAATGTTTTATTGCTTATATTAGCTCTTAGTTGGTTCCATCTGTCTTGCTTGCTTGATGATTTAATTTATTTCTCTTATTTCTTCCATCTGTCTTGCTTGCTTGATGATTTAATTTATTTCTCTTATTTCTTGGGGCGTTGATAAATGCACGCCAATTTTTTTTGGCGTGCGGGGCCTACACACCATTTTTTTTTGGCGTGTAGGGTCTACACGCCAAAACAAAAGGGCGTGTGAGACCCGCACGCCAATTTTTGGCGTGCGGGTCTCACACACCTTTTTTTTGGCGTGTGGGCCCCGCACGCCAAAAAAAATTGGCGTGCGGGTCCCACACGCCAATTGTTTGGGGTGTGGGACTTGCTCACGTCATCGAACCGGTGGACCGGTTCAATGACATGAGCACGTCCCGCCAGGAGGATTTCCTCCTGGCTGACGAGGTTGTATAACCTCGTCAGCCAGGAGGAAGTCCTCCCGGCCGGCGAGGTTATACAACCTCATCGGCCAGGAGGAGTTCCTCCTGGCTGACGAGGTTGTATAGCCTCGTCGGCCAGGATGATTTCCTGCTGGCTGACGAGGTTATATAACTTTGTCAGCCAGGAGGAAGTCCTCCCGGCGGACAAGGCTGTACAACCTTGTCAGCCAGGAGGAAGTCCTCCTGGCCGACGAGGTTATATAACCTTGTCAGCCAGGAGGAAGTCCTCCCGGCCGACGAGGTTATACAACCTCGTCGGCCAGGAGGACTTCCTCCTGGCTGACAAGGTTGTACAGCCTTGTCCGCCGGGAGGACTTCCTCCTGGCTGACAAAGTTATATAACCTCGTCAGCCAGCAGGAAATCATCCTGGCCGACGAGGTTGTATCCTAGCCGACGAGGTTGCATAACCTCGTTGGCCGGGAGGACTTCCTCCTGGCCAACAAGGTTGTATAATCTCGTCGGCTGGGAGGACTTCCTCCTGGCTGACAAGGTTATACAACCTTGTCAGCCAGGAGGAAGTCCTCCCGGCCGGCAAGGGTATACAGGTTTTATAACCTCGCCAGCCGGGAGGACTTCCTCCTGGCTGACAAGGTTATACAACCTTGTCAGCCAGGAGGAAATCCTCCTGGCGGGACGTGCTCACGTCATCAAACCGGTCCACCGGTTTGATGACATGAGCAAGTCCCACACGCCAAACAATTGGCGTGTGGGACGCGCACGCCAATTGTTTGGCGTGCGCTCCCACACACCAAAAAATTGGCGTGTGGGAGCGCACACCAAACAATTGGCGTGCGGGGCCTACACACCAATTCAATTTGGCGTGCGGGGCCCACACGCCAAAACAAATTGGCGTGTGGGACCCACACGCCATTTGTTTGGCGTGCGCTCCCACATGCCAATACATTTGGCGTGTAGGGCCCGCACACCAAAAAAAATTGGTGTGTAGGCCCCGCACGCCAAAAAATATTGGTGTGCCGGTTGGCGTTGGCGTACGCTGTTGGCGTGCGTTTATCAACACCCTATTTCTTGTCTTTTAAAATTGTTTTATACAATTACATTATTGTGCATAGTTGAAAAAAGTAATCTGAATGATGACCACAGAATTAGATTGATTTGGGATTTAAATTGAAATTTGCCTTGAGGAAGTTTTCTTTATGTGTCAGTTGTGTAGTAGTAGAAATACACGGAGTAAGGATGTTAATATGTTTTTATTAGAAGGGTTGTGTATAAGGTTTTCATTATAAGGGTCACCGGTGATAAGGGTAGGGTAAGCTGTGTGGAGCAGGGGGGTTATGTGTAGTTGTGTGGTGAGGCGCGTGCGGGGAGGTTTGCATTGACTTGGAAAACTTTTTTTAGGGGGAAGGGCAGGCTGGAGATTCGGATATCCCAAGATCTCAGATGAGTTCTGCGGGTACATGGGGGGTATAGGCTGAATGAGCGGGCGCGCGGAGTCCTGCTTTAGCATTGGCTCTAGGGCTGGCCACAGGTGGGCAGAGGTATACTACATACCTATACATACAGAGGGGTTATGTAAAGAAACCTAAATTCAGGTTTTCTTACATAAACCCTGGATAGACCCATTCAACTCATTCAGAGGACCCCTGTTGAAGAGGAAACACAGCCTCTTTGACTGAAGGACACATTGAAGAGGCTGTATAGCTTCTTCAACTGGAGTTCTCTTTGGTCAAATAAGCCATACATATCCTTCAACTAGAGTGATTTCCTTGTGTTGAAGAGACTGTATAGTCTCTTCAACTGGACTAAAGCCTCTTCCACCAGATATATTTCCTCTGGTTGAAGAGGCTGTATAGCATCTTTGACCAAAGGGAACCCCTCTGATCAAGGAGGCTACACAACCTCTTTGACTGGAGGAAATCACTCTAGTCAATAGCATCTTCAACTAGGAAGCCATACAGCCTCTTTTAACAGAGGGGTTAAAGAGGCCATACAGCCTCTTTGAACAGAGGTAACCCTCCAGTTGAGAAGAGGGGGGCTGGCTGGGGGCCTATTTACATAGGATATGCAAGACCTGTATCCTACATACATAGCAAGGCCATGCAATATGCATGCCCTTACTTCCAGGGATAATTTCAGCCTTAGATTCAGTAAAGCTGACCTCAAGTTGCTGTATTTTCTTATTTCAGTCAAAACTTCATTGTATATTCTTAAGATTAAGGTTTAAATATGTTTTGAATTCAGGTTCTGTTTTCTAATGCAATTTTGACCTTATTTCTCACTGAGCTCATTTTAATTTCTTGACTCTTTCATGGATTTCTTCATTTGTGAGGGTCACACTACAGCTGGCTGGGCAGTGCCAGCCAACCACATGTACATGTAATATTACATAAGTAAACCTTGAAAATTTTCCAAGTTGGTGTATCCCCCATTTCAGGCAGGATACACAAACTCAAGACACCAAGAACCACAACCTCAGAAACCCAAGGATTCATCAATTTACAGCCCACAACTCTATGCAAAAAAGGCCTCTTTCATCAAGTACTCCTACTATTTTCAGTCAGTCCCATTTTTGAACCTTGCTTATCTGACAGTTTTCTTTCACTGTCTTCCCCCCTTCTCTCTTCCCCCCTCTCTTTCTCTTTGTAATCAACAACCAGATCAAGATCAGGATCTCTATCATCATCATCAAACCAAATCAACTTATCATCATCATCATCATCAGAAGCAGTTTACCCTTTTACAAACTTGGCTATCAGTCTAAAAATCAGGGCTGATTAGTTCAAATATTTCAGTTGTCCCTCCACTTTTTCCTTAGTGTGTGAGGAAGGATGTTTCTCCCTCAAGATCCCCTGGGAAAAGCTTAGCCAACTTTCCAAATTGAGCTCATTATTTATCTTCAGAGCCCTCAAAATGATCATTCTCAAAGAACAAAAAAAGATAAACATCCTCCTTACTGTCTCTCTTCCCCTTTAATTTTTCCTACTAGTTGTATTCTTTATCTTATAAAATACAACAAGAAGCTCCCCCATCTTGTGTCCTGGTTCCACTTGAGAGGCCCAGGCTCACAGAAAATCAGGCTTCAGGCCCCTCTGATGTTAGGAATTTAAGCCACACTCCTCTCCTCAGGAGTTCTGATGCACACCCCTTTTGTGATGGGTGTGCCCCTGATGTGGGAATGTCTTTATCAAAACCCATGAATAGAAGGAATACAAATACATAACAAGACCAAGAATTTCAGGGAAGAAATGAGTTTGCATAAAGTTTTGTGGAACTTCTGGACAATCCAATCATAGCCTGGAGGGTATATAGTAAGCTATACTAGTAATAATTTAAGTTGAGGCTATGGGTGCTTTAAGGCTGAAATCCTGAATAATAATGATGAAGAGCCATTAAATTTCTCAACATCTTTGAAACCCATCAGAAGCGCACTGGCAAGCAGGATTTCAAATCTTGACCTACCTGATTTCTACCAAGGAACTGAAGCTTTTCAGGGATCTGACATGCTCTGGATACTCCAACTAAAACTGGGCTGATTATCAAGAAAATTGTGGGTTGACTTTTGCATCCACATATTTCATTGGCAAAAGTGCAATCTCATAGAATTTGAGAAAGCAAGGGAGTATCTCCTTTTGAAGCACAGAGGTGGAGTATAAAGAGCTATCCAAATTGTGTAAAGAAGTGCTATGGCTTTGGCATCTCCTCACTAAAATCTGAATCATACTAGACACAGCTGTCCCACAAAAAATTGACAATGAAGGTGCTGAAGCTCTGGCAAAGAATACTGAACACCACACCAGAAACAAAACATGCTTAGTATCAATTGATCCAAGACTGCATTCAAGAAGAGGAAATTAATCTTCTTCACATCTCAACCAAATATATGCTGTCCAAAATTCTCACCAAAGAATTACCTTGAGTTGCTCTTGAGAAGCATGATCTTGTATGGGATAGTTCCATAATTCTCTTTTCTTCTTCTTCTTTATTTATTTTATAATTTACCTTTATCTGTTACTTGATTCTTTACTTAATTTTATTATCACATCATTTTTTCAGCAAAGGGGGTGTTATGTTAGTTAAACTGAGGCTAGTTATGTTTAGTGTGCTACATACATGTTAGGCTATTTCTCTTATCTCTCTGTTTTCTATCTTCTATCTCTCTCTATCTCATGTTTACTCCATGTAACCTATTTTTCACATAGTCTAAATATTGTACTGAGAAAGCAGATGTGGAAGTATTTCTCTCCTCATCCTTCTACAAAGATCAACCACTCACATCATCTTGGATCTGCTGTTATCAGGTGTGTATTTAGTTTTTTTCTCTACTTCTTCATTTCTTCTCTGTTTCACTTCTCTCTTTCTTCATGTAGAATGATTCACATCCTTCCACCAACATCAACCACTCACATCATCTCGCATCTGCTATTATCAGCTCTGTCCATCTTATCACACCTGACTCGATCAATTCATTTGCTTTGTGTTTCATGAATTAATCAATTAAGTTGCTTTGCATCACCTGAATTAATCAATTCAGTTTGTTTGCATGAACTGAATGTCAATCCCCTCCAATTTTTCTTCAAACATTTCTGGTTCATGCATTACTTGACACACAAAATTTGAGCAACTTTTTCTATCAGTTGATCTTAAATTAAACAAATTGCCCAAATGAATTCATTATTTAGTTCCCATTCTGTTAATTTATCAATTCACTGCAGAAATACAATTTTTGGATAAGGTTTTACAAGAATTTTCTGGACAAAACAAGTCATGCAAAGTGCTGGGTTTGAATTGCTGAGCTCCTTAGATGGAATATATACAGCAACTGATTGGGAAGTCTTTTCCAAGTAGCTAATTTTTGAAGTGCTTTTCTGGTGTGGAAAAATTGCAAGCTACCTACACCACAAGCGTCAAAAATTAATCAAATCAATAACCTGTGAAAATGTGTGGAAAAAGAATTCACAAAATTTTTGTGATGGAAGGTCTATAATCTAAATTAATTCTACAAACTCTGGTAAATGTTTTTGATCCTCCCCCAGGATATCAAGCTGAAACTTTAGCCACAGGATATCAAACTGAAACTGGATTCCCAGGATATCAAGGTGAAACATGGGGTGTAAACCACATGGTAAAAGAAATTTCTGGATTTTAATTGTAACCTTACACCAGCTAAAATCAAAGCCAATTCACCAAGCAGGATACCTTGAACTGAATATTCATCAAGGAAAGCTTTGTACCAGTCTTTAATATTTGAGAGGGCCCTGATAAAACATTCTCCTGGAGGCACAGCAATGAAAAAAGGGGTGTGTAGGCCACACACCCCTTCCTGTGTGTTCTTGAAGGCAGCAAACCCCTTTTCTAAGCATTAGCACCACACTGGGGGGGGGGGGGGGGGGGTCAGCCCTAGAGATACTCCAGAGTATCCTAAGAACTGAATAAACTGTAAAATACAATAAAAATACTGTAGGACTACTGTAAATAATATAATATCATTGAATATTATTATACCAATCAGCTCACAATGTAAAATTAAGTGGTTTAGCTCACTCAAACCAACACTAAATTCCTAATCCTTCTAGGACTTTATCATATAATAAAGATACTTTAAGAAAAGGGAATAAAAAGTATAAATTATGGATTAGATAGTATTTTCATAAAAGCTGAGAGACAATAAGATCATTTGCATAAAGATAAGAATAATAAAATTATGCCAATAAGAAAGAAATTACCTAAGTACCTGGTAATTTCCCAATATTGTTCTATTAAATGAATTGGCCCATGATGTGATTGGTTATAAATGCATGTCATGAGTTCATGGGGACATAGAAAATACTGTGCTCAACTTAATCCAATTCCCATTGCATCATAGTGCATTTAAATTGTAATACATTAGAGCAGAATATACAGCAAAATTCTAGAACCTTACCCTGAAGACCTCTAGAATCTAAAAGGAGGCCATTTCCTGGCCTAGGATTGGATCCTCAGCATATTTACCCAGTACCACATTAGTAAGTACCCTGAATATTCTCCTCCTACTTTTAGAGTAGTGTTATCCTTTTATTATCCAACCCACCTTGTGTACTGGAATAGTTATCAAGTTACCTTAGAGCCTCCCCATCTTAGACCTTGAAGCTTTCCTTAAAAAGCAGTTTCTGAAAGACTACCACCTCTGCCAGTAGCCAATCAGCTTAGGTGCTTGCCAGCTGCTTAGTAACAATTTATATTCTTACTTATATTATAAAATGACAATATTACTAGTAACCAAAAACCAGACTACAAAGGTAGAAGTGAGTTAAAAGAAATGATTGAATAATAAAGAGAAAGTGAAGCAACATAGGAACTAGATCATACCACTTGGACTCAGTTGATTATTCTTCTTTTTAACTGTTATGAGATGAAGATAATTTTTTAATAAGAAAAATACTATAGAGAGAAAGTGAGTATGAATAGAGAAGATTAGTAAGTTGACATCAAGAACAATAAATGAAAAGATCAGGTAAATGAGAAATACCAACAATGTATTATTCTTTTTATGAAGTTTTTATGATAAGTGATCAATAAGCAATCAAGTCAATAAGATGTCCTATAGAAATAAAGAGAAAAAGAAACAGAGAGAAAATAGGAAGGATTGGAAGATGAGGATGAGTTTTTATCTTTAACGTGAGAAATGATGAGTATTGTTTTACTTTACCCAATTGAAGTTCTTGAGTCTTGATGTTGTTCAATCTTGATGAAAGGTTGAAATTGTTGTTGAAGAGAATCAACATTGAAGAGATCAAGAGTGTTTATCTGCTTGAGATTTGATTCTTGAGAACAACAGGTGAAGGGTTTAAAAACTACAGTTGCGCACAAAGGGGTCTACCGGTTAAGAGCCCCCTAGTTTGACCTGAGATTTACAACAACTTATATCTCAAAAAGACAGAAAGATAGCCAAACCTATATGGTTAGATTTTAGTCTTCTCCTGATTGACTAATTTCTAAATCAAATAAGACAATTATAATGATTTTAGGTTATCCTCTGTGCATAGTTTGGACACTATAGAGAGAATAATATTAATTATTATTCAGATAACCTTTCAGCAAAGTGATAGTACCTGGATTTTTTATAGACATTAAGCCATTGTTTCATACACATAGCTGACAGGGGGCTTGTGTCCTTCCCACCCCTCTTGGGAATTCAAGTAACATAGCCCTCTTGGGCTTTCAGGTAACACACCCCTCTTGGGTGTTCAGGTCACACCTCTCAGGTGTACAGATCACATGCACCTCCCATTTCTGAAGGTCAAATGACCCTCTCAGTCATGTGACAGCTTCCAAAAGGTGTGCGTGGAGCCAAACTACCCTGGAGGGAAGGGTGTGTGGTCTGCACCCCCCAGTGGGCCCCACCTCAATTAGTGTCAAAGAGGATATATAGCTTCATTGAGGGAACCCTTCCAGTCAAAGAGGCTGTATAGCTTCTTCAATAAGAGGGTCTTCCTCAGGTTCTGGAGGCTTTATATCCTCTTCAATCAGAGGGTCTTCCTCAGGTTCTGTATTCTTTATAACCTCATAAACTGGAGGGGCTTGCTCCATTCAAAGGAACTGTACAGCCTCTTAAACTAGATGAAGCCCCTCCAGTTTTAGAAACTACATGGTCTTTTAAACCAGAGGAAGGCCCTCCATTTTAAGAGGTTACATAGAGTTTTCAATTGGAGGAAAGCACTCCCCTCAAAAAGGTAATACAGCTTCTTTTACTGGAGTGAACCCCACCATTCAAAGGGGCTTTATATCATCTTCAAAGGGGCTTTATATCATCTTCAACCAGAGGTCTTCCTCTGGTCAAGGAGGCTATACACCCTCTTTGTGGGCACACCCATACCTATACACATAGAAAAGGCACACAGGTTTCATGCCCTTCCTACATGCATATGTATGGGGATACCCATACATCTACATATAGAAATGGCATTCAAGATACACACCCATGCAAAAAAGGGTGTGCAGGCTGCACACTGTGGTGGTCATTACCTGTTTCATGGAACAAAAACTGAAAAAACAGTCACCTCATGTAAAACAAATTTGTGTTTGTCAAAAATATTCTTACATACATAGAAACTCCATAAAAAATTAACCATAGTGATTCACTTCACCTACCTACTTGAATCTGACAGCTTAGGGGATAGCTACAATTATAAGTGTCTACTCTACCACATTTGGCAAGATTCAAAATAGATAAAATGATATGCATAATATTAATATATTGTTAAATATTAGATATATCATTTAGGCAGGCCTCCACTTAATTAGATGCAAATATTTCTTGAATAGATGCATGCAGGTAGAAAACCTCCACCAAAAAGTGAAAACAATGCATGGAGCATTTACATATACTATTTTAGACAAAATATGTCCAAGAATAACATCCATATGAATCTGATATATGCAGCTTTGGCATAAAGTATTACATCTCATGTATTACCTAGAAAAACAACATTAAAATATATTCAGGTACCTCAGGCAGTACATGGTTTCAGATTATAACCAGCTGAAATAGCTCAATTTATTCACTCTGTGAAGCAGAAAGTGATACTCACAGATTCCCCACCAGCATAAATTTCTTGATTGCAGTCCTCACCAGAAACATTAACTCAGAAAACAATATATAAGGGGGCCTCTCTCCCACCATTTTTCCCATCATCACCCAGATCACCCAGCCCCTTGGGCGTTGATAAACGCAACCCACGCCAGGCACACTCCAGGGGTGTTTGGTGTGAAAACACACCCCTACCAACCCAAATTGGCGGGCACGCCAACGGGTGGCACACCAATCGCCAAACCATTGGTGTGCCTGTGAGACACGCCAATACCCATTGGCGTGTCTCTTGGCCACCCGCACGCCAATGTTTGTGCAGGTGGGCCCGCACGCCCAGGCCTATGGCCTATGGGAGACTTATACAGTCTCCCATAGGCCAATAGGCCGGGTATACAGCCTTGATGAGGTTGTATAACCGGATCGCCGGGGAGGAGATCCTCCCTGGCCATGAGGTCATACAACCTCATGGCCGGGGAGGAGATCCTCCCTGGCCATGAGGTTATACAACCTCATGGCCGGGGAGGAGATCCTCCCTGGCCATGAGGTTATACAACCTCATTGCCAAGAAGGAGCTCCTCCCCAACAATCAGGTTGTATAACCTCATTGTTTGGGAGGAATTCCTCCCCGGCGATGAGGTTATACAACCTCATTTCCGGGGAGGAGCTCCTTCCTGGTGATGAGGTTGTATAACCTCATGGCCAGGGAGGAGTTCCTCCCCAGCGGCAGGCCATGACATCAGCAACGTGTTGAAGTTCAACATGTTGCTGATGTCAGGGATACACACATACATAGTATGTGTGTATCCTTGGCCTATGGCCTATGGGAGAATTCACACTCTCCCATAGGCCATAGGCCAGGGTGTGCGGCCCCACCCACACATCCATTGGCATGCAGGTGGGCCGCCAAGAGGCACGCCAATGGCAATTGGTGTGCTTGTGAAGCATGCCAATCTCCATTGGCGTGCTTGTGAAGCATGCCAATCGCCATTGGTGTGTTTCACACGCACGCCAAACCCGTTGGCGTGCCTGGAAACATGCCAACCGGCGTTGGCGTGCCCGCTAAACCCGCCAATTTGGGTTGGTGTGGGCGTGAAAACACACCAAACACCCCTGGCGTGCGCCTGGGGTGGGTGTGCGCCAGGGGTGTGCGTTTATCAACGCCCCAGCCCCTTTAATTCAGCTCAGTGGTCAACCATCCCCAAAACTAAGAATAGATTCATATAATAGTGCACACAGACATCCATAAATTAAAACCAGTGATATTATTACACATAATCTGCTGTATCTCTTTTCCTACAATTAAAATCCATAAAACCCATAACAAAAAGGTTTTCACTTGGCTTTATCAGCTTGCAAATATTTCAGAGTCAACATGACTAGTACAATACTAAATATAAGAATTTTAAATAACATATAATAATACAGAAATTATTACAGAAGAGGCATTATTAATTTGAAGCTAGAAAAGTAATAAAATAAAATGATAAGTAATTATACTTGTAAAATACTAAAAATAGTCAGAATATTGCTTGATATTCTGATTCTATGCATAAATTAACCTATTTAACCCCACCCAAAGTTCCCCAGTAATCCCACTCCTTCCTATAGTAAAATAACCTACCAAGAATTACCCCCACTACAAAATTGTAAGTAGATATGTAGAATTTAAATAAACAGTGTATGGAAAACAAAATAAAATCATGAAAGATTCATTTAATATAAAAAATTGATATTACATTTGTAAAATATCCATAATACATTTTTGGCCATTTGTGGCCCAATTGGCACCAGGAAAAATCAATTGTCACCTGACATCTGGTGACATCAAGAAACAATGGATGTAGCTTTTTTGTAGCTATGGTTTTACTCCAGCTAGGCTACAATGGCCCCTTTGTGTCCTACAAGGGGCTATACATGAGGCCAACTGTACTACCAATGGGTAGCTCATTGAACCTAGGCTGATGTCACCTGTAGTCTAGTGACAATTTATTTTTCCTGGTGTGGGAAGACAAATTGCCACAGATGATGATGACATGTGCATGAAAATATCAAATGTTAATTTAAACAATCTGGGGTGTAAATTTAATCAATATTACTTGAAATCAACAGTTGTCATACTCACATTTAAACCATTCACACCATTACAAATATGACATGGCTCATCCTTAGTAGTTAGAATCATGACAAGGATCCAAATTATCTGGATGTTCTGATTCAACTCCAAGGATCCAAAGAATATATTTAAGAGGCTCTTCCTTCCCCTTTTATTATCCCCCTTCATCATCACATTTATACATAGCAATCCACCTGTCATAGTCACCAGTGTCCTGCTCAGTAAGTTAGTCTTTATAGAATTGATCATCCTGCCCTCTTTATCTACAAACACTCAGATTTAATAACATCAACTCATCCGCTTCAACCATTCTATTTCACAACTAAAATATCCCCTTCCTTCAAGAAAAGAACAAAAAGTGAGTCCTTTTCTTTCAGGTGTTGTGGCCCTTCTAGCCATCCATACCAAAAAAATGAATAATTTTGGATTTATCTAATGAATATTTGAGAATAAACCAGTGAGAAGAAGTTTTTTTTTATTCTTAAGAAAGTAAAATGATCCAAGGAATAATTACATTCTCAAAGAGTTTCAAAAGAAAACAAAAAATCCAAAGTAAAACCTGCTTTCCAAAAAGTATCCAAACACTAAAGTAAGATATCCAGGGTTTCATGGGAGTATTTTTATCTTTCATCATATTGGATATGAAAAGGTGAAAAATACTCAGTGGTTCTATGGTCCAGTTTGAATTCTTCAAAATTTGGAAAGCGACTCCTCAATCCAACCCTGAGGTAATTTGTAAAGATTTTCTATCAAATCTGTTGATACCTTGTTTTTGGGATTGAAGGTGAATCTTTTTATCTTATCCATGAGATCAACATATTGTATACCCTCCATTAAATCCTCAATACTTTCATTTTTGTTTAAATTCTTCATCAAGAGCATGAATGAGTTTTCAATGTTATCATTTTTATGGGTAAGTTCAACTTCAAATATATTCCAACACATTTTCCAAAAAGTTGACTTATCAAATAAATCTAAAGTCTCCATGAATTTTGAAAATTTTCCAGGATATCTTGTTCTTTCAATTGGTTTTAAAAGGGCCCAAGGATCTTCAAGCCAAATTAAGATTTCATATAAAATTTTCCCTTGAAAATGGGTTAAAGTTGATTTTTCAGAAATACAAAAGTTTTTAAAAAGTGATCTTGTAGTTTCTATAGATGAATTATCTTGATTT
Source organism: Puccinia hordei (assembly GCA_007896445.1). NCBI lineage: Eukaryota > Fungi > Basidiomycota > Pucciniomycetes > Pucciniales > Pucciniaceae > Puccinia > Puccinia hordei. Next base: position 47,274 of record RDRW01000471.1, read on the forward strand.
GCACTTGTTGGATTCACCAAAGTTTCCTGGTTGATTTTGATAGTTGCTATTAAATGTTTTAATCTTTCAAGGTAGGTCTTTTGTGCATCTGATTTCACTTTGTGATAAGTCACTTTTACATTTTTGCACAACATAAGTTGGTAGTTCTCAAAGTTTCCAATCATATGTTTCAACTTATCATCATAAGAATTGTTGAGTTTGAAGTTGTAATTTGATATCATATTCTCTATTTTATTTCATTAACAGAGGTTTGTGATCAAACATTCATTCATTCAATTAATTCTGAAAGTTCAGAAGCTGCACAGGAAAATTGGGTAGGTTGGGATTATCCTAGTTACACTAGGATTTAATTAAACTAGCCAATTTTCCTGGAAGCAAAAATATATTAACACTCACCAGTTGAAACCTTAAGCCCATTTGAAGCCTTGTATTCAGGTTCAGCTTTCCCCAAATTTTTATATGTGACTATGTAAGTAGCAAAACCATTTCTTACATGAGAGATATTTCTTCATGTAAAATCTATCACTCAGTCTATATCAAAGGAACTAACCTTCTGCTTCATCTTTTACCTTCTCAAAACCTAAAAAAAAGGATGAACAAACTCTCAGAATTCAGAATGAGAATGAATGCAATGACAGCACTCAAGAATTTCATATACATGGTTTTTCAACTTTTTTAGGAAACATAATCAGATATCAATACAAAAAAAAACTTATGAAACTTCTGAGAGTTGACATGCAAAAGTACAAAGGCAACTTTGTACTTTTGCATGTCAATTGACAGCAGTTTCTTGAGTTTTTTGTAGTGTATTGGTATCTGAATTAATACAAAATCACACTATGGAAATCAAAGAAGAAAAATCAAAAAATTGGCACACAATCTAAATTGTTTTGTAATACTTTATTTTCCGGAAACAGGCTTTGGGCTGCTGGCACTCCTCCCAAGTAATTCTCTGCACTCTTGAACTGAGGTTTTGAAATTGAAGGCGGGTGCATTGAAAAACTACAGTAGCATAACTGCACATATATTAAGATCTTATTCAATAGCATAGCTTCAAATTGCTGGTTTGTTGGTTTTTATTTTGTTTTGTTTTAGGCGGGGGGATCCAGTCAGATGATGATGTGGGATCTAGGATGGTGATCAGATTCCAAGTACTGCAAACCTGCAGGGTCATTTATTATCTTGCCTGTCCACCTCTCGATCAGGAGACAGCAGCCCCTGCTCAACAAAAAAAGAAAAACAGTGACGTGTTTTGCTGCCTTACAGCGAACAAGTTGGTCAGTTGGCCTGTCAAATGCATCATACATAAGTATTTGTGTACATGTACTCAAAAATAACTCCAGCAGAAATATTGTAGAGTACGGTCGGACTTGAAGAATTTCAAGGGTCTCGACCTTCCTCAAACTGGGGCATAATTTTGATGACACGTGATGCAGTCACCTCATGGGATGTGAAAGCCCCGGACCTCCTAACTTCATGAAATGCCTTGACGTTAGAGGGGGACTGAACTTCCGCAGGCAGCGACTCTCCCCCGGAGGGTCTCGGCGGACGGCTACTGCGGACGGGGACGGCTGCCTGGATGCTTGCCGCTATTGTGTCAAGTGAGCTTGTTGATTTTTGGGCATACCGGTTGAGAATTCAAACACGTCGTGAACTTGGAAATATATTCCCATAGGTTGTATGGAAGGCTAATGGGGTCGTCCTACATACATAAGTCCCTTTTGCTCTGGTGTACTCTCACCGATAATTCACGGGGACGAAACAAAGAGTTGGGTGCGGATGTAGTGTGCAGCTGTTTCCGCAAATTAAAATCTGTCCGATCAGATGATCGCCTGTCAGATGAATTCAATTGTAACCTTTCCGTCCGCTATTCTTGCTCGACGATGTCTTGTGCAGATGAATCCATGGACAATTCTTGTCAGATGACTGACAAAGATTGGACGGGTCTTGTTATTTTATCCATTTTTTACTAATTCTAGCCAACCCAAGCTTGTTTTTCGAGGTTAGACTTTCTTCTTCTCTTGTGCACCTGTTCTACTCCTTCAACCAGCACTTTTGGTGCGTTGATAACACTTTCCCTTCCCTCAGAGCTTGGGTGATATGTACTGGACTTGAATTGGCCAAAAGCCACAACCTCCCTGGACCCGCGGTGAAACCAGGCTTGCCACTCAAAATTCTATCCTCCCACACAGAGTGCGAGCAAACCTGATAGGCACATTAGTAATGTGGAGGAACAGCTACTGCCCCTCTTAGCAAGATTGGGGCCAACTAGGCCTCCCAGCTCCACATTATACCTCAAAACCTCACACATGGGCATCAAATTGGAATTCCAAAACCCTAACCATATTGTCCAACCACTCCGCATTCTCATCCTTGGCCTCCTCATCAACATACATCTCTCCTTATACTATCAACTTGACCACCCCAAAAAATGCTCAACTAAAAACCCCTTTACAAAAAGAAACACTTCTAGATTTTTCTTCCTAGTTTTGCTGCTAACAGGATCATTATGTTACTCCATCAAGAAGGGAATTTTACCAGTAATCCTAATAGATACTGGAAAGAATTTGAAATTCTCCCGCTTTCCTCAACTCCTTTTAGAACTCATTTCACTGCTTGAGAAAAACCTCCACACCTATTTGGCCAAACTGCCTCAGCCAACCAGCATGGACCACCTATCAACTTGTCCAGTTCCCCCCAGCCTTCCTCCCAGAGTTATGTCATTCCAGTGTGAGACCAAATGAAACTGTTGACACCTCACAAACCTCAATCCCAATCCCTTCTTCTGAATTAGTGCCAGGCATTGATAAATGCACACCCTTTTTTGGGTGTCAGCATGCTTCTGGATGGGTGTGTAACCTGCACACCCTTTTTTGGGTGTAAGCATGCTGCTGGATGGGTGTATAAACTGCACACCCATGTAGGAAGGGGTGTGCAGGTCACACACCTGTATGTGTATGTTGTATGGGCATAGCCCATGCCACATACCCATAGAAAGGGTGTGCACACCCTTTTTCTGGGTAGTTTGGCTGGAGGGGTTGTAGTCTCTCAACCAGAGGGATGTCCTCCCCTCAAAAAGACACACATGTCTCTTTGATCAGAGGAAATCCCTCCAGTCAAGATACACAAATTTCTCTTTGACTAGAGGAACTCCCTCTGGTCAAAGGGAGAGTGTGATTATTTAAGCAAACACAGATCTGTGTTTGCTTACATAACACCCTTTGAAAAAAAATGTATAGGTAGTGGGTATACCCATACCTATACACATAAAAAGGGTGTGCAGCCTGCACACCCATTTTATGTATATCCAAAAAGGGTGTGCGGGCTGCATGCCCTTTTTATGTGTACATGTATGGATATACATATGCGCATAAAAAGGATGTGCACGCTGCACACCCTTTTCAAAAAGGGCATGTAGGCTGCACACCCTTGTTTCAAAGGGCATGCCCCTGGCATGGGTGTGCAGCCAGGGGCACACATTTATCAAGCCCCATTAGTACCCCTTCCAGATTTTCTTCCACCTCCAGGTTGGAATCCCCCTTCTTCAAAGAGTTTCCAGCTTTCTGATGTTTTATTAATGCCAGAAGCTCTTCCTCAACTTCCACCAGTTGGTATGCAAAAGCTTTGGTCACACTCCACCCTTACTCTGAACCTGCTACTTGGATACACAGTCACTGCATCCCAAAAGAAAACTTCAAGTAAGAAAAAAGCTTGATTGGATCATTCCACATTTTAACTGGTTGAAGTTGAAGAAGATTTTCTTGCAGTGTGTCCTTCTCAAAATTTTCAGTTTCCTCCTGTTTTCTTTTTTTATAGAAGGAGAGACTGTGAACAGTTCTAACCCTTCATCCATTTAACTGTTTATTTTTTCATTCCATTGATTCTTCCTTCATAAAAACATAAAGTTCAAAAATACTTCTGTTACAGGTGCTCTTTGACCATAAATGATAATCTTAGGTGGCCTTGAGCTTTCCAGGGTGCCGCATGTGACAATGAATACTTCCAGAGGTAGTAGACATGATGATCAGGGTTAGGTTAGCCAGCTATTGTGTACTCCAAATCAGGTATATCTAGATTAGGTTTCATTTCTGCTAGATTAGATCCACTGTCTTTGTCTCTTTTCCTCACTCACTCATCTATGTTTCACTCACCTTGTACCCTCAGGCAAAGGTTGCATTCTTGCACCTTCTGCTTGCTTAACCCAGAGATCTTCTTTTTCACTACTGTTGCTGGTGTAGTCTGAGCGCCCCGAGCGCCATGGTACAATATTCACGACCAAGAGCCGAGGGGGGCCCTATATGACGCAAGAAGCCAACCGCCCCTTTAACGAAACCGGACTACTTCCGGTTATTACAGATGTATTTCACTAGTTCTGTTCAATCTTTAGCCGAGAGGCTTAGTTACTTCATTTAGTACAGAAGTCCCTGTAGGACTTCTTGATCTTGTTATCCAACACTTGAGGCCTATAAATAAGGGACCTGCTTTATCTTGTAATTCCCGTAGCCTTTCGCGTAGAGAATTCTGGAAATACATTCTTTTCTATTCACATCACCTGCGCGCGCTCCCTAGTCCTAGATTCTGTAGTGAGCCCGTCTACACAACCCACAGAGACCACGTCTGCAACCGACGAAGAGCAACATCCTGAGGAGAAAAGCAAAAGAACGAAAAGGTGGTCAATGCAAATAAGACTATGAGGAAGCAGGAACCTGATTGAGTTACATAATATAAACCAACAGTCCCCGCAGACCTAAAGAACTAAGAAACCGAATAGGTCCCAGCCTCAGAGAATCAACTACGTTACCAAACGGACACGGTAAGTTGAATTCCTGCAGTGCCGCAAAGTAGAAGCTAGGAGGCTGATGAAGGATGCTGCAATAAATAGACAACATGAGCCACACCTCCTTAGCAAGAAGGCCCGAATTCGATTAAGAATCGTGACCGAAAGATTGAAACCTAAGAGAGCACGACACTTGTGGCACTCAGGCAGAAAGCTAACCGACGAGATTCTTGAAGCAACTTCGGCCTTGAACACAAGTGTAGGGTCCAACATACCATCCTCATGACCGCACTCGGCACTGAGATTTTGTCCTAAAAGGAAAACCGTTGGTTGTGGAGCAGGACTCTTGATCCGCTTCTAGCTAAATTCTTATTCCTCTCTCATAAGAAAGCCCTCGAGGCTATTCTCTATATATTACATGTGTAATATATCTTCTATGCTAAACTGAGCAATAATACAACTTCTAGTTGCCTGAATTCTATTATTTAGCTCTATAGCCATGGGCTATATTTCATGAACCGTATTTTGCAACTTGTATATGTGTCTCCATCAAAAATGTGATGACTTTCTATGTGTCCCTCATCAAGGTGAATACGAAATCAACCCACGCCTCTCTCTTTCTTCGGCCATCATTCTTGAATCATATACATATCAGGTCTTCTGAGCCCAGGTTGGTTTAACGCCGAACATCAGAATTGATTTTTATATTTACACATTTTGGCGCTCGGGGCGATGTTTCAAACCTTCCTAGTGTCATAGGAATGAGCGGATTTTCCTGAGACGACAAGCGTTGGATCATCTGGCCCGTTGGCTGTAACGCGCTTCACAGCACTTGACATGTTGATCTTAAAAGTTGCCCTCGCAAACTCAATTAATGCATCACCACCTTCCGTCTCAGTCGCTTTCGGTTCAGATAAAATTTTAGGAAATCACCTTGAGCCCACATCTAGCCACTCGACACAACTATGACTGGCCTTCATAGCAGGAAACAAGTACTGGATTGCCCAACGAACCCAACCATTCAAATCAGAATGTGCGACAAAAGATTCCGATCCCACGCATCAGGTCTTAAACCTCGTATAGATACTGTTGAACGGTCCAATGCTAAAGCTTGGATGAATATTCCTACCCGTATATTTATAAAATCTAACCAGGAGTCAGTAAGAACGCCGTCACTCAGCTCTTCAATATCAACTGCTTCCAGTGATTCTGAGCTCCTAGCCTCCGGTGCGGACGCTATCGAACCTCAACCGATTGTCTTGTTTCGATCAATGAACTCAAAGGGATACTTTTTTCCAAATGCGTCCAGAGGCGCGTTACCTATGATTGTCTTGACACCCCCCGACGATGAAGATGACTACTGCACGGTCTCCCCCTTCACTTTGGAGCTCGTCTGTCCATACACCACAGATAGCGTTGTACATCACCAAAATCTTCGAGTCCCCACCGCACCGAAGTCGAAAGGTATCGAAGCGAATTCAAAACGACGAAGATACCCCCACCCAGCAGGGCCTTGGCTAAGGCCCCGTCGCACAGCCGACCTACGTGTTGGTGGACAAAGAGACGGTGCTTCAATACCTCTGACCAACAAGCAATTGATGTGGCGATGGGAAGATGGCTGTCGAACTGCCCAGGGTACCGTTGTGGGATGGGAGGCCACAGCTTCGTACTTCATCAAGCAGTACAATTCCCAGGACAAATTATATAAAACCGGAACCAAACGTGGCGAAAATCAGGCCCTTCAGAAGAAGGTCATATACCCAGCCGTCGTTATGTTCCCTCCACCTCGTCTTCCCAGTGAGAAAGAAATACAACAACGCCAGCTTGAGTTCACGATCGAGCAAAGTTTACGACTAGGTCGAAAAGTCAATCGAAAACGCCAAAATAAACACACGAGTCTCGATCACCAAGCTTCGGATTCAACCTATGATTTGAAATTGGAAATCCAGCCATCCATAGGGACAAAGGACGCGTGTTGGATAGATGATGGATCTATAGATACCATTCTTCCAACTGATGCTTAAATTACGTATATTTGCGTATGCTACACTTCTGTGATCAGATTCAGTGAAAAATAAATCAGAATAGAGTTTTCATAGTACGATTTTCTGTAGGAATTTGGATCTAAATTATTTGAGTGTACATACTTGATTTTCACACCAATTGTTGATACAATTAAGGCCGTTAATGCTACAGCCAAATCCTACCTCTTTTTTTAACCTCAACATGCGTTCATGCTTTCACTAAAGTTTGATTGAAGGACTCTGCTTCTGAAGGGATCCGCACTATGAAAAAAAAGTTAAAACTCAAGAAAATTCAGGCAGTTGACATGCAAAAGTACAAAGACACCTTTGTACTTTTGCAGAGCTTCACCATGAAGCTGAATACCACAATGTACCCTCTAACAAGGCAGGTTACCTAATTCTAGTTTAATGTTATAAAGCAAACTGAATCTTTTTGTATCAATTATTTCCTAGAACCTGTTAATATCTAGTTGGCCCACTATGAAAAGAACTCAAGAAACTGCAGGCAGTTGACACATCGAATAGCACTTTGAAGCATTCAAGGACAACTGGTTCAATTTGAAATCTTGCTATATCTTCTTAGATGAAACAGCACAGATTTTCCCTGCCTTTCATTTTGTATTTTCTAGTGATTCATTGAGCCTAATCTTGAAGTCTCTAATTATGCTACATGTGCCCCCAAGTAAAAAGAGGCATAAAGTACCTTTTTTGATTGGGGGAAAGGTTATCCAGGTTTTTAGAGAAGAGGATCTTTCAAGATTGTAAGAAAGCTCTGATTTTTGAGGATTTTTTTCTGTTGAACTTACTAGGGCTTTCATTCCTGGAGTGTGAAACTTAGGAGTACCACTACCACTACCTTCTGTCTTTAAAGCTTTACTGAGAGCCAAGAGCATTGACAAGTGTGACTCTTCAGTTTCTTTTACTAATTGTTTAGAGTCCCAAGGACAAGGAGGCAGTTGTTGAGGTGGTTCCCCACTTCAAGGCTGCCCTCAAACATGCAACCAAGGATGAGCAGAGAATTCCTCCAAATCATGTAACTGTGTAAATGGATTGATTGAGGAATTATGGTTTCAAGTTGATAGAGGAACTTGTTTGAGTGGATATTGGCTTTCAGGAAGTCCCTCTGGTTGAAGAGACTACATAGTCTCTTTGAATAGAGGTATTTCCTCCAGTCAAAGAGACTATGTAGTCTCTGTTACCGGAGGAATTATGAAACCTTGCTTCAAAATGTTTCACAAGAAGATTAAATAATCATAAATCCTCCAACTACTTCAATGCAGAGGCCCTGCCTTCCTCCTAGGTAAGCAGAGACTTTGACTACATCCACCTTCACATAATCTAACCCATTCAAAAATAGTCAACCCCATATATGGTGTGAAAAGGTCAATCAGCTAATTTGGATGTACTCTGGCCATTTGGATTTTCCACCTACTCATTGATTCCTGAGGAAAAACAAAAAATTCAAATTTATGCCTACAGAAGAATGTGGTATCATGTTTGGATACAAAAAGAATCTCCTCTTGTTCAATAAACCAGCCAGATTGAAATTAAGTGCTCTGAAAAACAAAATATGAATTTTTACACAACAGTTTTTCCCGGTCTGATGGATGGATCCCCAGTAAGAGATCAAGACCTGTTCAAAACAATACATCACAGTTGTTGGAGAGGATTCACAGCTTGAGCCATTCACAAAGCCAGCCATAAAATTAGCAGTGCTGTATCTTTGGAAAATATACTCTCTGTGGAATTTAGGGTAAACACTATCCTGGTCTACTTGGTTAAGTACTGCAATGAAGATACACCCCAGTTGTACATACCAGCACTAAGCTCACCTAACTCTGAATTCTGGAAAAGGGTGATTGAAATGGAGGTATCTAATATTAACAGTCACAATTTATGGATAGTTTTCAGAAAAGAGGAAGAGTAGAAGTGTACCAACTGTACATGGGTGTTCAAGGTCAAGGAAAACCAGCTCAATATTCCTGTGGAATACAAATAATGTCTCTGTGCGCAAGGGTTTTAACAGGTGGAAGGGAAAAAGTACTTCAACACTTAAACCCCATGTGAGAAGATGGTCTCACTTTGCATGCTGATTATCTTTTCCCTCAAGCTGAATTCATCTTTTCATAAAATAGATATAAAGAGCCCCTTTCTCAATGCACCTCTCAAGCAGGATATCTTTCTGAATCCACGGCCGGGGGCAAAATCGCTGCAAAACCATTTTCTGAAGCCTAAAAAAGAAATTTACAGTCTGAAGCAAGAACTCAATGCCTGGAATGGCACTCCAACAAAGTGGTCATTCCAAACTGGATTCCATTAATGTAATTCTGAACCATGCATTTTGGGGATCAATAAACACACATCCCTGGCTGCACACCCACACCAGGGCCATGTCCTTCAAAAAACGGGTGTGCATGTGTATGGGATACCCATATGCATACACATAAAATGGGTGTGTATGCTGAAAACCCTTTTTGTATATACATAAAATGGTTTTTCAGCCCACACACCCTTTTTGTACATACATAAAATGGTTTTGCAGCCTGCGGACCTTTTTTGTATACACATAAAATGGGTGTGGAGCCTTGGGGGAGTCCAATCTGAATGGGAAACACCATTGAAACAAAATTTTCCAGTCTGATTGATGTGTACCTGTCCTTGAGACAGTCTGCAATGATCAGCACTAGGTATTTTGGAAATTTGAGGTGAGAGAGATAGTTAATGAGCCTGGTGGGATGGGCAGTGCCAGAGGGGTACACCAATTTCACATCCATACAGCGCGGCCACCACCTTACCTTCCCTCCATTTCTTCTTGGCCCAATTTTCAAAGGCAAAGATCTTATCAATCAGGAAATGAAATTCTAGCCATGGGAATAAGATTGTTGTGGCCTGGTGTTTTACCTGTATGGGGGAGAGCAGTTGCGCACTTCAATTGTGTAGTTGGGTGGTACCTTTTATACCTTCCTTTGGGTTCTACAAGAAACATTGTCACAATTTAATGGAGATTTATGCCGTTTAGACCACAGACACACATTTACGGTTTCACTTTGAACTAACATCAAAGTTTTTTTTTTTTACCAATTTCTTTGAAGATATTTCAAAGAGAAATCAAAGGCTAGGAGGAATATTTGAAGTGCAATTGAAGATTCCACCTGGAGCATTGGTAATGTGCAGTTTTACGCGTATGAGGCATCAAAATTGAAGTACATTCAAATTCCAAAATTGAATTTGAATGTACTTTGAATTGACAAGAAGGTCCATCAAAATAACTTTGATGTGCTATTACCATCAAAGTTATTTTGATTGACATTCAAATTCAATTCAAAGATAATGCTACATGTGACCGGATCCCATGTTTACATGCTCTCCAAGCCCTGCACACTTCAACATGGCTCCTCCATGTGTGAAGTGTGCAGGAGGACAAGCAAGGTGATCAGTAACCTTGCTGGAGGGGTGACTGATCCCCTCCAGTTGTGACCAATCACCACTGCAGGGGTGACTGATCACCACTGAAAGGATGATCAGCTGGAGGGGTGATTAGTCACCCTTCCAGCTGATCAGAGGCGTGATCAGCTGGAAGGGGGATCAGTCACCCTTCCAGCTGATCAGAGGTGTGACCAGCTGGAGGAGTGAGGCATAAAAGGACTGCTGAGGTGCAGTCCTTCCATCCCAATCCCCACCAGCCACCCTTCCCATACTACTTCCCATACTACATCCCCTTGTTACATCCATAGAAGGTCCCGCATACATCCTCCTTAAATACAATACACAACCTCCATATCATATCTTCATCCCAGCTTTTCATCATTTATGATCCTGCTCTCTGTAACAACATCATCAGCTTCCTCTGCCCACAAATGCTTCCTAGTGATCACACCCCAATCTCCACCACCTCTATGCCTGTACAGCCTATATCATGCAGGTTTTTCCGTTTCAAGGCCAAGGTTTTCAACCATCTTGATTCTGTGCAGTCTGATTGGAAATTTGGGGGACTCCTCAAGTATGAAGATGCTGTTGTCCATATCAGTTGGATTGGACACATCCAAAGGGGGGATTACTTCAACCTCTACCCTCTTCCTTCAAATTACAGGCAATTCTGGAACCTCTTGCAGCAATTACCAACCAAGAGAGATGTTTTGGCTTCTCTGCACCTGGATTTTTCTTGGAAATATATAGAATCAAAAACTCAGGAGGAGGTTTGTTGTTTGATTATATTTCTGGACATTTTACTTTTTAGCTGATGTTTTTTTTATAGGAAATCCCCAGCTGCAGCACTACAGATTCTGAATTGAGTGATGTCCCATGGCCTTCATCATAAAACAACACCTAGGATATCTGCCTCACTTTTGCCTCTGGAATGATCACTTTTCTACTCTAAATATTGCCCTATCTCAATTGTTTTGCATCCTTTTATTCTTCTATTAAGATGTGATCCAATTGGCCATGGTATGTATATTGAAAAGGGAAACTCATCTGAGATATATGCAAACTGTTGTGATTTCTTTGCATGCTTTTTTCATCTAAGATACAAACAAATTACTATGTTTTTTGTTGCATCCTTAGATGTGATCCAATTGGCCATGATGTGTATATTGAAAAGGGAAATTCATCTGAGATATATACAATTTTTTGTGACTTTTTTGCATGCTTTTGATTTTACGCCAAGAGGATATATACAAACTCTTGTGATTTTTTGGAATCCTTTTGTTTTTCTGTCAAAAGCTATTCCTTTAGAAATTCTGAAAGAAATTGATCATAATTGGAACACAAAACTTAGAAGAATTTCCTGAAAACTTTGGTCCAGGAAGCTTTTTGACAAAGATGAACATTGCCCTAGTAAAGATTTCCAACCTGAATGGTCAGAGATATAAAAGTGAAATTAACATGACTGGGTTTAATTACTGAGATCATCATCATAGTTTTCTGCCTGCCACTTTTGAAGGCCAGTGTGTAAGGCCTGCATCATTTGGCCCTCTGTAATATCTTTAGGCTTCAAGCCTGATTCATTTTGATGTATTTCAGCTTCATGGTGTGAAAATGCATTCAATAGATAACTGTTATGGTTAGTGTGTTGTATGTGATGACACATGGATGTCCCTTCATGGTGTGGGTTTCCTGGAACTGGTGCTTCAACCGCAGAACATCCTCCATAAAAGAAGTTGTGCTGGACGTTGAGGCAAAACTTTATGAACTGATGAAATTTATTTGGAATTTCAAAAAGGATTTGATGATTCCAAGTCAATAATCCTTTTCAGAAGATTCAAGATGAACATAATTACTTACATGGTGGAACTCTCATTGAAGAGGTCCTTTTCTCAATGTTGGCATTTGGGAATGAGTATTTATGCAACCTTGCCAAAATTCCGCACACCTCACATAATATTTGTTACCAGGTTTGACCTCCCAGAGTGATTGCACACATGCAATTATATTTCCCCAGTTGGTAAGCCCTTTCTCCCATTTTCAAGGTATTTGAGAATGATAAATATCAAGAATTTTAGTGTGAGTAATAACTGTCAATGGGAAGTCATTTCCATAGTGTTTTGGCTCACCAAATAACACATGCCTGTACAAATTTTTTCTTTTGTATTAAGCTTAATGGATTCCACTTGCCTAATCATGTGGTTTGGGTAACTTGAACTGAGACTTTCTGGGATTATTTCAATCTCTGATTTTTTCAATTTGGAATTGTTTCAGCGTGGGAAGAAACTTATGCTTTTGATTAATGAGGTGTTGTAACCAAAAGATTTTTGAACAAGTTCCTTTTTATCAAAAACATCGGTAACCACTGAAAATTCTTGAAAGTAATCTCCTACTTTAGTGTCATACAGATAGGCACCAGAGAATAATAGCCTCTGTATTTGATAGTTAGCAAAAGAGTGAGCCAAATCACGGCTGGGTGCCTGGCAATTGGAATGGATTGATGCTGTTCTAACTATTCCATTGTAGCTCTCAAATTTTTCAGCAGCAAACAGACTAACAGGACCAAAGTGTCTGATTGATTGAGGTAAGTGTAGCATTGTATGCACTTTGGTTTTATTTGACCATTGGCCTGACATTTTGCAAATGTGATATGTGAACTCCCTTATAACAGCTTCCAGTTTTTGAATGTAGGTCTCAAGTTCAGTAATGCAAGTCTGAAATGCCAAGATGGATAAGTAGCACATTGAAAACCAGAGAGATTTCATGTCTTCTGACATAAGTGGAAAAAAAACAAATGGTGCCACCTATAATATTGTATGAAAATCTTTACCAATAAAGGATCCATGGTGTGACATCATGTAACTTGCTTGAATTGGTGGAATGTTGAGTCCATCAGTATTGAATGATTTCAAGCTTGCCTCCACTTGCTTTAGCTTATTCTTGGGGAGTCTATTTTTCATGAAGTCTGCAACTACATACTTCACTGAACCCAGGAGTATTACATGTAATATCTCCACTGCTGTGTCATTAAAACCATCAAATGAGGCTAGTTCCAAAAATGAGTTGAATATTCTTTGTTGTGAAACATTTGAAAATTCAGTAATGCGGATTCTTTCATGTGCATGTTTGGTCTGCAATTCAATCAATTTATGGGTTATTTGGTCCTTCAACCCATACTCTGCAGTTTTCAAATTGAATTCATGCTTGGTCTTTTGATCAATTATGCCCCAGAGCTCATGTGAGCAAGTCATTGTTTCTTGCCACTTTCTAGCCACTAGCAATTGAGGAATCCCAAAGAAAGATCTGAGGAATTCCAATGAGCACCGGTGCTCTTTGGAATTTGCACTAAGATGACAAATTTGGCATGGATTGTTGGCTTTCCCTGGGTTGGGGGTATTTGTGATTTCAGCTGCCATGGCAGAGTCGGCCAAGAAAGCAAGTGGTATAATCATAAATAAAACATCCTCTTTCAACCCTGAATCACATGCAACACTCCCATCATTGGCCAATTGACTTGAATGGAAAGTCAGAAATTACTATTTGATATTTATTGAAGATATATGTTAAACTCACTTGATCTCTGCAACAATGGGCTCACCAATCTCCAATGCAGATGCCACATTAGATGTTGCAATAAAATGACAATTATATTCCATATTGGTCATTTCTGGTGGCAGTCCACCCAATGTGAAGTAGTATGAAATATGCTTATTCCACCTTTTTGATTGGTTACCTGGTGTGTCATCTGAATAGAGAGTGATAGTCACATGCCTAATTATCTTGTTTCAAGCCCTCTTCCTCCATGGATTGGGTACAGGAAATGGGGGAGAACCTCCAAATTCTGGAAGATGAAGAAACCTGTAAGCATCCATTCCTTGGGATGTGGGGTAAAGCTGAATTATACTTACCCATATCTGATGTTCACACTTTGACACCAACAGGGAGCCATCTCTCTGATGGATTTCTGAGTGTATCTTGTTGAAATTTCTTACACAAATATCAAGTAGGTCGGGGTCAGTGTACTTGATATTTCCTCTTATATATAAAATCATTTTTCCATGCTTGTCAGGTCTAGTAAATTTGGCCACAATACACTTTGAATATATTTCATTTTCAAGCTCATATAAGAATATTGGGAAAACAATGTAATTATCCAGCGCTCCCTTGAGTGTGATAGGTTCAAAAATTTAGTAGTGTTTCCCATCCATTGGGGCCATTTAAACATGGTGTTCAGGTTCCAGATTTTCTTGCCATTTGGCACTCTGATAAAGAGCTCTAATGTCATTGCCTTTTGGATCATGTGGGTAGAAATTAATGTGTGGGTGGACTATTGGATTTGCTAATTCCTGCCAAGTTTGAAGTGCATGGTAAGTAAGTTTGATTTATTTTATCATTGAATGAGTTTCAGTCACCTACATGTGCAATTATTTCTTTCAAACTCAGATAGTAGCAAGTATTATTAAATACTGATACATTCTGAATTATTTTTATATCCAACATATTCCTCATCTTTTCCTGGTTTCTCTTTATACTTTCCCAATCAGGCAGATTGATGTGACAGCGGGACAGAATCACACGCAGCTGGTGGTATATGTTTCTGGACAAAAGATTGTGCAGGTGCTCTAGCATGAGAGATGCAATTAGGTACTGTATGCATTTTTATTCAAATCAGCTATTAAATACAATGTGTCAATGATTCCAAATATATCACTAACCTCTTTGCTTCTGAAGGTAAACCACTGTGCATTGTTTACCCCTCCACTTAAATTTTCTGTGGATGTATTTTCATAATTGGGCAGTAATGTTTCCTCATCCATCATCCTGGCAGCCAGTGCAGATGAAATCCACTCCTCCATGCCTGCTGCGCCATCATTGACCTCAATTTCAGTATCTAATCCAAAACCAAAACCTTCAGGGTCATTCAAGTCAATATTCACAGCTGAATCAAGATCTTGCCCATCAAGAGTGCCCTGTTGGATAAATAAATCATCATTACTATGATCCATCTGTGCCTCCATGGGATCCTGGTTCCATTGATGGGGTAGTGAACCCTGGTTTTGAGATTTCTGCATTGAGTGCGCCATCTTCCGTTGAAAATGTTGCAGTTGATGGTGATTGTCTATGTGTTTGCGGCATTCCAAGTGATAGGGAATATTTGATTCCTTTGCCCATTTAGACTTGCACAAGGTGCATCTGTATTGGTATGTACCATCAGGGTACAATGTTGACTCAAAACCTGATAATATGGCAAAATAAATGAGAAAGAGAATCCTTTCATAAGGAATTAACAGTTACAAGAAATAATTCTTACCAGCATGGGTAGCTGGACCCCTTGGAGGAAAATGTTGGGAGCCATGTGGAAACATAGAGAGAGAAACCAGAGGTTTGTGATGTATGAATGAAGAGGAAAGGTTATTTTGTATTGGGATATGGTCTTATTATTGATATTTCTAGTGGAGATTTTTGGATGATTTTTATGTGAAAGAAAATATAAATAAATGATATGGAATCATTTAAAGGTAAGAGGAATTCTTCTGATAAATTTTATAACACAAATGGATTTTTGCTATAACAATTAACCAACTTATCTTTGTGAAATCTGGATAATGGGTCTTTTGTTTATGTATGATTGGAAAGGAATATAGGGTGTATATATTCCAGAGGTATTTTTTTGGTATCTATTTTACTGGGATATTGAAAAGTTCAGTTGTATTTCTATGATCCTTTTTATAAAGTAAGCAGAATTATAATATAATCCAATATTTTAATTGTGAATTCTGGAGAATATGAAAGAGGTTTTTTTTTGTGTGGTTGGATTGGATTTCAAAGAAAATTTGAAACAGATGGAAACAACTTGGTTTTCAAAATTGGAATCCATCTTTTGAATGAAGCAAGTGGATGGAGTTGAATGTCCACTTGGTTGCAACACTTAGCCAGATTTGAGCTGTTGTACAGTTCACTGGACCTGTTACAGTTGGGGCATGCAGACAGTTGGGGGCAGGCAGACACTTGAGGGCACGCAGTCCGCATCCCCCAAGTTTTGACCTCCAACAGGATTGGAAACTCCAACCTTCTTCTCACACTTGCCTCTGCGGATTGGAATATCCAGTCCCCCCTCCCTTCACCTCCTCAAACCCTTCTGAAACCAAGCCAAGGCCAAAAAAAACACCAACTAACTCCAATCCCACTCTCCTTCACCTCCTCAAACCTCCTTCAGACACCCAACCAAAGACCACACCAACCTCTGCCTGAAACCCAACCAAACACCATATGACCAAACCCAAGGCCAAAAAAAAGCTGACTGAAGTGATTATTAATGTAAGCTCCCCAAACACTAAAACACTGATCAAAAGGGGGCTGATTATATGTATTCCTTCCCTGTTTGACCCGTTTTGTTTTTTTCTCCATTGATATTGTAAGTTGTGCTGATATTCCGATCTGGTTTCAGCACTGCATACTGAATTCTTTCTTATTTCACCCAAACCCCAGTGAAAAAGGGCTCAAGATTTACCTCATTGCAACAGTGGAGACCCCGGATGGGACCTTATGGAGACTAATTACAGCCCGTTGGAGTCCCATTGGTCTTTGCTGCTCGCCCCGCACATGAATATGCCACTTGGATTGACTGTTTCTCATCTTGGAGATCCCAATCCTGTTCATCACATACATACATCCCATACATCCCATCCCCTGTCCCCCCTCAACAAAGCCACACAGGACCAGTCCTCACTAGCGTAGTCAGCGTGAATGGCCCGCCAGCATCTCCATATACCCGGCCAACAGATGGCTCAATACCCAGTGGACCCAGCCCTACTGGGTCAGAGATGAGGTTTGGAGGCTGTGAGAGCCAGCTTTCTCACTCTCCCTCTACAGCTGGCTTTGGAAGCCAGTCTTCACATTCTTCAGCTCCCTCGCATGAAGAATACAATCCAATTCAACAAACTATTCAGGAAATCCAGGGCACATTTTGCCTCAGCAATGAACTGATCCAACGCGCACAGCCCCTTTTCCAGGTGAGTCACTAGTAGCTACTATGTTTACATAAGCTGACATCAAATGTTTCCCCTCCTCCTTAGATGAGTCCAGAAGCCAGGAACACAGCAGTGTTGCTGCTGGCCCTGCAAAATGGACCTGCTGTCCAACATACAGTACCAAATTTAATTTTGCCCCCTCCAACCGCCAATGAAAAGCCACCTACCTTGGATGATTACAGTGCAGGCTTCAAGGTATGGCTCCGCAAGACCGTCCACTGTATCCTGCTGGAAGAAGACCTTGACAGCTATGGCAGCCGGGCTTCTTGTTGCTTACACACCACTAATACACCCTTTTCTCCCCTTTTCTCAAGTGAAGGTAAGTCATTTTTTTCCTCTCTCAAACCAAGCCTCTCATGGAACTGACTGATTGATATTAATACCAGCCTCAGGCTTTGATAGAGCAAGAAAGCAGTCAGTTCCAAGCTATGCACCTACCATCTAACTACACCAAAGGAGCTGGTAAGAACCAGTTCGAAAAACAGATATACAAGACAATAAAAGAAGAAAAGTTGGCGCTCTCAAACCTACTCAAAGCTGGATTGAATGGGGGCAAACCACCGGACTATGTCCCCAGCCTTGGGAAGCTCATTACAGATGTCTACTCAACCTTTCATCCCAAGTTCAAACGACTTGGCCACAAAACCATCCACACCCATCCTGATATAACCAAAGGCGCCAAGATATGACTTGGCTTCCTTCAATTCATGGCTAATGTCAACTGTATCAAACAACGCACCCAACCCCAGAAAAAACAAATATTGTTTTGGGACGACATTGACGAGGTGCTTGCCTTGCTGAGGAAGAAGTCAAAGGCTTATGGAATAGCCTACTCCCAGCTAGTATTTGATACCAATTGGAACATCTGGAACGGCAAAAACACCGTTGATGGCATTGCTGAAGCTGACCAACTTCCACCATCAGAAGAAGCTGTGGCCAAGCAGGTAGCTAGTCTAATTGCAGATCCAAACCAATCTCAATTTCAGTCTGTTTGACAGCCTGATTTCACCTCTCTTATGTCATGCTATCCCCTTTCTTTCTCATCATGTTACACCATGATAGTTTCTTGTCTCTAACTTATTGACCAGTTTATTTTCTCTATCTTATCTAATGGAATCTATAGCAACGAGTTTGCTGTGAGCTTAACAGTGAACAGTCAGACGATTGGAGCAGGTGGAGGCACACCTGTGAACCAAAGTGGAGATGATGAATGAGTTTGAATGAGATTTGACAAATGAATATAGATGAATGAAGTACAATACAGGTGAAATTGAAGTTGAAACTAAATACATCTATATTAGGTTTGTCGAGTCTCATCAATCATTCTCAAATCCAACCGGTTCTATTCCGCAGCACGGTAAATGAGAGAATGCTGAACTTGAGGTACCTCAATATTATCCTCAATCTTGTTTTCATTCTTGGTTAAACACATGAACTGGGTTGTTTACAACAATACTATGAAATTAAGGCATATATATATTTACATTAAAAAAATAGTCGGCCTTGCAAAGGAAGTGGGGCCATTGACAAGATGAGGAGCTTGTCTGGCGCCGGTGAGCAAAATTGATCGGATAAAAATTCAAAAAAAATTGAATTCAATTCGAATTGATTTCGATTTCAATTCGAAATCACTCGGGTAAACTGCGAAATCTTCGATTGTGTTTTGATTCAACTTCGAAAAAACTTCGAATCACAATTCGAAAATCATTCGAAGCAGGATAACTTCGAACTGACTTCGAACTGTCTTCGAGTCAAATCTGACATCAATTCGAAGTGGGATCGAAGTCACACCTCGAACTCATTTCGAAATTCGTTACGACCCTGGTTGCGACGTCCCCGCTGGCGGGGAATTCGAAGTCTTTTCGAATTGGTGTCGAAAAGGATTTGATTTTTTGCGTCCGTGGTGTAGATTTTTGTTCAGATCAGAATTACCACTTAGGTGCACTCATGGCGAGACGTCCGAAACATAAACAGGTATCATTTGTCCCCAGCATCTGATCCTCTCCAAAGGAACTGCTTACAAGAAAGCTGCTTATCCCAGACCTTACAAAGGAATGATACTTTTGAACAACGGATAGGCAGTTGCAAACATTTACCTGATGTTCGCCCGCTGTTT
This sequence comes from Puccinia hordei, assembly GCA_007896445.1. Classification (NCBI taxonomy): domain Eukaryota; kingdom Fungi; phylum Basidiomycota; class Pucciniomycetes; order Pucciniales; family Pucciniaceae; genus Puccinia; species Puccinia hordei. The sequence continues at coordinate 66,645 of RDRW01000471.1, forward strand.
GTAATGATTATGGGTATTCGAATATCTGCGTGAAGAACCTCTGTTCAAGCGGGCGCAAGTTATGTAATTCAAAACAAACTGATGCTATAATATTGTATGTCATTTTTCATCTGCTCGGAGTTGCGCTATGTATGTCTATGTATGCAAATTTACTTCCATGTAAACAAAAGTGAATGGAAACTTCCAGGGATAGAAACGGTGCAAATCGTAAACGAGAGGATAAGACTGCGGTGGGAATAACGATGCGAGTATGACTCGATTTTCAAATGATTTACAAAATGATGTGGACAGAAAACAGAAGGGAGCACAGATGATGATTTGTAACTCAAGCATAATTGTATAGGAAGTCAGTCCAGCCTTCAATGATTCCGGCGCCAACCGTGAAATGTAGACAATCGATCAAAATATGCTGAAGGGTGCGAGAGATGTCAGTGATGGATCGCCAGGTTTGTGGGGTTAACTCGCTACAAATCGCTTACTGCATCAGGTCGCATCATAGCAGGTCGGTCGACCGCCATCAGCTCCAGTCTTGGGTGATTGAGAGCAGTGATAACCGACTGTTCAAAATAAAGCGAAAGCTATTAGATTATTGAAACCATTTTTTATTCCCTCAAGTAACGTACATCAGCGATTTTGTTGAACAATGGAATGATCTGCCAGTTCCACACAGGGGTTTCCAAGATTTTCTCTTCTTTCCAGGGCCCTTTCCTTTCCAGATTGCAGTTATCGTGACCAGAAGTGGCTGTACGATAGAGAATCTTCTTGCCCTTAGACCGCGGGTCCTTGAGAACCTCAGTCATGATTACAGTCCATCGTTCAAAGTTGTGGTGGAAAATTTCTGCAACTTGATGGAAAGGTCGGTTTTGGAATAGCTTTGCCGAGTAATGAGCCCCCGAGGATGCGATCATCTTGGAGTACCGCAGCTTCGGATCCAAAAATTTTGCAGTGTATTCAGCAGTGTGCATGTCATAAACTTTCTCGGGACCAAACAATGGTTTGTTATCGCTAATGAGGTTGTTTTTTTCGATGACTTCTTTTATCTCCGGTTTGGATAATAGAAGCCCACTCCTACGAAATATCAGGCGTTTGTTCGGTTGAGATTTATCTCTTCCATAGGACAATGAAGGATCACCCAGGTACATACCTTAAAATTGACACCAGAGGTGTCGTGTTGAGGTTAAACCCAGCGGGTAATTCCATGCTTTGAACCAGAGAGGAGACATTGTTGAGATACAGATGCTGGGGAGCATCCCAAGGCGTCTGCTCAGTAAATATGGGCACGGCAGTTACATACGGTGCCTGATGAAGGGGAGTTGCGTTCAGAGGTGGTCTATCGAATGAGATTACGAATCCGGCTTACCAGATAGCAGGATAGTGACATGAACCATTGAGCAGATAGTGAGTCGCCAATCATCAACCATCCGCCTTCATTGACCAAAGTATGCAGCAGTCGTTCTGGAGAAGGATACGGTTTTACTGGAATTCCTACAGCCTCGCAACCAGAGCGCCAGTCGTAGCTACTAACTCGATACCGCCAGTCCCAATGCTCCGCAGTGTTATTTTCAAGCCGAGGTATCGCAGTGTTGGTCAGAGGAAGACGATTGCTAGCGCAAAAATGCGTAGGGAAATTCGATACTTTCATGGCTTGGGCTTGTGAGCGAATTGGTTGGGGCAGCTGCATTGATGATTCATTACGTTGTACCCAGTGACCATTCGACCATTGTTTAGAGGTGCAGATTTTTTGGTCAGTGGATGGCGCCACCGCTGCTATCTCAGTGACGATCGGTGGTAATTCGGGAGAAGTCTGGTTAACAATTTCTTTGACCAAAAGGAAGATAAATAGGAGCGCGGCGGTAGCTTTGGAGGTGAATACAAAGATCTTTCCGGACTGAGTTTTCTTGAACCGATTCCACCAAGCTGCACTACTGCGGACGATTCCCGAGTTGGATGTGGTGTGCTCAGGGCCAAGGTTGCTAATATCGAGATTGACATCGTGTAAGCTCAAGCGTGAATGGTTCGATGAGCCGAGGAGAGATTTGTTTTCATCGTGCTCCTTGAGGTAGGAATTCGGGGTTGTGGGAGATAGCTCCCACGAGGCATCCTCCAACTCGGCTGGTTCAAGTTGGTGAGATGTTTTGAGGGTGGAATTCCAAGCATGTGGAAAGTTTTCTTCTGAGGGAGGCATCGCTATGTTGAAGACTAATATTGATGATGAGTGATGAAGTGGCGAGAATTGTGATTGCCTTTCAAGTGATACCAAGGGGTTGACTGAGTAGACTGCTCAGGGCACTGGATGAGCCGGGAAATCAAGGGGATGAAGACCAGAGAAGATGAGCCTATACGAGGCTTGTATGGGGCTGTAACTTGCGACTAAAACAAGCTACTCGTTCCGCGTCGCGACAATCGGAATGGGATATCTATGGAGCAAAGGCGCTGTGTCTCTTGTTGTTATGTCAGACCACGTACTGATGATCAACAAGGGCTCAGCACCGGCGAGACTCGAGAGTCAGCGGTGGACCAGCTATCCGTGGTAACTGAAGGTTACCCACAAAACATAAACATCAATGCCGTCTGACCGAATTTTGGCAGGTCTTGACACATTCAGTGCGACGTTCGACGAGTAAAGTCAAGCGATGCGGTTGATTTGAAATTAAGTAGCAGCACTTTCGCACACATCTTCTTTCGCACACATCTTTGCATTTGGCCTGCACCTTGTTGAGGGTCAAGAGTTATCCTAAGTGCAGTGGCATCCGAATCTCCGAGGGGCAGACGGCACGAAGCTTGTAAAAGGCTCGGGACTCACAGCGTGCTCGCTGATCGGGATTCTCGCCACCCAAGACGAGCCACGAAAGGCGCTCTGACTAGCTTTCACTCCTTGGAGAGTTATTTGAATCCGAATCTACATGTTGGTCATGGCCTAGCACAATTCTCAGCAACGAAGCACGGGACAGGTCCATAGTACTATGTAACTTGATAAGCATTAATCGAGCTTGGTAATGAAAAGGGAACACCCATGCATGTTCAATGGTGAATTATGCGTAGCTTTTTGAATACCGAACGCGCTATCTTTCTTTCTTCAATCAAAGTAGTTTCTCTAACGCGGCCTTAAACGGTAACGCCTCTGCTTCTCCTTTCTGGCTCATAACATCAGCACTTCTAACATTCAACTGTGTCTCATAACCAAAAGAAACCATAGTTGATTTAAGGGTCCCTTGCACTTGGAGACAATCAGGGGGTTCACTTACTGCTTACTTCGAAATCAGCATTCAAAACCATCCAGGATTTTCCCTGCCAAATGAAATGCACTGGTTTGGTAGGGAAAGCCTGGTATGGTTTCGACTGCTGGTTTCGAAGAAGAGCGGCAAACCAATTGGAGTGACTGAATGTGGCAACACAAAGTCAAAGATGAATGTGTGACTCCTCACCAAACCAAAATCAGCACTTAGAAGGTGAACTACTAGCAAGTTGGTTGCCGTGAAATCTCTGGCCCGAGAGGGTACTTGTGAGCCTACCCATCACAAAAGAATCATCTTGGTGAGAAGGATTCATTAGCCCTGCTTGCTTAGAAGGGATCCTCTTGGCCTGTTCGTTGAGATGGATCCCTCTCAGCCTTGCCGAACATCAGTTCCCCGGGAGCGATCCTTCTCTCAGAGAGTGCTTGTGGGGAGGAATCCTCCTCGGCGAGGCAGAGTTCCAAATTTTCAGGACATGAGTATATTTTGTGTAAAATCACAGCCTTTAGGGTCGTTTTGGGGGGATAACTGATAGCATCCGTTTGATCACCAAAAGAAAAGGTCGATTCCCCGGTAGATTTCCAGTTCATTACTGTTATGAATCAACTGTAAGATATCCCTGTCGATGTCATTGACTTTTTGCTGCCAGTTCCTCCCACCGAACAAATTGGGCGGAACCTTTTCATGTGGATTGTACCATTGCCAAATCCAGATGCTGATCGCACAGGCCGTTAAAGTACTGGTGTCGGTGTTCCAATTCGCAAATTCCCAACTAACCCATCACACTCTGAATTTGTCAAACAAACAAAATAACAATTAAAATGCGGAAGAACCTGATTGCATTGGCAAAAGAAAAAAAAAGCTTATAACACACTGATAAAAAAAGATGAATGGATGATGAGTATAAGTATGTATGCACAAATTTTGTTTCTCTCTAATTTTTATATCTGTAAGTATTATACGTGTGGACTAAGGTTGTCAGGGCCATTTCTTTTCTGATACAATTAACCTGGGTAGACAAGTTAAGCTTCTTTATCAGTTAAAAGAAGAAGGAGTTGTGACAAGTTTCGGGTAGTTGTTGTAACAAAAAAAAATCATGCGACTGGAGAAGAAATAAGTGGAGTGGTGATGAGCTAATTATTCAACACTTTTGAGAAGAAGGACGGGTTTAGTAGGTTCGTTTGAAAGGTGGAACGCTGTAGACGATTGGGAACGGGAGTGGTGAGAGACTCAAGTCAGCAAGAGATCAAAGTGATTGATTAGGAAGAGGTGGAAAACGAACCTCTTGCATTCGTTTTCATCCAAGGTTTTGCTGATAACGTCTCTATAGGTTAATTTGACAGGCTCGCCAGCTTCAGGATTGTGCCAAGACAACTAATCAAAGACAGAAAAAAGAGAGCATTAGCAACTCGAGCGTTCTTAGCCATAGTCAATATTAGGTTAAGACTAAACAGTGTGTTTCATCCAACTGTCGTCTTCTCGTTCCGGGAAATCCTCTCGAGCATGGGCTCCTCTTGATTCCTTTCGGGCTTCAGCAGAAGACATCGTCTGGGCTGCACATGTCAACAAATTTCGAAGCTCTAGGGTCTCCACCAAATCACTAGACCAAGCGAAAAGAACCCCCATCTGATTAGAATGGCTTTCAACATGATAAGGAGCAAGAGTTTTAGTATCCAGAGCATAAACATACGTGTTCCAAATCATACTTCGATCAGTCACGCCGACGTCCTTAAAGGAGTCGACGACTTTGTGGATTTTCTTGACGCCCTCTTCTAAGCTAGACTGGGTGCGGAAGACGGCGGCGTCGTTCTGCATGACTCTCTGCATCTCGTTACGGATCTGAGCAGTCGGCTTAGGTCCCTTAGCGTTCCTAAGCTTGTCGAGGTCCTCGATCGACTTCATCCCTGCATCTTCAGGCATCGCCTTGTGCGGTTTACCGGGCTGCATGTTCGCTGAAATATGCTTCGCACACGCCCGCCCAAATACTACGATATCCAACAGCGAGTTGGCTCCTAGTCTGTTCGCTCCGTGCACTGATACACATGCCGCCTCTCCTGCCGCGTATAGGCCTGGTACTATCTTGTCTGCCCCCGTCTTGGGGTCTTGTGTGATAACTTGGCCGTGGTAGTTTGTCGGGATTCCTCCCATGTTGTAGTGCACCTGATAAATTCCATGAGCCGTCCACTCAACTCAGTAAGTTGATTTTTCAAAAGAAGAGCACTAAAATATTAAGTCACACTCACGGTTGGTAGGACTGGAATCTGAATATTCGCGTTGGTCAAAGATTAGGTGGTTAGGATGTCACGAGCGGAATGGAGCTTTCAAAGGATGTGAAAGGCAAGCTTACTGGTTCCTTGGTGACGTCCACGCCAGCAAAAATGGCAGCGGTCTCAGAGATTCCAGGAAGACGCTCGTGAAGGACTTCTGGGGGGAGGTGGGAGAGTTGAAGATAGCAGTGATCCTTATCGGGTCCAACGCCTCGGCCTTCTCTGATTTCGATCGTCATCGACCGTGAGACAACATCTCGAGAGGCCAAGTCTTTAGCTGTTGGGGCATATCGTTCCTGAACCCGAGCCATTTTTGAGATTTTCAAGACTTAGGAGTTGAAACAGTGAAGTTAACAACTACTGACCATAAATCTCTCTCCCTGTGAGTTTAACAAGTATCCACCCTCTCCTCGAGATCCTTCGGTGATAAGACATCCAGCACCGTAAATACCGGTGGGATGGAATTGAACAAATTCGAGATCTTGTAAGGGTAATCCTGCCCGAGTAACCATCGCGTTACCGTCTCCGGAACAGGTGTGAGCACTGGTACAGGAAAAGTAAGCACGTCCGTAACCTCCAGTGGCAAGGACAGTCTGATGTGCTCTGAAACGATGGAGGGTACCATCCTCTTGGTTATACGCCGTGACACCAACGCAGTTACCAGCATCGTCCATGATCAGGTCGAGCGCGAAGAATTCGACAAAGAAGTTGGTATTGTGGCGCAGGGATTGGCCGTAGAGCGTATGTAGGATGGCATGGCCGGTTCGATCAGCCGCCGCGGCACATCGGTAGGCTTGTCCACCCTTGCCATACTTCAAGGATTGGCCCCCAAAAGCTCGTTGGTAAATCTTTCCCTCCTTAGTTCGCGAGAAGGGCACTCCGAAATGTTCGAGTTCGATGACCGCTTGTGGGGCTTCCTTGCACATGTAATGGATCGCGTCCTGATCTCCGAGCCAGTCAGAGCCTTTGACGGTGTCGTACATGTGCCAACGCCAATCGTCCTGTTCATATTTTTCGAGTTTGTTTGGGTCAATACAAGGATAAGATAAGAGATATAAGGAGTAGATTGTTTACCTCAGTCATGTTTCCTAATGCAGCATTAACTCCACCCTGGGCGGCCACCGTATGGGACCGGGTGGGGAAGAGTTTGGTGATACAGGCCGTGTTGAGGCCGGCCTCGGCGAGTCCGAAGGCAGCCCTGAGCCCGGCGCCACCGGCACCGATGACGATCGCATCGTACTCGTGGTCGATGACCGGGTAGCTCCCATTGGCGAACTTGGAGGTCGTCTCGGAAGCCTTGACGGGCTGGGTAGAGATGATCCGGGAGCGGGACGAGCTGGTTGCGAAGGTCCGGCTGGCAAACCGTGGGCTTGGCTTGACCCTAGAGAGTACTGAGGAGGCCGTCGAGCGTAGCATTGTTTGTTCGTCTCTCTGTTGCTGTGGTGGTTATCTTTGGATGGTTGGTGGGTGGTTAGGGATGAGGTGCACTTAAAACTGCTGTTAGCTGATTGGCTGTGCTTCATGCTGACGTAAGCCACCTACACCGCAAAGGGACAACCGATCCTCGGGTCCATCGCTGACGATGTCCATCGACACCGACGTCCAAGATCGAGTCTACCTTCCGCAAATAACCGGCCATTGGGTGGAACCTCACATGACTGATTAAATAGAGACCCTCCACCCAACAGCTTCGTCTCTAACGACCTCTGCCACAGGGCCCTTCATCAGGCTTCGAGCTAGTACTCCCCAAGACTGGTATTTTTAGGATGTATTGAAACGATTGCTTTTTTCAGTTTGAATTTCTTCTTTCAGTTTGAATCTGAAAGATCATGACTGGCAGAGGGAAGTTTGATGGAGCTTCAAAAACAACTAGGTGATTTTTGTAGAGACACAAAAGAGTAATCTTGGATTGCATAAGGAAAAAGGCCATAATGTGGCTGTAAATACATAGTATTTATAGTACACATTATGTAATGAGAAGAGTTGAAATGGGAAACGGAGTGACATGGGAAAGTCAGATGTCACGTCGAGACCATCCTGTACGTTGTTCATGACGTACAGTGTAGTGAGGAGTAATCTTTACTAAGATTACGTAGCCGAGCTACAACAATTTTCACCAAGTCCTTAGATAGACTCCAATCTAAGGATATGGCATAATTGGGCTACAGAGCTTGGGGCAAAAGAGTAAGTTGCAGAAAGTTTAGAATGGACCCTTGAGGTTAAAAACTCTCTTATTCCTCTGGTGGTGGTATTCAAAAATTTACAAGTACTTGGATGAAATGACTGCATGAACAGTACATCAGAAATTATTTTGGACATTTTTATGTAATCAGGCCACTTCAAAAAAAAGTGGTTTATCATTTTATGACTGCATAGTTCTGGGACAGCTGTAAACACACTTACCTTGACCAAAGAAATCTTTACATACTCTCTGCAAACAGTGCTTTATAATTTCATCTTTTTGATTGTATGATACCATTGTAAATGGCACTACTAAAATTTGAGTATCCAAGTTAATGAGTTCACATTTTTAAAGTAGTAGAGTGTGTGGTTTTAGTCTTCAAAAATGCCCAGTATGATTAACTAGGTTGAGATTATCCCAGTTAAACTAGGTTATGTTAATAACAAAATGAATCCCAGGAAGGGATTATTCTGCTTAAATCTCATGGATGAGAGTGTTGGCAGGTATTTATATTATAATGTATTTAGATGCATATTCAAAAGTCAAAATAATTAAAAAAGAGGCAGATAACTAGGGAAATTTTTTCCCCATCAAGTCAATCACCCAGCACCTCTCTGTTATACTTTGCTTGATTAGGAGTCCTTTTCTAATTTTCTCATTTCTTGCTGGTCACCTGTCTGAGGTAATAGGGTGTAGCTTTTTTTCCTTTCCCTAATTCAGGCTGGTGTTCAATAAAAGGCTTTACAACTTTGGGATTGTGAACCTGAAATTTGTTCAATTGTTTAAGCACATTTTTGCCAATTTTAGTTGCATTTTTCTCCTTAAAATAATTGTACTTTTAGCATGGGATGAACCTATACCCAGTGTACCATCAAGAATTTTAGAACAGTATTGAAAAATTAAATAAAAAAACAAGAAACCTTTGAGTTATATTTTATCAGTTGAGATTGAACAACATTTTCTGTTGTTTTTTTGAAAAAAAAATCTATCTGTAATTTAGTTTTTTTTCTCTTTCAAAACAAAATTGTTGTTCAGTGTGGCTTTCAGGCTCATAAAAAAATCTAGTGTGGCTTTCTGAGCCATCCATTTGGCCATTCCCCCTTTTGGCTATAAAACAAGCTTCATTTGGCCTCAAAATTTAGGATTTTTTCTTTATTTTGATGTCTAATTTCTTCTTAATACTGGAAAACATTTTTTTTTTGAAAAAAAAAAAAAAAAAAAAAATTAAACACAAAAAAAATCAAAAACAAATTCTGCAAAACATTTTTTTGAAAACAAAACTGGTTTTCTGAGCCATCCATTTGGCCATTCTCCCCCGCCCCCTTGTTGGCTATAAAAGGAGCTGCATTTGGCCACAATTGTTTTGATTATTTCCTTATTTATCCGGCCACCTGCTACCCTCTGCCAGCCACCTGCTATCCACTGCCTGACACCCACCCACTGCCTGCCACCCACTACCTGCTGCCTGCCACCTGGTAAACTATGGGGAAAAGATGGTATGGTTTTTTCTAATATTATTCTTTATTAACCTTATATAAATAAATTCTTGCTTTCTTCTTTTTGATTTATTTTATTATTCTTCTTTACTATCTTGATTGATGAGATGTGATGATTGCAGGATGTGTTGTGACACTGGGAACCTGAAAATATTCCTGGTGACCCATGGCCAATCAGTCATCATACACCATCAAGCAGGTTAGCAAAGCAGGAAAATAAAAGAAGGCAAATAGTTGAACAGCACAAAGAATTACAGGCCAACCCAATTCTTGTTACCAACTTATTGTGTTTTTACAAATGCTTGGACTGATTTGCATCAAGATTTATTAAAATCTGTCAAAAAAAAAACAATCTTTTATGTTTTTTGAAACCCATAATCTGGTCATTAATGATCAACATGGCTGATTCCTGATGCTGTGTGTGGCAGTAACCTGAAGATTAAACTGGGGCTGTGGCCTTAATCCCATAACCTTGTGATCCAAAAATCTTCAAAAAGTCCAAGCATTTGTAAAAACACAATAAATCTTCTGGCCAAACCAAGATCTACTTCCTGGTGGCAATGTGTGGCATATGTGGGTGTAACTTTTAACATTGCTACACTATCTGATAGCGTAGCTGAGAATACCACTACTCTAAATGCTATTCCTGCTACACCCGCTTCAAAACTGCTACAATGATTTTTGCATAGTGTTAACTAGTTATTGGAAGTAGTGCTAACACTAAGCTAACCACTATTTTTTCCAAAAACAAAAAACACATTGTGTTAGCGGCCCATATTTTCAGCTAACAGTAACTTTTGGTTAGTGTAGCTAAAAAACCTAACATTACACTACCGCTACTGTTAGCGTAGCTACCGTTGTGCCCGTCACTCAACAGTTTTAGTGCCTATTCAATCAGGAATACAGCTATAATTTTGAATCACTCAAGTGGGTCTTGGCAGCCCTGGGGTTGGGCCAAGCAGATATTTGTGGCATTGCAACACAGGCATCTCCTGGTATTTGTGGATAACCAGGGTGTCATCTCCAGGACCAAAGATCCCAATGCGCTGATGCCAGGGCAAAGGCTTTTCAAACAGATTGACTCCACACCTCAGGAATTCCTTCAGCTCTGAAAGTGACCTTTGTATGGCGCCCATGTCAGAAGGACATATTGGGCAATGAACTAGCGGACCAACTGGCCAAGGAGGCGCTGGAGTCCCCCTCCACGCCTTGTTTTGTGATTAAAAGAAATTTCAAGAAGGTTCATCGGAAGGCATTAATGCCCAGAAGGCCGCATCCCTCGGGTATACTTATTGGATTCAACTCGTTGATCAACCGGTTGGACTCAGGTCATTGTGCACTGAAAAGACATCTTTTTTCGCATTTGTAGGAGCTTCGACCCATTCTGGCCCAATTGTGGGGCGAGGGAAACGGTTTTTCATTTCACGAATTTTTGCCCGAAGATCAAAAGCCAGCGCGGGCGACCCTCCTGAAACATCTACGCCAACTCAAAGTCCGATTCAAGGCGGAAAGACTTGACAAGATGCTCAACAACCAAAAGGCGGAAGCGGTCGTAGCAAGCTTTCTTCAAGGCTCGAATCGATTTTTGGATCATCTCCCTCATTGACACCCTATCTCTTCCCCTCACCCTCCATGTTGTTTGCCCCTTTTTTCTTCTCTCTTCTTTTCTCGATGTCATTATTTCCCAGTCTTCATCTCATTTCACTTTAGCGGCTGTTACTTTTTGTATGTTTGATTTTAAAAGAGTTATTTTCTTATACATATTTGACGTAGATGTTACTTAGATTCTTAGTGAGCAATGCCATAGGCCACATTTCACTTAAAAAAAAGAAAAGAAAAAAAAGGTAAGCATCAAGACTGGTTGCATTTCTCCCACTCACATACTTCATTATAGATCCTTTCAGATTACTTATTCTGGCGCTTAATGAATAATTGTTCCATCCTAACCCAATATTTTTCTGCTCTTCTTTGCATCGTTCAAACAATGTAATATAGTGTCTAGTCATGGACATAGGTGCAGTCCCATTCCATCATACTCCGCCATAAATATTTCGACTCTATTGTTGAGGATGACCCAAGCAAATGCAATGGGATTAAATTTTAAAATAAGCTTGTTTTGAGTACAATTTGGCACTTCAAACATTGTCCTGGTATCAATCTGAGCCCGAAGGGTGGATAAGAGACCTGGTATACAATTCACAAGTCCACTCCATATTCTCTTCGTAGTAGTTATTGGTGAATTCCCTGGACCACACCACAATCCACAACTGCAGGTTACCATGTGGATATCAGGGAATTATCTCTGAAAAGAGCAGGTGAACTGTGGTATTTTTGATTGCAAACCGGGCCGACGCTACGTGTTCCTCATCTTTGGAATATGGATCCTTGTTGAGCTGTCTGGGCAGGACAAGCCGGATACTATATGAGATCAATCACGCTGAACAGTCAAATAGCTTGATCAAATGAAGTGCAAACAAGTTCGATCGAACAAATTATTTGATTTACTGGAACAAGCTAGACAGAGTACAATAGGTATGCTGGATAGTTTTTGATCATCGTCTCCGGCGGGGTGGACTTCGTTCGCGACTATCTCTACGCGGTGCACTCGTGCCAGCCCATTTAGGTCCTCGCTCCCGGTAACGCTCGTTTCCACCTCTGTGGCTACCGCCATTGGCTCGCTCGGAATAAGTGACCGAGTTGTGACCCCATCTACCGGTATCGGGTGGATGAGAGGTGTCATAATTTCCAGAGCCACCCCGTCGATCAGCTGCAGCGCCCCAGCGAGGAGGGGCACCCGACCGGCCCCAAGGAGTCGATTCGGATGTTGGGACGCCGCTCGCGAAACCCCGGGCAGCACCCCTAATTCCAAAGCCCGGCCTTCCCGGCTCTAAAGGCGCAGAGATCCCCCCGGAAGGAGTAGCAGAAAACGATGAGATGAGGGCGATGTCGACAAAATCTCCAACGCAGAATCGGATATCGCTGAGTGATTTTAAGGAGGTAGCTGGTGCTGCTGAAACTGGACGGGTAAGATCGCGACAGAATATTGATCCAAGGTCTTGTGATTTGTACCGGGCTAGGGGTGAAGCGTGGCTGCTGGTGCTGAGATCTCGAGGAGTATCGAGGTAAACTAGCCGGATCGAAAACTTGAGAGGTAGGTTGGATTTGATTGCTGGATTCGAGTCTAATATCTGAAGACAGATATCTCGGAGAGTTGTGTCCGTCCTAGATGGTACGACTATCAATAACCTAGAAGCAACAAGAACAAAGACTAATTTGGATGATAGACAGCTTACCAGGCATAGAGCTGACATTCATCGGATACTGGGAGTCGATCTGGGACCTGATAGTCACGTTCAGGATCATGATGTGAACCCGGTTTGACGAAAACGCGCAAGAGGAAGGGGCAAGTCTAGGGATGGCAATGCAGAAATCAGCAAACACTCCAACACGATGACTGCAAAGAAGCACTTCATGATTTGAGTTCGATCTTCCAAAGTACCTTTTCACGATCGACTGGTGTTTTCCGGGTGGTTCGATCGGCCATGAGAGAACGGTGATGATGATAATGCTGGGTAAGTCGGGTGGTTAAGAAACACAAGTGGTGAGGCACACCTGTATCTGTGTATGCAGGTAGAGCCGTGGCTGCGGTTGCTGCGTGATGCGGCCCAAGATCTCTGATCACATCCAAGGCACGGCTTAATTGATTTGTGGAGCTTGCCAAAGACTTCTTGGAGTATTAAAGACCTTGGGAAAGATGACTTTTCCTGAGGATTTTCCAGGGTGAATTATGACTTATCAGCAATTCTTGCATGAGAGTTCCAGATATTTCAGCCACCTAGCTCTCTGTTATATCACTTGCTCAATTGGCTGCAGTTGACATGCAACAACTCTAAGGAAGCTTTTGGGGTTAACTCAACCCATCTTCAATGTACATTCACTGCGCAGATTGAAAATTGACTGTTAAAAAACAGCTACATGTGTAAACAGGTGGAGATCAAAGGGCAGCTTGGTCAAAATTGGGCTGCTATGCTATTCTACACCATTTGTCCACTAACTGTTAGCATAGCAGTTTTTTTTTGCCAAAAAATTGGTAGTTTTAGCTGAGGCTACATTCTTCTAAACTAACAGTTAGCATAGCAAGAAATTTCTCAGCCAAATTTTGTTGTAGTGTTTGCTTTGGAGAATCACCACTATGCCAACAAGTAGTGTAATTGTTTGTCCGCTAACACATTTTGAAGTGGGCATTAGTTTAGTGGCATTAGATCTACGCTAAATGTTAGCTGTTAGCTGAATTTTTCCCCACTCAATTTTACCTGTTAGCTACATTTTTTCCCACTGTACTAAGCTCAAATAGTGGATTAGTTTGGCCTGCTGTCTTGTTAGTGCCACCAGTTAACATGGCTGCTGCATAAAAGCTGTTTATATGGCTTCAACAGGTAAAATCCTGCTGCATTAAAGCTGTTAGCATAGAAATCCAATTTCTGTCTTGTGGTGTAATTGAAACCAGGATCAAAATGTTAGAGCCAGTGGAGTGAACAATCTGAGACAATTGTTGTGGGTGGATTACATACTCTCTTTTCCCCTCACAATTCATCTCCAAGATGAATCATTATCAGATCCAACACAAATAATCATCATCATCTAATAGGCCAATAATATTTTTCTCTGCTTTCCCAAAGAGTATTTTCACCTCAACATTCCTATTTGATTCTCCTTTAATTAGTTTTGTTTGTTTAAAAAGAGTTTCTTTGTGCAAGTGTGTGGCTTGAATATAAGAAAAAGGTCTGATTAAATCAGATAACAGTTAGGATATGTTTTATGAGGCTATAAATACCTCCCTGCTCCTGAAACCTTGTGCACCACTCAATGAGATGTTGGTTTGGTTTGGGTTTTGGTTTGGGTTTTGGAAGGCCCCTATGTAGGCTTAGAATGTGGCCAGGTATGGTGTGCATCAATCTGGATCCTGGAAGTCACTACCTGTCAGCCTTAGAGACAATATATGTCAGCTATGTGTATGAAACACTGGCTTAATGTCTATAAAAAAGCCAGGTACTATCACTGTGCTGATAGGTTATCAGAATAATCACAAGTCTTATTCTCTCTATAGTGTCCAAACTATGCACAGAGGATAACCTAAAACTCCTTATAATTGTCTATTTGATATACAAATGAGTCAATCAGGAGAAGACTAACAGCTAACCATATAGGTTTGGCTATCTTTCTGTCTTTTTGAGAGTGTAACAATATAAATTGTTACTAAGCAGCTGGCAAGCACTTGAGCTGATTGGCTACGGTCAGAGGTGGTAGTCTTGCAGCAACTGCTTTCTAAGGAATAGTCCAAGGTCTAAGATGGGGATGTTCTAAGATAACTTGATAACTAGTCCAGTAAATAAGGTGGGTTGGATAAAGGGGATAACACTACTCTAAAAGTAGGAGGAGAATATTCAGAGTACTTACTATAGTTTTTGGATCTTGGCAAGGAACTGAGTTGACAAGATGATGAGGAGGAGTTAATACTACCTGACAACTAGAATTTAGATAAGAGAATATCTAACCTGAGTTGACAAGATGATGAGGAGGAGTTAATACTACCCGACGACAACGATTTAGATAAGAGAATCTGTTGAGATTCAATAATGATCGGGGTGGAGATGATACGACACGACGATTGTGACGGAGCCAAACAAAGTTTTTCTTTTCTTTAGTCTTTGAATTATTTGATTGACTTTAACCAGAAAGAGAAGAGAAATAATACTAACATCTAACCTGAGATGACAAGATGATGAGGAGGAGTTAATACTACCCAACAACAACGATTTAGATAAGAGAATCTATGAGATATGGAAGAAGAATGTTAAGTAAGAAAACAATTAAGAAATGATATGATAAAAGAGAATAATAAAGACCTGTTGAGATTCAATAATGATTGGGGTGGAGATGATACGACATGACAATTGTGATGGAGCCAAACAACTAAATAAATGAAAATGAGAGAAATAGAAAATAAAGAAACCATTAATATTCCATAATTACCACTGACCAGAAGTGATTGAGATTGACTTACAGTTTTTCTTTTCTTTAGTCTTTGAATTATTTGATTGACTAAAGAAAAGAAAAACTGTTCGAGGTGCTCGCGAGTTCGAGTTTTGATGAGAATACCGTTATGAATATGCTTATTTGAATAGTTGGGCTGATTGAATATTCAATGCATAATTCAATACTTACTAATGTGGTACTGGGGGAATATGCTGAGGATCCAATCCTAGGCCAGGAAATGGCCTCCTTTTATATTCTAGAGGTCTTCAGGGGAAGGTTCTAGAATGTTGTTGTATATTCTGCTCTAATGTATTACAATTCAAATGCACTATGATGCAATGTGAATTGTATTGAATTGAGCACAGTATTTTCTATATCCCCATGACCTCATGACATGTATGTATAACCAATCACATCATGGGCCAATTCATTTAATAGAACAATACTGGGAAATTACCATGCACTTAGGTAATTTCTTTCTTATTAGCATAATTTTATTATTCTTATATTTATGCAAATAAGCTTATTGTCTCTCAGCTTTTATGACAATACTTTCTAATCCATAATTTATACTTTTTATTCCCTTTTTCTTAAAGTATCTTTATTGTATGATAAAGTAGTAGAAGGAGTAGGAATTTAGTGGTGGTTTGAGTGAGCAACCCCACTTAATTTTACATTCTGAGTTGATTGATATAGTAATAGTTCATGATATTTTATTATTTACAGTAGTAATACATTATTTGTTTTGTATTTTTTAGTTTATTCAGTTCTTAGGATACTCTGGAGTATCTCTAGGGCTGACAATATAGCTGTCCTAAACTTACCTCTAGGCCAACAATTATTTCCCTAAAGACTTCAAATAAACAAGAGACACCCCTTACAATGGAAAATGATATCATGTAACATATGTAATGACAAATAACTGTTGAGAGTCAAGGTCGCACTTCAACCTGAGATCACATCCTGTGACCAAGCTGTCACATGGATGTCACTCAATGCTCTTCCCTTTTGGTTTTTCCTCTAGTCCGTCAAATACCTTCCGCTCATCTTCCCTCAATTGGTCTGTCTTGGTCTCACCAATCCGTCTCGCCCGGTCTCACTCAGCCAATCCGCTCATCGTCTCTCACCAGAAAGCTTTGACTCCCTTCAACATATTTAACACTCGACTGCTCACTCTTTCCACTCTCTTTTCTCGGGGAACTCACTCAAAATATCTCTAACCATCACCCTTGATTCTATAGTCTCCATAAAAAACTCTCTGACTATCCAGTTCCTCCAGAAGACACTCATCAAACTTGTCTTCAAATTTCTCAAATCTCACTCAAGCTCTTCAAATCTCTCCCTCACTCGATTCTCTCCTTGGTCGTATGTTGTGCTTTCTTTTGTTCTCTCAAAGTGCTCCTGATTGACATTGTTCTTTCCAGTCTGCTCTTTCTTCCTCTCTCTCTTTGTTCATTATTCTCCTTTGTCGTGCTCTTCTTTGTCGTGTTTGCCTTCAGTTACCTCTTTTGTTTCTTTTCTATCTCCTGTCTCTTTTTCATTGTTTTTATCATCTAATCTTTGCAATTAATTCAGTTTGATTTCTAACAATAACCCATATAAAAGGATAAAGACCATACCTTATAATATGTCAAAAATATAGGATAATCACCTTATCCAGGGAAATATAAGGATTATCATCTAGATAAAAGACAGAACCCATATATGATACTGTAACTCATAATTAAACAGTACCAATGAATGGGTTCTGCATTAGGACAAGTGGCTATTCCAGATTAAGAATGCCAAACCACTTGTTTCAATAATAAGCCTCAAACACCATGTGCTAGACTGACTACACAGCACATGGTCTATTGAGTAGCTACATACACCAGGAAAAATTAATTATCACTTGATGGCAAGTGAAATTTGGAAAACTTAACTCATCTATCCTCCATCTATCCACTGCTACTCCTTGAATTACTTCACTGCCAGCATAATTGCCTAGGATGAAGTCATCCCAGTTAACCTGGGATGCACTCAACCAATTTAAACTTGGTTGAAATCAACTGATGAAATATAAATCCAAGGGATCCCCCTTGGTTTTATATTTCATTGGTTGAGGTCAACCTACTTTAAATTGGTTTTTTGCATCCTAGTTTAACTGGGATGAACTCAACCTAGGCAATTATGCTGGCAGTGCTTTGAAAGAAAATTGGGTATTCATTTTTCTACCTTGAACAACCAGAGGCTGTGCCTGCTCATAAAAGCTCTTTCTGCCTTCTGTGCATATGATTGTTGGGTAGCTGCTCAGAACTGCTCAGCACTGCTCAGCTTTGATTAAAATAGGTACATAGCTCAGTGGAAACTTAATTCCCACCCTCATTGATGTGCCTTCCTTCTGCCCAACAGTCATGTCTGAGCTGCACCAGATTGAATACTGAACTGCACCAAACTGAACACTGAGCTAAACTAGGCTTAATACTGAGCTACCAGAGTGAAAACTGAGCTTTCCCAGGGTGAATATTGAGCTATGCTGGAGTGAACACTTATAAGCTGTGCCAGACTGGACACTCATCTGTGCCAGAGTTTGCACTTATTTTTTCTTTAGTTACTCCTCAGCTCAGCCAGGGAAAACTGATGAGCAACAGAAAAAAATGAAACCAGTGAAAACTGAGCAGAATCAGTGAAAACTGAGCAGAATCAGTGAAACTGAGCAAAATCAGTGATAAATGAGCAGAATTAGTGAAACTGAGCAGAATCAGTGAAAAATGAGTGGAATCAGTAAAAAATGAGCAGAATTAGTAAAAATGAGCAGAATCAGTTAAAACTGAGCAGGATGTGGAAAATGCAGAGAATCAGTCAAAACTGAGCAGAATCAGTGGAAACTGAGAAGAATAATTTTAAACTGATCAGAATCAGCAGAAACTGAGCAGAATCAGTGGAACCTAAGTAGAATCAGTGGGAACTTAGCAGAATCAGTTTAAACTGAGCTGAATCAGTGAAGTGTGATCTTAGCCAGTAGAATAGGAGCTGTTGAATTAAACAAACAGTGAGAATCAAATATACAGGAAGAGTAGGATTGGAGCAGCTTTGGAGCTGCAACCAAAGTTTCAGAATGTCACTTGTCATCAAGTGATCATTGTTTTTTCCTGGTGATACTGCTAAAGCCCACATGGTAATTCAACATGGAGGTTGAGAATTACATATGTACTTGTACAGGCAATAAAGCACCCAGCCAAGTACTATATAAAGAGTACTTTGAGCTGAAGGGAAATAATTCATACATAAACATACCCCTTTACTGCCTTTTTGGTTTTTCACCCAGATTTCTAAGTCACCACTAGAATTAAATTCTCAGTATTGCCTTGATAAATCTTTGAAGTAAACTTCTAGCCAGTATCCTGTTTATCCAACACCATTTCATACTTTATTATTCCACCAACCATTGCCCTTAAACAAAGGAAGAGAATCTGTCCTCCCTTATTGGTTAAAAAACCCCTCTCACCCTTAACTTGCCTTTTTTGCAGTCCTATTTCTAGGTTGGAGGTTGTCCTCAGACAACTAGCTCCTTTAATCATAAAGTTTAGCCTTGAGTTACATAATACTCCTTTTTATTGGCTTCTGCATAGCCATTTACCTTGTGTCCTGTTGTCACTAAAGAGACCCAGGCTCACACTACCAATAGTGATAGGGTAGTACAATCAAGTATTATATTTCTAGTACTAACATGATATTCTGTTTAATGATGTTGGTATTAGAGAATCCACAGTTGCTTTGATAAATTTCCAACACCTGTGGAGCTCTTAGTGAGCTCAAAAGTTAATTTATCCAGAGTGTCCACACTTGGGGCTCAATAACTTGGCTCTTTGCTGAGTTACCCAGCATGATCCACACCTTTGGTCCTCTGCAACTAATTGAGTCAATAACTCTGGAGTTGCAGAGGAACACTACATAGGGTGGAATTTATCAAGGGGGGAGAAGTTGGGGGTATTTTTTGGGGGGAAGGTTCACTAACAAGTGACTTGTGAAAGTTATTCACAGCTTACCTTGTTGATCTCAATAGAGGTCCCTAACTTTATGGACCTCTTGTTAATACTCAAGTGACATCCCTCTAGGACTTCATACACCCTATGATTACACAATCAATCCCAACTCTTCTAACTTGGACCTACATGACATCACTTTCATGTGTCTCTCTTGCTCAGTCCTCATTCTTTTCTTTCTCAGTCCTCTCATCCCAAATATATTTACTCAACTCCTATCCATTATTTTTACTCCTATTCTGTCAGCCCCTGTCTCTTATGTGACGCGGGGTTGAATGTAAATATATGTAATAATACTATAAAGTATATTATCAATATATAATGGGTCTCACTATAGCCGGTGAGGCCAGTGGAAAAAAGCTCTGATACACTATATAGTGTATGAGCTGGCACCCAAGGGTAAACAAGGGAACGCGGGTCTTATGATGCCTCAGCGCTTAGTGACCTCAACTACTCCCTGCGAGTGGGAGAGGACTTCTAGTCACCTGAATAAGTATTCAGGGACTAGGAAAAAGTCCAGAAAGGGTAAAGGTTTAGAGAAAAGGTAGATTTGGATTATTTGTAAACCCCACTCACTGGTTGATAGTAAGGTGGATGGGTTTGTATGGTAATAATCTGGGGGAAATTCCTTTTAGAAGGAATCTCAGCCCCTTTAAATATTACACAGTATGTTACCCCAATGTAATAACTCAAAGAGTTTGTATTACATGGGGTAATTCAAGATAATAGTCCCCTTGTAGGAGACATAACTAAATTGTAATATTAAGGGTAAATTCATGGAGAGATATTAATCTCTCCTTAAATTTAGAATTTCTTTTTATTATTTAATTTATTAAAAATGATAAATACTATATAAAATGAATACAGAAATTATGAGTCTTGTGGGAATTGAACTTGTAAATTTAAGATAATTTACTTAGTTCAATTTTTATTCCCTTTTTTTATAAACATATGTCCTTAACCATTGAGTTATGTGACTTGTATTATTTTGGAGACATGTGGACCAATTGTCTCAATGTCTGACATCTTCCTTCTCAGGAGACCTCTAACAACTTACTTAGTTGATTACTACATTCCTCATCTATTCTCTTTGATTACATCTCCCACTTGATGTTCTTATCAACTACTCTTCCTCTTTTAATTTATTATATTTACTTCCCTTCCTATCATTGACTTGCCAAGCACTGTTTACTATCCCCTTCCTATCATAGGTCCCTTATATCTCAACAAGCCACTCTTGTGAAACATGATTCACCTTTTATTAACCCTTTTATTTCCTTAGTTCTGTTCTACCTCATTCTTTATCTCTTATCCTATCCAGCCTCATCAACCTTGTACTCTTGCCTTTAGGTTTTTTTATTCTTTTTTATCTTTTTATTGTTTTTTTATTTATCATGACACATCTGAATAAAAACAACCTTCAGTTTGATCATTCACACCTCTATCAAGAATCCCAGAGATTCTATAGTTATTGTGTGCTATAGAGTGCACAAGTGGGGCTTCATCTCAATAGAGTTGGCTTATCAAGCCACTTTATCAGGACAATTGTGGATGCTCTTATACCAATGCTTGTGTTAAAAGAGGGTGAAATTTGGTGACTTATAGTCTGCATGATGACACCCCCTTTTAGCAAGGTTTTTGACTCAAAGTTCTCCAACATCAAAGAATTTTTAAGTGCTCCATCTTCAGCATTCCAATCCAAGGCCCACAGAGCCATGTCTAGATGACCATTTAGTACAGCATAGTGTAGCAGTCTACTGTCGACCCAGGGCCACAATCATGTTTTTTTGACTAAAAGTCTTCCACACACAAGCCCCTCTTCTCTCTCTGTGTGTTGTGCAGTAGAAAATATGGGTCAAGAGTCTCTCCTAATCAGCTTGTGGGAAGGGGATACGTGTTGAGGGATCAGATATGATCAAAAGAGAGTTGATTTAATGATTGTTTCATCCGGTCGATGTTTTTTTGGACTTCTAAACCCCACTGAAAGAGGGAATGCTCAAATCTTAAACAAGAAATACATAAGGTTGAAGAATTAATGTACCTGGTCTACAAACCAACTGATCAGTTTCATTTTAAATTCAAAACTGCCGCGTTTTTTTTTTTTTGTTTGTTTAAAAAATTGATTTGATTTCTCCCTACCAGTGTTTTTTTTTTCAATAGCATTTCAAAGCCACTCCAAGTTCACTTTTTTCATGTTTTTGTAGCACTTCTCTCAACGTAATGAGAGAAAAGAAATGTGCATGTAGACCTGTATGTATGTATGAGATCTTTCTATCTCTAAAACAAGAAGATATGAAAATCATCTCTAAATCAGTGTATAGGTGATAGTTTCAGATTGGTGGGACATACAAACTCGAGTATCTAACTTGTTATCACCGTACCAGAAAGATAAAAAAAAAGGAATTGATTGCGAGAAAAGAGTATATGATTATTAAAGATATTTTATGGCCGCTGTGTGAGAATAGTTATTATGTGTACAACTTTTCAACCTCACTGCTTCTCAAGTCTGAAAGGATGTGAGAATTTGGCGGATGAGATGGGTTCGAGAAGACATAGCAGTGAGTTCCAAATTAAACAGTCATCAAGAGATGATAAAGCACAAGCTTAAAATTAAGGTCTCTCTGTAGGATCTCTTTCTCGCACATGGGAGGCTTGCACTGTGTGCCAGGGGCATCTGTCAGGAGTAAGGCACTGTTGAGATGAAGTCGTCCGAATACACTACAGAAAAACCCTTATGGACTTATTTTTTTCTTCGTTTGAGTATAAAGGGCTTGTACCAATGACAGTGGAGTGTGTTTTTTTATATATCGAAGGATTAAGAATGAATGTATATGACAACTATGTGGTGCTGATGTTCTTTTTTCCCCACGTCGAGGAAACTATCTAATTAGGAGAGGATTGGGCGGGGTCCCTTCGAGATCGAAGTTAGGTCTACACACTATCCAGAGCCAATTTGAGTACCATTTATCCAGCGAGTATATATGGACATCTCTTTGTGCCGGGGATTCAACCCCATCCTCCTGGATAATGATTGGTCGTAACTGGGTGAGCCAAGAGAAAAATAGTCGGAAAGACGGGGGGTGTTGAGTTAGTGAGTGACTAGAGTTAAATGATTTGTGGCCTCGTCCCCCGATTTGTTGGTGAGATGAGGAGAAAAAGAGTTTATGAAGAACGCTTACGCGCTCCGTAGTAGTCACATTCCTGGAAATCAATCTGATGTGGAAGATCAATAAGCCGAGGACGGGTACGCCGAGCAAGAAGGCCAAAACGATTACCACGTAGTTTCCGATCGCTGCCGGATTGGCAGTCCGGTCGGTCATTAGAGCGAGGTGACAAATGGAGATAGCCATCGTGTTTAGCATGGTCACAGCGGTGGTGAAGAGGAAGGCGAGGAAGACGAAATAGTTCTTGCGACCGATACAATTGTTTAGGAATGTGCAATGGTGGTCGGACTGTTGGACACAAAAATCACAAATTCTACAATGACTAGCTCGTGGCGGTCGGTACGTTCGACAACGACGGCACCCTATTTCATTGGATGGTCGATCGGATACCCGCCCGAGTCAGCTGACAGCCAGGACTTTGTAAGGTGATACCGAATAGACTCAACATTTCGTTGGGACGATATAGTCACCTATGTTGACCAAGCGTGGCCGAATTTGTGCCTGAGAGAGTGACTGAGCCTCCTTGGTAACATTGCCTTCTTGAGGCGGGTTGTGCTCGTCATCCCAGTCAACTTCTGGCTCAATGTCGAGATTTCTTGGGATGATTCCGGGATCACTCCATGCTGCCTTCCACATTGAAGATACTTTAGGTTTTTATTTGTATCTATACTAAATCAATCACTTGAACTTCTTCTGTTGATTTGACAGAGCACAGCGGAGACTCACACATGATGACGACGAGATAACAGTATAAGATCAAGACACCTATTCCGACAGGCGGTTTTTCAGGATATACGACCAGCCAAGGACCATTACAAACCAAGCAGCCGAGTGGGATAGTAATAGCCCAGATTGCGCTGATGATAACAGGATAAGAGCTTTCGTTCTTAGGGGACATTTTCCCCCGGCACTTCGGACTGTTTGAGCAGACATGAGTGTGTTCAAGCTTAGGTTGTTTGCATGCTTCGGGGACGGTCGAGCAGAGCGAGTCATGCCAGGGTCCAGGATCCTGATCACAAGCTTTCAGTCGAGAGGGATTCGGAAGGAAAGGGTATCTGGCGGCTTGCGCTGGGTGATACTCAGGCGGAGGGCTAGCCAGTTGAGTTGGATCAGAAGACTGGGGGCAATAACGGATGGATAGAGTGGTGGAGAAGCCGTCGTTTGAGCACACTGGGGGATGAATCGTAGTGGCGCTGGGATTGGAGGCCGATGGTAAGGACGCTTGATGGAGTGGCACGAGAGGCGTGACGGAAAGTGTAAGTCTAAAGAAATAAGGAAGGGTGGGAAATGTCTACGAGTTACTCTGACGCCCAACAGGATTTACTAAAACAGTTTATGACAAGATGGATATAATTAGGGCTGACTTACTCTGGTGCGTCCTGGTCTAACCATGCAATGGCCCGAGTTATCAAGTCTTCATCAATTGAAGACAGGGAGGGAGCTGAGACTGCGGTAGAGGTGGTAGTGATTAGGCTGGGATTTGAGAGAAAACTTGGCAGGGTTCCGCCGGTGAAAGATTGGCCTGATTGGTGTGGCAAGAATGGCTCGGGATACTTTTCAGTTGTATCGCTTTGCTTCCGCTCCCTTACCAAGAAATCTGATGCTTGAGAAATTGAAGTTGGATATTCCGAGCGACCAAATGGTAAACTAATGCCCGAGATTGATTTCTTTCTGGCTGGAGTTAAATCTGCCAGGCTAGAAATGGGGCTAGATGGACTGCCTGGCTTAGAGCTGAGGTTGATTGATGGAGGTGGAAGAGGGATGTCCTGATATTGGAGATCACTTTCAACTTCCCTTGAATAGAGCTCATGTTTTGGATCCACCTCGAAGGTGGTGGCCAACGGATTGCCTGTTAATATCATCTTGGATTTCGGCGGAGGGTTGCAGGTGCTCGAAGAGATAGCAGCAGAAAGCTCCGCACTAGAGACCTCTACATCCTCAACGGGAAATTTAAAATCGGCCATGGTCGGCGGTCTTAGCCTATCCGTCGGCGTTGAGGCGATGGCCGTATGGAAAGATGCAACCGAACTAAATATATATATTTATGTGAATGCCTACGGCTTAATGGATGACTTGCTTGATACTCTGGGTGTTTGAGGGCCAAGTTAGTAGGAAGGAAATGAGAGTTTATGTGGACGGACACGACTGATGATTTATGTATGTACCTGTATTAGTATATCAGGGTATTTTAGGGGGGATGGAGTAAGGGATGCAAGGCGAGAACTTGAGCAGGACAAGGAGGTCAACAAGAAAAAAAGAAAAAGAAAAAGAAAGTAGGCCTACTGGCGGGGAGAATGGAGCCGTTGAGAGTAGGAAAAGTGCATGCACAAGGTCTTGTTGGTGAGGAGTGAGTGTCTGATGAGTCTATCTCTCTGGCATAGACAAGCTATTACTCACATCCATCTTGGTACAATCTTAGACAACAACTTGGGACCAAGAGACCAACAAGGATGGGGAGGCTCAACTGCCGCCAACTGATCCGGCTCTTGACCTAGGAAGTTGTAGACTCGAGATAGTCGATGTCATGGCCCAACCACCATGGATCCTGCCTACCAACCATCGCAGTCAACCAGCAGAACGCCAGAGAACACCCCTCCCTCAAAAACTATGTACTACGCGGGAGAGAGAGAGAGAGACCATCCAACAACCGCGATAGGATCATCCCACATCAAGGGCGTACTTGAAGACTGGAGAATGGTTTCATCGGTGAGATGTTGACTGAGAAATCATCTAAAGATCCCTAAATTTCGTTATGAGAAACAATTAATACCAATGGTCAACAAATACCTGTTTAGTCGTACATACTTATCTGGATGGCTTCGAATCTATACAGACAGAAGCAAGCTGACGGTCATCGATACTAATAGATTGGTCTACTCACTCTGATAG
This sequence comes from Puccinia hordei, assembly GCA_007896445.1. Taxonomy (NCBI): domain Eukaryota; kingdom Fungi; phylum Basidiomycota; class Pucciniomycetes; order Pucciniales; family Pucciniaceae; genus Puccinia; species Puccinia hordei. Next base: position 91,937 of record RDRW01000471.1, read on the forward strand.
ATGTCATTTAGATTTCTGATGATGAAATCAATTTAAATAAATATTTAAATATGTAGAAACCAGGTTTTTCATCAACCCTCTTTCTTGGTCGTTGGATTGTCTATTCAGTCTACTTGACTGCACACTTTCAAGTTTCAGAACTCATCCTAGCAAACTCAAACGAGGCTTGCCTCTCAAAAAGAAACAAGAAAAGATCATGGTCAACTATTGATGTTGTACATGCCTGCGGTATAACAAAAACCGTCAGAGGTGGCATCCTACCAATGCTCTGTATATAGTGCGTCTCCGTATGTGTAGGATGTTTATTTACAGCATGAGCCAAAACAAAACAACAAGGTTCGGACCGATAGAATGTCCGTCACATGGTCATCAAGAGAGAAGAAAAAGAAAACTCAAGTATCAAAGAATACAAAAAAAAAGCAAAAGAAGATCAATAGGGTAGCAACATTTGAAAACGAAAGGTGAAAGAAAATCAGGGGTTGTTTTTTTTGGTGAAAATGATCATATTTTCTCAAGCAGCCTTTGAGGAGGTGGGAGACTGAGATGGACAAGGAGAAGAAGTGGCTTTGAATTGTTCGACGGCAGCAGAAATTTTGCCATGGACAGATTGGGCCAAGGCGGGTTTATAACCGAGGAAGAAGAGGGCTTCGATCCAGACGAAGAAAACGGCGAGAACGATAGATTGGAAGAGGTTATCGATGAGAGCCGGTTTACGTTTTTCAAAGTGGCCATGGCCTATGAACTGTAAGATCCAACTGAGAGCCCAGATAGAAAGCGTGGGATAGAAGTAAGAGTCCGGGAAGCTGGTGACGAGCAGGTTGGACCAGTGGCCAAAGGCGAGTAGGATGGGCATGTAGAGTAAACCGGCGACTGGTTCGAGGGTGACAAAGTAGAGTGCATAACCTATCGAGGTGACCGTCGACATATTCAGCTCGTACATCGTCCCACTTCCGCCAAAGCATCCCGTACGAACCAGTAGCTCGGGTAGCTCGAGCGAGCCCAGGACTGTCTTGGGGAAGAGGGCGAGGGGGTGAACGAGGATGAGGGAGGTGAAGAAGATGACGGGGACACAGATCAGGTGGATGAGGATGTTGACCGGATTGTGGTGGTACTGGCCTGTTTGGGAAGGATTCGAGCAATCATGTCAGCTAGAGATCTCACCCGGGCCATCAAGTAATACATATTTAGATAGATGATAGTGATAGTAAAACATCCTGAATACTTGAAATAATAGTTAGTCACTGACCATAGAAGAGGAATTGGTCTTCAAGGTTGAAGATCGAGTAAGATTGGGGGGTGGGTAGAACGGGGGTATCTTGATCGATATTCGTCTTGGATTGATGCTCTAGACCATCGGTTCGGGATGAGTGATGCAGTATTAGTGTTTCGGTCTACGTATTTACATATTTGAGAGAGTAAAGACGAACCTGTGTTGTTCGACATCCTATGTTCTTTATCCTGATGTGGTAGTGGGTTTGAGTGTGAGGTTGGGGTTGGTGGTGGTGGTGGTGGTGGATTTATTTAAATATTTGTAGGTGAATTGGAAAAAAAAAACTCAAGTTTATGCTGGGAAACATATCACGTGGGGGAATGGCGGGGTCCAATTGACTGTGTAAAGCTGTACGCAACCAACTTCCGGGCAAACTTACCCATCTCACAATTGATAATTTCCCAGCGAGGGTGGCATAAATTTGACAGAGCCTAGGCCCTGAAAATAATGATTACGTACATAAATACCAACAATTGATCATACAACCTCAACTGGGAGACAGTTAAAATATCACTGAAATGGTTATCAAAAGTTCAGACAAATTTATTTATATGTACTGAAGACCAGACTGAATGATCTTGACAGCCAACTCTAAACACCAAGAATCAAAAAAAAAGGGATCTGCAGATTTGGTTGGATTCTGTATTACCCTGAAGATCTGAGTATGTAGCAATCTAAAAAAGGGCCCAGATTGATACTTTGATCAACCAAACATACAATCACCTAGAAGAGTTAGAGCTGTTAGATCTGCAGTATATATCTAGCTTATTTACTTACAATTTGTACAGATTCCTTTTTATGATATTTGACTTTCATGCTTGGAAAATAAATTTTGGAGTTTAATGATAAATGGATGTATTTTTCATATTTATGGATTGGAAAAGAAAAAATTAAGTTTTTCCAACCCATTCAAAAAATTCATTTTTTTCATTTGGTGATGCAAGTTTCAATTTTTCACGGAGAGAGTTCCACTTAATTCCCCTGGCAGGGATCTGCTGAAAATGAGTGCCACTTTGGGTTATTTATATACACAACTCAAAACTCTCTCTGCGCCATTTGAGTGGTGATTTTCCACAATTGAAATATAAATAGATCAAATTCACATCAAACTATGGAAGGAGTTTACATATTCCTGATTTGGGAAAAATGTGCAACCAAACCTCGTTGAAATTTCTAATTTCTTGGAAAATGTGAGGGTTTGGGTGAGAAACTAAATTCCCTTTAATGGAAGCAAGCTTCCATCGTCAAATGCACATCAAATTCATCCATGCAAGTTTGTAAGTTTGACTGACTGAAACATGTAGTAATAAAGATTTTCAATTCAAGTGAAACCTTTCTTTTTTGAAGTTTAATTGGCGCCGATGCGCCGATCTTATGGACTGCGGATTGTCAACAGCCAGAGAAACCTCTCTAAAATCATACTTTTTATTTTTATTACTTATTTATTTATCTTTACAGTGAGTTATTTGACATGTGTCAGGCTTTCTATCTTTATGATGCATTTGCCACCACCCAGCACATGCTACATAATAATAATAATTTTTTTTTAAAAAAAAACCCCCGTGTATCCGTTTTTCCAAGATCCACCTAGTTCATGTTTTTACCTGTATTTGATCAACATAGAAGAATCCTTCTAAAGAGAATCTTCCCTCAAAACCATAAAGCCTTCAAAGGAAACAGAAAACCAGATCATATCAACAGTACAGAAAAATACCAAATGGACTCCTAACGTTCAAAACACACCAGCAGGTGCTTGAGTTGAAAGAAAAAAAGATCTCAAAAAGAACTAACATTCCATAAATTGTGGTTTCAAAAAAAAAAAGATGGCTTGAGAGTGTGTGGGTTTTCTAAGCTGGGCTTCATCACAGCCAGCTGCCAAATTTGACTATCAAGGGTGGCAAGCAGTGTCAATCCAGTACCACTGTATGACCAATACCAAGGCCCCAACAATTAAATGCTGCTTTTCTCTCCCCCCCCCCCCCCCCCATTTTCCTTATGGTGGTGCCTCCATACACGGGAATCCTGGCATGTCAAATGCCTCCCCTCAAATGATTGGGTTCTATTCTTCACCAAAACTTAAAGCCTATGAATCAGAATTGGTAACAGTATCCAGGGTAGATAGTGAACAGCCAAGATTCACGACATTTATAGGTTTGAGGAGGTCCAACATAAATATGTAGATCTCTTTTGACATTAGTCTAATGTTTGGCAGGGGATGAATACTCGTTGGTTGGCAGATATATGATACCTCTGACATCCTTCTTTGAACCTACTTTACAATTTCTCAAAAAAAGGATAGGTGTCTCAACCCAGTCAGGCTACACAGTATCATAGTTATCCTATGGGTCATCCACATATGTAGATGGCTGGAATATTTCTTACTAGTTCACTGTGTTCATCGATAAATTCACATAAATACATTTTCCTGTTCATACAAACCGTGCAAATAAACACTCACCTTTTTTCTCCTAGTACATAACTACACATCACAGCAGCCAGAGTACTACACAAATGATTGGATTCAAGTCACCCAATCTGATCATAAAAGTTGTTTTGGAAACTGCTTTAGTAGTGCAAAAACGCTTGCTTCATTTGTCAGTACATGGATCCTGCATGTTAAGCTGTAAGACTTTAGCAAGGCTTATTCTTTCGTAGTGAACTGATGTATACAGCAAAATCAAGTGTGTTTGTGTTGAGTTGACGATTGGATAAGTGACAGATAGAGAAGAAAGACTTCAATGTGATGACGACGGTGATGTTATTTTTTTTCTTTTTTTCTCTTTGGCTTGGCCTGGTTTAGATATTGAGCATTTTTGTCTTTGGAATAACAAAATACCATCAGGCTTACAAAAACAAGAAAGGAGGAAAACCAGACCAGACCACTAGAGCCAAAGGAATGAAACAAAACAAATAGATTACTAGAGACTATAACACGAGGGGGGGGGGGGGGGGTAAAACCTGGAAGATTTGGATTGCCAAAAAAGAAAAGGTCTTTTCGTTTATGTATGTCCTGGCCCCGGTTACATCTCTTGCCTTTTTGCTATCTCGACCACCCCGTCTATTTACCTTGCCGTTTCTTCAACGTTCGTCTAGCTTTTCTTCTCTTCTTATATCTATACACCAAGAAGAAAAAAAAGCGACCAGACCAAAGAGATATTCAGCAGTTTATTCTCATAAGGGATGGATGGGAAAAAGAGGGAGAGGGACTTTGAGCGATGATTATGGGAAAAGAAGAAGTGAGCCAACTAACTTGTGGACTTTCATCTTCCTCTTCTTTTTCCTAAAAACACTGTCCAAATTAATGACAACACTAGGAGGATCAGAAGGAGATTGTTGAGGGGCAGAGGAAGGGTCGATGATGACGATTGGCATTGAAGAGCCGATGACAGCACTGGATTTGGTGGGCTTATGAGGATCCTGAGTTTTGAAGTGCTTGTGGATCAAGAACTCTCCGAAGCGTTCGAGGCTTTGTAGGATCGACTTGGGGATGGTCTCGATGGCAAGCTTATCCTTGATAATCCTCTGGCTATACTTGATGATCTGAGTCAATTGTTCGGTGTTGAAAGAGAACGTCTGCCCGCCCGAGGTGACTCCCTGGAAGGACGAGATCTGGTGCCCGGAGTGGCTGGCCCGGCCTCGACGGCCAGATTTAATCGTCCGGTCTTGGCCTCTGATCGGTGGAAAAGGAGCTGTGAAGTCCGGCAGCTTTGTAATCGGTCGGCTCTTCGTCTCATTATAGCTTTCCTCCGCCGCCGTTAATCGGGAATCGATAGCAGCCCAATTCACAGCACTTGGCCATCGGTTGGACACCATTCCTGAATGCAAGAACCTTGCGGCCTGCATGGTCAACGACAGCTGGTCCTGCGGAAGCGGGCTGCTATCACCAGTGCCGGAGACGCCGATAGCTTCAGAACCAGGATGCTCGGTGTCCTGTTCAGTCTTGTTACTTGCTACTGAGCCGTATGGGTTTAAAAACTCGAGTGCACGTTGACGATCGCGATCAATTTGGGCCTCCTTCTCAGATTGAAATGTTCCCTGCTCAGTTGATCGAGTATCTGGTTTGGGTGCGGACAGAGCACGGACCGGAAGATCGGTGTCTGGTTGGTTGGCCTTCGGCGCAGGAGGTGGTACGAAGGCTTGAGAGTTAGCTAGACAGCGCTTGAGTGCGTCTGACCAGGCTGGATGGATCCCATCTGGCTCGGCGATCAGGTAGGCGCTGTAAGGGTCGCTGGTTGACCACATCTGACTATCCAGCTCGCTGTCATCTGGGGCAGGCCGAGCGGAGGAAGGGTGAGGTGGTTTGAAGGCGGGATCAGAGGGAGATCCGGAGGCAATGTGATGATAATCAAAATCTTCTTGCGAGTCTTCGATTGAGGCTGAGGACTCTAGATCGGCTTCAAGCTCTTGCTTGGACTGTTTGGATTCAAAGGTGATCGAGCGACGCTCGGTTGGGCTGATTTCGATCTCTAGCAAGGGTCGTTGGAGCGAGAAGAACAGGTCTAGAAAGAGGGTCGTTGGCCTGAGATGGGCGAGATGGTTGGAGGAGAGAGGCTTGAACGGTAGGGCCAGCTTGGGGATGAAGACATACTGCTTGGATAGAGCTGATTGAGCAGACCGATGGCTAGCCCGGCGACCACGACCAGAGATGACGATAGGCTTAGGATCTACGCTCTTATCGCTGCTGGGTGGTGAGGTGGAAATTTGGTGATCAGGATCCGAGTCGAGGGTTCCACCCGACTTTGGTTTCCTGTCGCTCGTGTAAGAGCGAGCCTGGGAAGTGATCCTATTGTTGATGCTAGTGGGAGTAAGAGTTGTCCGGTTAAGGACCGATGATAGTCGAAGGCGGGTCCACATTGGCTGCAAACCAACCAGTGGGTGGCGTTCCTGAGGAAACCAAGTCTGGATGAAGAAGTCCTAAATGATCAGAAATGGGTAAGAATATAAAGAAATCATGAGCTTCTTCTCCTGATATCCGATGGTCTTGCCGTATTTATTTATATGTATCATTACTCACTTGTTTGGATATCGTCGATGGTCGGCAGACTCAGCTTGGCTGGCCACTATCGGCAGCAGGCGACCAGACAACATGTCCACCTGTCACAGACCCTTCACACCTCCACCCTGTACATCAACCCTGTCAATCCCTGGGTTGAAGGCTGAGAGGGGAGACTGAGACAACTTGACGAGTTTTCATTATCCACATCAAGGAGGAGCCGGACAAACCACCGTGATGTTTTACTCTCGATTTATCAGAAAAATTGCTAAACACTGGAGCGTCAGCAGCAGCCGAAACTTCTCAAGAAGTACTATCAGAGCCGGCTCTCACCAATTAGTGAAAAATCTACCGTCCGTATGTTCTCCCTCCTCCATCTTTTCCCATTTTTTTCTTTTTCTTTTTTTTTTTTCTTTCGATGGAAAGATTAAATTTTAACATTATTGAAGATGTTTCTGGTTTTTTGATTTTCATGTGTTTTGGATATGTCTTCAGGTACGATCGATCGAAGATTTATTCGGTAATAGTCGATGTGAAATCGTACCCTGAATTCATACCTTACTGTCTCTCGACAAAAATCATTGAGCCATTCACCGGTCTGGATCAGAAACAAGTCGAATCGACCGCTAGTCAAGAATCTGAAAACTTAAAGAAGCGTGAATTCGAAGTCTTCACTCGAATCGGCTACAAGGGGTTCGAAACTGATTATCATAGCCGGGTGATCTGTGAACCATTTGAATCGGTAAAAGTAAGTTTAATTGACTTTGCTTCGTTGGATTTTCAATCTCAAATCGGCCAAACTGACTGATGACCACCTGAACTATCCTGGGATCTACACATATTTAGGTCATTGCAAAGCCCTCAACGACCTTCACGAACTTAACGACGACCTGGAAACTTTCCGATCCTGCCTTATCAACTGGATCATCCTCATTTAATGGACTGACTCAAGTTCAACTAGATCTATCTTTCAAGTTTAAGAACCCGATCCATGAATACTTATTGACCGACGAACTGATCTGGAAGAAGTTCAGCAGTCTCGTAATAAAGTCATTCGAAGATCGATTGGCTTCGTTAAATTGAACGCCGTCCATCTTACAGTTGTCTCACTTCAACCTGTCTTATTGTCCTTAATATTTCCACGGTGAACCTAACCAACCCTTAGATTCCACCACAAATGTTCATTTTCGTCATGCTGTAAAGGACTTGCATACTGGAAGAAACATCCACCGGTTGACATCCAGAAACCCAAAGGGAACTTATGTTGGCAGTTGGGCAGGTTTCTTGTAGCAACAAGACCTGAATGGTCAGATCGGTTTGCAGAAAGCTTCTTTTTTGAGTTTTGATTAGAAACTACATGGAATGGAAGGCTGGATTAGAACATAGAAATACAAGCATTTAACAGACAGGAGTAATTGTCATTGCCCAATTGCAAACGATGAGTAGCCAAGAAATACTATATATAATGTATTATTTATTTAGTATATATATATATCATGAGATAAAAAAAATGGCGGAGATAAGAAACCCTTCAAGAATCCCTTTGCTGGTAAATGTGTGGTTCCAAGGGGAGAACAATGAATACAGGATAAAGAAGTATTAAAAACAAAGTAATAAAGAGGGATAGTGAATCAATTGTCTGTTGATGAACTTGAGAGAGTAGAAATTGAGCTGCGGGTCAACAGATGAGGAATACGAGTTCTCTGTTCAATACCTCAAGCGTAAAAAATCAATAGAGAAAAATGAAGGCCAAGTCATTTGTTGTGGGCCTTTATATTGAAATAAATGACCATCGCCATGCAAGCGAGAAGGACTGGAGCGGCAAATAGTTTTAAGAAATCAGTACGGAATGATACAACAGATCTCAAATGTTAAAGTTGAATTGAGACACATACCGGAAGCTAAAACCGCGCCTAGATCATAGTAGGAAAAATAAAAAATAAATTGCCGAAGGGAAAAAAAACGCATTTCAATTGAGTAAGAGGGGTGGAGATGATGTTCGGTATTTGTGAGCCGAGGATGGCGTGTGACTTACAAAGGATTGCGAACCGGTGTCTAGAAAAATAGGAGCGATCATCATGAAAGGGGGTGGCATGAGTCAAGTTTGGGCCATACGATAGACGATGACAGGGGGCCGAATTGCTTTCGAGATCAGCAATGATTTGAGTCTTCTTTGGCTTCTTGGCCCGATCGCCAGTTTTGGATTGGATCTTGGGCGCCTTTTTGCTCGATGAGTCTGGGCCCTTACCGCTGGAGAACATGTGTGTGGGATCAACTTGTCTGGCTAGTCGATTCATAGGAACGGGGAGAACTCTGATTGACTCACTCGACTTCCTCAACCCCGTCTAAGCTGAAGCTAACACTGGATGAATCTTCTTCAGTTGCTCCATCGTCCGAAGAATGCCTTGAATCATCAGGAGACAGCTACAAAAAGAAGATTGGAAGTACCAATCATTTACGTAACCCACTCTTATAAATATAGAACGTTTGACGTAGATTTTGTTTTGCGGGAAAGAGATATATAAAGTGCTTACGAGTCTTAAAGATTCATTCAGTTGATGTAATTCGTCTTGCATCTTTAGGAATAAATTGATATTTGATTTGATGAACAAGCTAGATTTTCTTGCTTCGGGGTACGAGGTGGAAGATCTAACCTACAGAGAGAGAAAAGCAACCAATTTGAGTGATTGACATTGGATGGCGTAATTGAACGAATGCATGGGTAAAGAAGAAGAAGGAGAGACATACTGCCAAGTTCAAAATCTTTGGGAGTTCATCAGAGTAAAACTTAGAAGCACGAGGATCGTCTTCGATTTGATTGAGTTTTGAAAAGAGTTGATAGTCGATGTTGTCGTTATCCGCTAGGGTAGCTACACTGTGTCTAAAACTCTTCGAGCTACCGCTCAATTCTTTCGTCCATTCATACTCTATTTGGTTCGCAATGATCTGCTTTTCGTCTGTCAAACGGATAATCAAACTTAACCGGGAGGTTGACAAGGTTCCAATGGAACGTTAGCTTTTGGACGTTTTCATCTCAATCTGAGTGAGAGAAATGGTTGTTACCCAGTTAGTAGCGATTTTGCTTTGGATTTTAGTCCGTTAATCTGTTCAGCTTTGAGACTGTCTTCGATTTCCGGCGTACTCGGCCCCCTTTTCTCGATTACCGTACCATGATCGAGACCATAATCATCACGACTGTGAAGATGGTCTGATTGAGTCGACTTTGGACGATAGGTGGTTTCGAGTCCAATCAGCTCTTGAATCACTTTTTGATCGATCTTTTGATATATAGCAGATCTGAAAGCGGAGTCATTCGAGAAATTTGGTTGGTTTTCTGCTAAATCAATCTCCATCGCGTCTATCCGCGTAGATAATTTGGAAACCTGTTTAAATAAATCATGATTAGATATTGGGATGTTCATTGAATGAAAGTGGAGTGCCATTTCCAAAGAGCTGAGGCTCGGTAGAACCGGTCACTCAACTTGGTTCATAAATTGACCCATGTCCAAAGCTTCAATACGATGAGAGAGGCGGGACTTGTCGGACTGAGAATCAAAGCGATCGGAGGAAACAATAGGACCTTCGCCAAAGGAGTGTTTGATGAGGGGGTCGTAGTCGCCTTCCAAAGTGGAACGGTCGTCCTCCTCATCGTCTGATTTAGTCGGAACGCTCTGCCGGTAAATGATCTTCTTCTTCTCATCGCCGGATTGATCCTGAGCAGGTGCAGAATGATCCTCCAAGACTATGACTGGTGTCCTCGAATCCTGTCCCTGCTTTGTGGGACTCGAAAGCATTTCTATATCTTGTCCATCTGCTGTATTTGGCTCGATGCTCGAAGGTTGAAACCGGCTCTGCCTTCTAGTAGTGTTGTCTGCTTGGATTGCTAATAGTTGTGGTGATAATCCATTGGACTCTTGGGATAAGTGCTATCAATGTCAGAAATCCAGACCATGATGGAAAGAGGGTCAGTTTAAAAATGTTTGTCATTGTGGCCAAGGAAATTTCCGACTATGTCTAGAGAAGGACCACCCACACGTAGTGTAATAATGCGTTCTCTTGCCATGCCGCTATTTTATTCTATTGAGGTAACTTGAGGGGGAAAAAAAATGGGGACAGCCGGATCACGATTGAGGAGATTGGACTCAATCAAGTGGAGGAATCTGCTCGACCAAGAAAAGGTGGAAGGGTATTTGAACGCTTGTTATTTGTATTTTTTTGCCCAGTTCCTGATGAATCAATTTGTCAGACAGATGGGATGTCTTTGCCGAAGTCCCTTGATTGTTTGATGCGAAGGGCAGAACTTGATGAGCGCTCGAGGGTGATAAATCGCTCTTGACCACTTGTTAGAGGTAGTGATTTGATGGATGAACTTGCTTGAACAATGATATTTGACCGCTGGGGGGCTTTTACTTTCACGCTGTAAATTTAATGGAGGCAACGTGGTTTTTCAATTATAGGTCTATTTTTGGTTTGATTATCTGGGGGAGAGAGGTTGTTGTTGTGTTGCTGTCAACAGAATGAGGGAAGGTCAATCCGAATACCAGGCATAAGGCAAGTCCCAGCGGATCTACCTTGGTGTTGATAACAGTTGTGTCCTACTGTTTTCTTTTCTTTTTTTCAGTACGATTCCCCTTTGGGTGGGTGGTCCGAGTTTATAGCGTGGAGAAGCTTCCCAGGGTTGATGATGATGAAAGTGCTGACTGGATGGGGAAGTGTGTGGTAGTGGGGATGATGGCAAGCAGGATGTTGAGGGAAACACACATCTTGTCAGTATGTAAAGCTTTCAGAGGATTGTCGATGGAAAATTTGATATGATTTTCTTTTGTAAAACAAGACAAGATGGCTGTGAAGAAGGAAGTCATGGGAAGCCATGTGAGGATAGTCAAAATCAAATTTTATTTTATTTTTTTACATAAAAACATTTAAATAAATACTTTAAAAAGACTTGGGTACTCGGAAGTTTAACACAATCGTACCAATGTAACCAATATTTCTTCGGTTCACTCCTTCCGGCCGGGTTACTCGGCCCTCTTAAGCTCAACCGGTCCGGCCATCGATAATCAATCGAGATATAAGACTGCTACGTCTAATCAGCTAGAGGGGTTGTCACCTATGACTCGAGTGGAGTATTTATTGGAGTCCATACAACTGCTGTGTGCTGTACTTCCGTGGCTCTGCACCGAGAGGCTCTGTTAAAAACTCCGTTCATCTTCGGATTCTCTCTCACTGTGTACAGTACTCCTGGTCTCATTCCATATCTTTTTGATATAATTCCTTAACCAAACCCTTCGTCTTTTCAATCTTAAACGGATAACCGATCATCTCAGCTTGGAAATGTACTCTGTAGATGATTAAAAATTATATAAATTCTTGGACTTTTTGAAGATTTTTGGAGGAAATGGGATCTTTAATCTTCAGGTTACTGCCACGCACAGCATCCTCTATCACAGACATGGGTTTTGAAAAACACTTCCTCAACAACAGGATCGTGTCAGTGGCTTCGGTGGACAGACGCTGTGTTAGTACATATATTGCCAGCCACAGGAATTATTCTCCTATAGAGCATCTGATCTTGCTCTTCCATGTTCTCACAATTAGATATTTACATTAAAAATGTCCTTTGCCACTCAATTAATCTATCTTTTAATACTACTTGGATTGTCTCTTCCCTTAAGTTTCATTCTTGTAATCCTTAAATATGTATGATAGATAACAATGATTGAAATTGAAATAAAATTTACTAAATAGAATACATCCAGATTGAAAATAAATAAATAAAAAATCAAGACACTGGCAATCTCCGCTGCAGTAGCGCTTCTGAGACTTAAGTATCCCCGACAATGTACTTTTACCTTGCTGATTTAATGGATATGAGAAATATCTTGTTCTTGACTGATAAAGTTATCGTAACCCGTAGAAAACTTAGACTGGGTTTCCTGGAGCGTATTACGTAATCGGGTTTTCGGTCCAGGCCGCGCGTCACCCAAACTGTCGTCATTTAAAATCCCAAAGTCAAGGAATTATCAAAAACCCATCAACAACTAACAAATAACTCATCTCGTCCATTCAACATCAGTCGAACACAGAAGGCCAGGTAAAAAATTAAAAATGTCCGACCAACCTCCTCCTGAAAACCAACCCAGCACATCTAAACCGGCCCTAGACTCTACCAACCCACAACCTTCTTCATCCTCCGCCAAGGAGTCAACGTCCGAGGATGTCAAAATGGATGTCGAGCCTGAGGTATAACGAGCTGATTAATTTGGGTTTCTGATAGGTTTCACTGACTGCTCGATTCGTCGTCTGTGTGATCGTGGGTACAGCTCGATCCGGAAATCTTGAAAGCTTTACCCGAGGAAATCATGACCAGAACTAGACTATTAGAAAATGAGATCAAGGTAAGTTATATATACTTTTACTTCTTATTCAAACCCGCTTGAAACTTCAGTCAAAGATACCTAAACTGAATAGATAGTCCTGTTTATCTTGCTCGGCCATCACAACTGATTAGATCATGAGATCTGAAAATCTAACATTATCACATGAAGCGACGATGATGTTAGACAAAATTAAAGATAACACAGATAAGATCAAGAACAACAAGCAGCTCCCCTTTCTAGTGGCCAACGTAGTAGAAATACTAGATATCGATCCAGATGTACATGAGAGTGAAGAGGGGGCACAGGTAGACTTGGATTCGGTTCGAAAGGGAAAATGTGCGGTGATCAAAACTTCGACACGACAGACGATCTTCTTGCCCTTAATCGGTCTGGTCGATGCCGACAAACTCAGGCCAGGAGATTTGATCGGGGTCAATAAGGATAGCTACCTGGTCTTGGATACCCTTCCAGCTGAATACGATTCCAGAGTCAAGGCTATGGAAGTCGATGAACGTCCGACTGAAACTTACACCGATATTGGTGGACTCGATAAACAGATCGAAGAACTAGTCGAGGCTGTCGTCTTACCCATGCAACAAGCTGACAAGTTCAAAGCGCTCGGTATTAAACCTCCCAAGGGTGTCTTGATGTATGGACCACCTGGTAAGATGTCCGCCGATCCCCTTTTTGTCTCATCCTTTTGCTGAATTGATCTTCCGGTTTCCATTTAACATAGGAACTGGTAAAACCCTCCTGGCTAGAGCATGTGCGGCCCAGACCAAAGCATGCTACATGAAACTAGCTGGCCCATCCCTAGTACAAGTGAGTCAACCGACTGAAAGATCTCAGTATCTAATGAGAAGACAAACTGACCAGTTGACTCGTAGATGTTCATTGGAGATGGTGCCAAACTAGTGCGTGATGCATTTGAACTGGCCAAGGAGAAGGCACCGGCAATAATCTTCATCGATGAACTGGATGCGATTGGAACAAAACGGTTCGACAGTGAGAAATCGGGTGACCGAGAGGTCCAACGAACGATGTTGGAGCTTTTGAACCAACTAGATGGGTTCGGTAGTGATGATCGTATCAAAGTAACTTCTTACCACACCCCCTCCCCCTCAAACTTTTGCATTTCGCCCCCCCCCCCTCTCAGTACTGATGTCTCCGAGCGTCCCCCCCCCCCTTTCCGTGATAGGTCATTGCAGCGACCAATCGGATTGATATCCTCGATCCTGCCTTGCTTCGATCTGGACGTTTGGACCGAAAGATTGAATTCCCATTGCCAACTGAAGACGCCCGGGCACGAATCATCGAGGTAAATCGACCGGCCACCTCTGCAGAGTTGCGGCCTCACTGACCATTTTATTTATTCATTTACTCTTGCGATATTAGATTCATTCCAGAAAGATGAATGTGGGTAAAGGTGTGAACTTTGAAGAACTAGCTCGATCAACAGATGAATTCAATGCCGCCCAACTACGTGCGGTGGCGGTTGAGGCAGGGATGATTGCGCTAAGAGAAGGAGCTAATGAGATTCATCATGAACACTTCTTATCGGGGATCTTGGAAGTTCAAAGTAAAAAGAAAAACGACCGTAAGTATTTCTTCTTCTTCTTCTTTTAAGCTTCTATCTCTTAACCTCTTTTGTTGTCAAGCTAATAATCCCCCTGTTTCCCTTCTTTTCGACCTCCTTTCCAGAGTTTTACTTTGCTTGAGGTTGCTCTTGTTTTCTTCCTGCTCTGATTATATATTTGTGTGTCTTAAAGAGCGTCTTTTTTTTTTTTTTTACTTTTTGCCATTGTCCTTGTCCCTTCGTAATCTACCCCTTGTTTCTTTCATGGTCGGTCATGGCAGGAGAGATGCTTTATTTCATTCGAACAACGGTTCAACAACCTTTTCTTTTCTTGCGCTGGAGTTCGGGTCACGTCGGCTTTCACTTGGAATACACGCTTTTGCAACGTGTCCTTTCTCAATTGTATTTTTTTTTCAAGGCAAATATTTCTGTATTACTCTGATGTGTCATAGTAGTAGGAAATAGGACCTGTTGACTCAATAATAAGGGGCTCACATTGCAACTCTTTGAGTCATTTTTAAGGTTGTTACTTTTTTTTTTGAGTTGTCCTTACTTATTAGGAGTTCACATGGTGGGGTGCTGCTTTCTGATGCCAATGTGAGATTGTACTTACTGATGGTTAAATTTAGGGGCTTGATAATTGCATGCCTGGGTGGGGCCATTATTCCTTTTAACCTGTCACATCTCCATTTTCACTTGAATTCTATTGATGAGCTGTATAATTTTATTGATGAAGGCCCTATGTTTTAAAGAAACATGGTTGTCATACAATAAGCTTAACTGGGTTTTTTTGTATGAAATTTTGGTCATAAACACCTTAATGGCTCATAAAGTTGCTTCATGTGGGCCAAATCCAGCTGACAAAGCAAAATCCACCCATTTCTTTTATTCATGTACCCAGTTTTCTGTGTTTATACCCAGCTTTTTTTTAAACATTTTACATTTTAATTTTTTACATTTATCATTAATTACCAACTTTTCTTTGTTTTAAAAAGAAGTGCCAATTTGGGGCCTCTGTGGCCCATTTTGATGACATTTTGACACATTGTCTCATAGGTGTAAATATGTGATACACAAGGAATAGAACTTCTGTGCATAAATTAAAAGCACAAGAAAAAAAATCAGGATGCAAAGAACTATACATACACTGTGGACCATGAAGTCTTAAGCAATAGTGTGGCATCAGAACAGAACATAAAATATGAGTGTTGCATGGGGGACTCAATAGAGAAAGAATTTAGCTGTATAGACTTTTTTGTTACAAGCCCAAACAGTAAAAAAAAATTCGGGGATTCACCAATCTTACTTATTATATGTGCCCTAAGATATTTACCAATGGTGTGGTATCAGAACCTGAGATATAAGGGGTGTGCAGAAGGTTAGTAGGAAATATCTGGAAATATCTGGCAAAGTGAATAACTTTTAAGTATATGTCCCAAAATAAAATCAAAAATATTTCCTTCTATTGGATGTACAGTGTTTTCAAACCAAACACATAATCATATACATTGTCTTGAAACTTTACTCAAGATACATTTTTGGAGGAAGCCCACCCCAAAACAGTTGGTAGTGTGTATCATGCTTTGAAATCTTGAGCCACCAAAGCTGGGCTTGAACCTGAAAATTCTAGGACAACAGATTGGAGACAAGCAGCTGAAAACGGTGCGGGAAATGAGAAAAGAAAAGTGAGTGAAGAGGAAAGAAAAGGAACCACAAGGTGCAAACTATCATCTAATATACAAGCTAAGGGAAACCTAAATAGATGATGAACTTTATTGTGCCACAGTTGATTCCTCTTCACTCCACCCTGTTTTCTGTTGCTACTGTGACATGGTGCTGTAACTCAACAGCACCCAGTGCTTGACAGGCAGTGCCTAAATTGATGGAAGATTGAGTTGAAACGGTTTCCAGATCTTTCTGGTCTTGATGGGAGATAAGATTTTGGTAAGTATGTCTGAGACATTGTTTTCTGTTGAGACATAAGACAGTGTTGTGAGAACTCCTTTGGGACGGATGGCAGTTCTGTAAGGGGGAAATAACAATAGGATATCCCAACTAAGTAATACTACTGTTATGGGTGGTTTGAAAGACCTGCCCCTCTATTATACTACACAGAATTTTTACAACAAAATTTATTTATTGTTGTGGCGTAAACTTATGATAGATAAAACTATATGTAGCAATCTACTGATCAGGCTTAGATTAGATATTTGTTTGCAAAGCAAAGATATGTATGTTCTGGGATGGATGATGAGTCAATGTGAACTATTCAAGTTGTATTGCCTTCTTTCTTAACATTCAGCTAAGAGAGCAATGTGATGATAACACTTTTGATTTTTTAAGAGCACACCAAAAGGGGCCACCTTGATTGAGATCACTACTGGATGCTATGTGTTTTTGTTCAACTACAAAATAGAATTACTTCCCAAAAACTGGCATGAAACTGGGATCCAACTGGGATGATTTTCTTTCTGGGAGGGAACAGCCTCCCCTTTATATAGTAAAATATGAGGCATTTTAGCTGGTGAGTCCTAGAACAAGCGTGTGATGAATCATGTGACTACAAAATATGAGGTATTTTAGCTGGTGAGTCCTAGAACAAGCATGTGATGAATCATGTGACTATATGTGTGTCTCTACATGTGACTATACATTAAGCTCTAATATGTACTTATAATTTTAACAAAACTGATTTTATTCTGAAAAGCTTTTTTCTAAGTGCAGCTGGCCCTGTGGTTTCAGAGAGTGATTATGGGTTAAATAACCGGTAGAATCCAATTTGTCCATAAAAACCTAGGAACATCACTCCTTCTTGATATAAAACTATGCTTTTATATGCTTTTGATACTTGAACACATTTAGCACACCACAGCAT
Organism: Puccinia hordei; assembly: GCA_007896445.1. Lineage (NCBI taxonomy): Eukaryota > Fungi > Basidiomycota > Pucciniomycetes > Pucciniales > Pucciniaceae > Puccinia > Puccinia hordei. The sequence goes on from RDRW01000471.1 coordinate 109,031, forward strand.
AAAATTCTGTGCTTTGTCTATGTGGTGCCTAAGCCAGTGGTTATGAACAAGCATGTGTTGAGATCAGTGTTGATAGATTGGATTATTTAGCAGCACCAGCATGCCTTGGTTGTCCCAGTACAAATGAACAGCTAAGAATTAAATATTTGCTGAGGGTCAAATTTTGTCCAAGAGCTTTTCAGCCCAGAAAAGGTCTTTTCTGGTTTCAGAGCAGGCCCAATACTCTGCCTTGTTGGTTGAAAGGGCTGGTCCATCATTGATCTGCTGAGTGCTTTCCCTTTTTTGAACAGCACTAGCCTACAGGGCCTTAGAACATGACCAGACTTCCTGGGAAGGATGAGGCAAAAGTGGGCTGGCTACGCTAATATTAGCTGCAGTGTAGCATAATGTGAGCTTTTGTTGCTACACTGACACAAATTTACTGTTAGCTGAAGATTTTTTCAGCTAACACAAAAAAACTTTTGTCAAAAAAAAATAGTGGGTAGCAAAGCATTAGCAACATCAAAAAAAAAAAGTTAATGTTACAGAAATTTCCTGGTAGCTGATTTTTAGCAATGTTAGCTGGAAAAAACACTAGACTAACTGTTAGCGTAGTGCTCTTGTCAGCTCTGCTAACTGTTAGAGTAGGGCCCTTTTGTGCTACACTAACTGTTTGTTCAGTGCTATATTTTCAGGAGTATCAGCAATCATGTCTTTTTTTGAGGCTTTGGTGCTTTTGAATTAGTATTTTTATGCCTCTGATAATTCAAATCAGGTCCCCAGAACGGTGTTGTCCCAAGATCCATCCTTTACCATCAAAGAAATTTCAATAAAAATGAATCAGACATCAAAATAAGGTAATAATCCTAAATTTTGAGGCCACATGAGGCTAATTAAAGCCACATGGAAAAACAATTTGTTTTGAAAAAAAAAAAAGATAGAAATTGAAAATAAAGAAATCAGAAATAAGCTGTTTTGATTGCTGTACTTGTGCAAGTACAGGAGTTGGAACAGCATTTTGATTGCTTCACTTGTTCAAGTAAAGCTTTTTGATTTCTGTACTCACACAAGTAGAGGATCCTAATTGAGCAGAGTGGACCAGCTTTGACCTCAGACAGGGGCATTTATCACTCCTGCTATATTACAAGTAACTGCAACATACCTAATCAGTGTCACCCTCATTGGTGAGTAGGATTTGTGATGAGGGTCACACTGATTAGGTATTTTGCAGGTACCGCGGTTGATGAGGTGTATAACCCCATCTACATAAACCTCATCAACAGCGAGGAATTCCTCCTGGCCAATGAGGCTGACGTCAGAGACATCCAACTTGGATGTCTCTGACGTCATCAACTGGCGTGCCCGCCGGCATACCAGTTGATTACAGGTACACCAATGGGATTGGTGTGCCTGCCAAACACCAATTTGTGTGCACCCTAAAACATGCCAATTGGTGTTGGTGTGCTTTTATCAAGCCCAGAACTTCAGTCAGATAAAAAAGGTTCAAAAAGGGGACTGAATGACAAGACTTGAAGTACTGGGTGAAAGAGGCCTTTTTGTGGTTAGAGTGGTGAGAAGTAACTTGCTGAATCCTTGGTTATCTGAGTTGGTGGTTCTGGGTGTCTTGAGGTTTTGTATCCTGCCTGCCATGCTAGCTTAGCACAATCCCCTCGATTCAGGGGCCGGGGGACCTGGTGCGCCAAAGGTGCCTCGCCAAGCAAGCCTCTGAAAGAGGGGCTTGTGAGCAAAGTCCCAGCCATCGCCTGGAAGCTTTGGCTTTTGGGGGCTTTTTCACTTTTCAATAGTTAAACCCGTGTAAATCGTGAGAAAACCATCCAAATTATTTCTTGTGAGCTTTAGCATGTAGTTGGATTTGAGTACATTTTTTTTCAGACTTATGATGAAAAAAAGTTGTTTGTTCCATTGGATGTGAGTGGCAGTCTCACTGACAATGGTGACATTGTGAATTTTTTATTTATCCCATAATTTGAAACATTACTTATATTATGGGCTTGAGACATTGAATCTCACATTATTTGTTCAATTTTTACAGGTCTGTAGCAGCCACCAAGTTGAGATGCATAGGTACATGGTAAGGGAGTATTGAAGAAGATGAAAGAAAAATTGGGAATAATCCTGAGGACCTTTGTGAAACTCATGGAAAAATGAGAATTTCATTATTCTCTTGAGGGTCAAGTCCTCAACCTTGGGCCACCTGTTAATTACAGAAATGATTAGACAAATCTGGCCTTTTGGTCCGTATATTTGGCAGTTCAAATTTCATCTGGGAAGGTGGGGGAAACATGAGGGAAAACCTTTCCCTGCAAAAAGGTTCCCAGCTTCCAGCCCAAAATCTGACATTAGTCACAAGTCCCTCCTTTGGAGGCTCTTGCTTTGCGCAAGGGACTTATGTTAAGTTTGCCTGCCATGAGGGATAGACCAAATTTTAACTTTTCAAGTTTTGATTATGTAATCTGGTGTATACATGTGGTTGGCTGACATTCTTTCACTTAACTCAAGAATTGATAAGTCTAAGAAGGAGTGGAGCAATTAGAAAGTTTTCAGTGTAGAATAAGGTCAACATTAGGTGAGAAATCAGAATATGAAGTCAAAACAACCTGAAAGCTTGAGATTAAAAAGATACAAGATGGTTTTCAGACATTGAGACAATAAGCCCATATGTCTACAAAATAATACAAGTCACATAACCCAATGGTTAAGAACTTGTACTTACAAAAATAAAAAGGAATCAATGAAATAAACAAATTGTTATAAATTCATAAGTTCATTTCCCATATGACTCATAATTTTTATATTTGTTTTATCTAATATTTATCATTTTAATAAACTAACTAATATTAAGAAATTCTAATTTAAGGAGAGATTAATACCTATCCATGAATTTACCCTACAAAATTACAATTAAGTTATATCTCCTACAAGGAGACTATTATCTTAAAATTACCCCATGTAATACAAACTCTTTGAGTCATTACATTGGGGTTAACATATTGTGTAATATTTAAAAAGGTTGAGATTTCCTTCTAAAGGGAATTTCCCCCAGATTATTACCATACAAACCTGCTTACCTTACTATTATTTAGTGAGTGGGGTTTATATTATAATCAACCAATCTTCCTTTCTCTTTATCCTTTATCCCATTCCTAGTCACAAGAATAATTATTCAAGTGACTAGAAGTCCTCTCCTACTCACAGGGAGAAGTTGAGGTAATTTGCGCTGAGCTCTACATAGCTGTGTTCCTTTGTTACACAAAGGTGCCAGCCTTTCCGCTGTAAAAAGCGTAGAATAGCTTATTTCCACTGGCTGTAAGGCTATATTGAGACCTTTAAAAACAGACTACATACTGTAACCAGTATTGTATATCAGTCTGCAATTCTACCCCACCTCACATAAGAGACGGGGGCTGACAATGGTTGTGACTTAAATAAGAATATAAGACAGAATTTAGGTCAGCTTTGCTGGCTCTGAGGCTGAAACAAAGGGGAATTAAAAATAACTAAGAAAATAAATATAGTTTTTTAATAAGAAGGATGAGATTAGTGATTTTTGCAACAAACAACAATGAGTTACCCAAATGAGAAGGAAATAAATAGAGAGAGGATAACAAACAGAACAATTCTTGATGTATTGTTTTCTAAGACAATAGCCTGATGTCTAAATTTGATATCTTGATGGAGTCAATAATCAACCTTGTTTGAGGAATAGAAGTGAAGCAGTCAGATCAAGAGAGGTAGACACTGTAACAAACAGGTGAACTTTACAGAGTCAGGTCTTGATGTGTAATCTTGAATCTTGAAGGTCTTCTTGATTGTTGAATTGATGAATGAGAATCTTTTTGAGTCTGATGAACAGTCTATTGATATTGATCCTTATTAATACTAGTCAGACATAAGCCCTAAGTGGTTTTAATGTTATCATTATCACAACTGCACAAAACACCAAAGGTTTCAGGAAAGATTCTTGAGAGTGAAACACAGGAGACAGTTCAGGCAGATAGGCTCTGATATCACAAAAACTCAACAGTATCTAGGTCTGATAGAGATTACTATATAAAAGGAAGATTTTTTTTTTTTGAAGTGTAATTTTGCAATTGGCATTGCACACTATGAATATAATTTGTTTTGAACTACAAGCTTTTTAATTTTGTAACAATTTTTTGAGTACTTAGTGTTATGAGGACCTAATTTTCTGTGAGTATGTGGTAATATAGAAAATTTGATCTACTGGGTTGTGCTGGGGGTGTGATGTTTTTAACCTTCTCAGGTTTGGTTTGTAAATGGGTAAAGCTGTTGAAAATTTTCAAGGTGTAATCCCTGTAGAAGGGAAAATGATCAGCAGCGCCTTCACTGCTGAGGTTCCTGCTGCCAAGTATTCTCAGCTTCCTGCTGCCAAGAATGCTTAGATTTACCTTGCTAAAGCTTCTCATTGCAGTGCAGTAAGCAATAAGAAAAGAAATGCAACAGAGTACTGGATCATTCCTGCAATGAGGAGAAAAGTATAGCTATTTTTCTTCCTGTCCTTTTTGATAAAGACTTTTGAATAAGAAAGTATGCTGAGGAGTAATTCCTCAGCAGCATTTGCTTACTTAAATACTGGGCTTTCTGCGTCCCTTTTGTAATACACTCACTCATATACAATCTCACTACCAAGAAGATGGGTTCTCACTAAAAGCCACTGGAACCAGTATCATAAAACCTGACCTGCCATTCATGGTGCTACACCTACAAAACATGCTACTGGTCCCAAGATTCTGAGTCTCATCCAACCTCATAAGTCAGTCCACATTTTCTAGTTCAGGTCATTCTATCCAAAAAGTGGTAAATGACAGCTTCTCAGGAGTTAAGAATCAAAACAGGACCATCTTAGATGGTTTGTACTCCTCCTAAAATCTAATCATCCAAAATTCAGGTCCTACTGCCGCCTGGAAATCCAACAAGCCATCTCTTCCTAAAACCTTACCCTCCACTGAGCTGCTGGGCATCCATTATTGGAATATCTTATTTTCTCTTTTGACCACATTGGGGACTTCAGCTGCATCGAATTCAACCTGAGAAAAAAGCACAAGGATCCCTTTCCCAGCTTGTTTCCTGCTTACTCACAATGAATTGAATACATACAACTAGACCTCTGTGGACCCATCTCCCCCCCCCCCCCCCCCCCCCCCCCCTTTGAAATCTGAGTATCAATACTTCCTGTGTTTTGTCAATGGTTCTCTCACTACTTCTGGATAAAATTCCTCATATCAAAGACCAAAACCAACAAGATTATCAAATCACTGTTTAATCAAGTCAAAAACACCTCTGGGGAGGAAATTGCCTATCTTGTATCCAATAATGGTACCAATTTTAAGAAAAGGACTTGTTGTCAATCTACAATTAAAAAGAATCACAAATCTTCCCACCTCTCTATACACCTGGGAAAACAACCCTTTTTTCAATAGTAGGAACTGTACCACTGTAAATAAGGCCTGGTGTCTCCTGAAACATAGTGTCCTATCCCAATCATACTGGGCTGAAGCATGCAATACAGCTTTCTACTTGGAAAACTGGAATCAACTCTCTCACCCCATAAGAAATGTGGTTTCACAAAACTTGAACTCCTTTTTCCCTTTGGCAGTCAAGCTGTCTTAGTGAAAAACAGGGCCTGTGGGACATTTGGAGATTGAGGAGCAGCTGGGAACTTTTTGGGATACAGGGAGGCAAATCAGACTTTCAGTATAAAGCATGGGGAAACAGGTACAGAAATAACTACCCATCATGTGAAATTTCACAAAGATCAATTTACTGCTAAGACCCTAATTGAGTTAAATGTCTCCAATTCTGAAAATGAATCCTTCTAAATTTCAATTGATAATTCTGTTCCAGTTTAGAAATTCCCATCCAAAGACAATAATCCCCAGGAGAAATTTCAACCAATTCAACTACTGTGAGCCTGGGTAAGTGACAACAGGACACAAGAATGGGGCACACTACTGGTTGTATTTCAAGATATAGAGGATACAACTAGTAGAGAAAAAGGGGAAGAGAAAAGGGGAAAGGGGAATGGATTGATTGATCTTTTATTGTTTTTTTGTTATTTGTTTAGAGTGCTCTTTGAAATGAAATGAGCACAACCTGGAAAAGTTGGCTAAGCTGTTCCAGAGTCTTTAGAAGTGCAACAGCCTCCTCACACACTAAGTAAACAGTGGAGGGACAACTGAATTATTAAACTAATCAGCCCTTGTTTTTACACTTATATTCAAGGTTCTAAAAGGGTAACCTGTTGAAGAAGTGATCTGATTCTCTGATTGAAGGTGGAGGAAGAAAGGGAAGAGGGGAAAGAAGAGGGGAAGACAGAGAAGGACTACTTTTGGAGAAGCAAGGTTAAAAAAGGGGACTTACTGACAATACTTGAAGTACTGCTTGAAAGAGACCTTTTTTTGGTTAGAGTGGTGAGCTGTAACTTGATGAGTCCTTGGGCTTCTGAGGTTGTGGTTCTGGGTGTCTTGAGGTTGTGTATCCTGCCTGCAAAAATTCAAAAAATTCAAAAAAATCAATGGGGGATACACCAACTTCAAAAATTTTCAAGGTTTTCTTATGTAATCTTACATGTAGATGTGGTTGGCTGGCCTTGTTTCACTTGCCCAGCCAGCTTTAGTGTGGATTTTTTTTATTTAATTACTCCATGAAGGAGCTGAGCAATTACGGAGTGTTCAGTGAATACTAAGGTTAAAATTCAATGAAGAATCTGAATCTGAAGTCAAAACAAAATTAAAACCTGAGGTTAAAAAGATATGAGACAGTAATAAATTAAAGAAGAAGATAAGACAGAATTTAGGTCAGCTGTGCTGGCTCTAAGGCTGACAACTACGGTCTTATACCAACCCAAACACACATCAGGGGATCTGGATTTTTTAGACTCCACCATGCTACTTCCCTGCAACCTCAAAACAGATCATTCTCAATTGGATTTACTTGAATAAGAAACCTTGTCATCTTCAAAAGCCGCAGGGCCATCCAATGGAATCAGTGCACAGACGCCTTTGGCCATGAAATGATGCTCATCTTGTATCCTAAATCCAAAACAATCTCAAAACCTACTTTCAAGCCATCCACATGTCCAATCAAGATCACTGGAAATAGGTCATTTTTACAGAGCTAGGAACTATGGATCAAAACCATGTGTGGAATCCAGTTATCAGAAACAAAGAATTCCATCCTTTGACTAAAACCTGGGTATTCAAGAGAAAAATCAATCAGAATGGGGATCTGTCAAAATATAAGGCCAGACTGCGTGTCCAAGGGTTCAAACAACCAGAATTCACAGATTAAAAATATGTATTCCCTCCAAAGGGATGTCTCACTTTTCTTCAATTACTCCTCACAATCTGAAAACTTCACAACTTTGAAATACATCAAATGTATTTTAAATTTGCATTGCTTAATGGGGTCCCAGAGAAATATCTTTCAATTTTCCCACCAAAAGGGCTATCCCAAATCCCTTCAAATATGTTTCTTACACTTAAACAAACACTATGCAGACTCAAGAAAATTGAATAGAAGTGCTGGAATGAAGCATTAAATACTGCCCTTCAACACATTGGGTTGTTAAACACAAGACCAACCCTTGCTTCTAAAGCAGTTTCACTCAAAATCACCCATTCTTCCTCTTTTTACACATCAAAAACTTGATATTTGGAGGCTCTTGGATCCCGGAATTCAAGGAAATAGTAAATCAGCACTTTGAAATGGATGATCTTGGAAAGGTGTGGTACACCCAAAAACCCAACAAAATCAGTCTAATCCAGGATAAATCACCAGGAAAAATAAATTTCACCTGACGTCTGGTGAAATCAAGAAACAATGGCTGTAGCTGTTTTCTGGCTCTGATTCCCCTCCAACTAGGCTATAATGGCCCCTTTGTGCCCTAGAAGGGGTTTTACATGAGGCCAACTGTGCTACTAATGGGCAGCTCATTGAACCTTGGCTGATTTCACCTGTAGTCTAGTGACAATTCATTTTTCCTGGTGAATAAATCATAAATATCCTGTCAAAATTCAATTTTGTAAACCATTGAAACACCCTAGCCCCCTTGCCCTTCAGCTGGAATATGGAAAAAGAAAATCCCAGTGAACCTCTTGAACCACCACCTTTCAACTATTGGCACCTTGTAGGCCTACTTTAATTTCTGGTACAGTGTAAAATACCTGATCTAGCTTTTTCTGCCAGTTTCCTTTCTCAATGTGGCAGTGTAACATCCAGAAAAAACCCTTTTTTTATGCAATATCCAAACTCATAGCACTAGTAGAATACACTCAGAATTTAATTTTGGCCTCCAATCTCATCCAAGAAACAATCCAAATACTTCCAAAAATGTGCCTGTTTAATGAAATCCTAAGCACCCAAGCCATCTGCTCCAACAAGGTCTATCATGATGGAACTTGCCATATACCCTTCAAGTACTACTTTCTCAATGAAAAAAAAAAATCAAATTAAAAGACAATGAGCTCAATTATATGCCCACATGCCTTGTTCCAGCCAATCTCATGACCAAAAATATCACTGTGGAAAAGATCAAAGGACTTCTCAAGAATCTGGTGACCATATTATGAGTTACAAAAAATTATTTCCATGGAGGGGGTATAATATATTGGAACAGGTAAAAAGGGATTTGGAACCATGGAGGGCTTAGGATGATTTCATCTAGGGCTTTTTTCATTACTCTATTACCAGTTGTATTTCCCACTGTCAAGTGACCAGCCCAACATTCAAAAGGGGGATTTGGTTGATTGAAGCGCTTGAGGAAGAGGAGGCGAGTCTCAAAGATAACTTTGAAGATGTTTCAAAGATAATTGTAAGTCAAAGGAGTTCAAGGATAACTTCAAAGATGAATAATTGTTGACTCTAAGATGACTTAGTACTCATCCAGGATGATGGATTTTTGAATGCTCAGTAGGAAACATAAAACAATATTATATTGATTAACAGAGGAAATAGAGAGATAGATGAAAAAGTCCAAGAGCATTTATAATGAAGAAAAGCTACTGTTATTGAAGATAAGTAGAAAAATGTTTCAAAGACTAATGACAGAGTATCCACTCATAGTGAGATTTACAAAGATGATTGAAGATGATAAGTAAAATGGATCGTACATGATAAAAGACACGCTATAGAATTGAAAGCATATTATAGTCAAAGATGAGTTTTCAAATGAATTTTCTTAGAGTCAAAGGTGAGATGTACCAGATGGGAGCTTTAAGATTGAGGCTATTGGAAAAGGGTAAGTGCCAAGCTTAAATTTGAGGTGCATTCAATCTAGTCTGGCAAAGGGTTATTTGATAGCTTCAAAGCTGATTCAAATCTCCAGGAATGGTATTCCATAGTTTTGGCTGCTTGATTGAGTAATTTTCAATGATGAGGGAAAAATATTCACCTTGCTCAGGTTTCCACAAATGACAATTGAAATTTTTCAAAGCTGACGTGCATTCAAAGTTCAATGGAAATGATAGTGACTGGGCTGTGGTTGGATGAGCCCATTAGTTTCAGCATGACACCTGCTGCTCTACTGTTTTCTTCTTTCTTTTCATTATCAGTTCTGTTTTTTCCTATCATCCACATTTCTGCAGTCTCTCCTCCTCCACTTCCATCCCACTCACTGCCAGCATAATTGCCTAGGATGAAGTCATCCCAGTTAAACTGGGATGCACTCAACAAATTTAAACTTGGTTGAAAAAAACCAATGAAATATAAATCCAAGAGACCCCCCTTGGTTTTATATTTCATTGGTTGAGTTCAACCTACTGTAAATTGGTTGTTTGCATCCTAGTTTAACTGGGATGAACTCAACCTAGGCAATTATGCTTGCAGTGACTGACAGCTATGCATCCCACACCAAAGGTTCCCTTTGTTTCTTCCCTTTCACATGAACCCCACTAAAAATAGAATTTTCAATTTTGTGATTCATAATATCTACACCATATATGCACTTTTGAGGTTTTAATTTCAAAGAATTTTGAGTTGTGAAACCTCCAGTTTTTGAACAAGCCTCCAGTTTGTTTTTAAAAAAAGCTGGTTGGAAAAATTTCAAGAAACTTCAAATTTTCTTTGATTCCTGTAAAAACCAGGGTTGGGAAAATAATCAAACTGTTTTTTTCAAATTTTCTTCAAAGAGACTTTAAAAAAAAATTCAAAATCTATGTTGATATCACTGCAAAGAAAACTGGCTCAACTGCCTGTAGTTGGCATGCAGAAACTCTAATGAATCTGGTGGTGTTACTACAACCTTTCTCAAATTTTGAATCAACCAAGCTTGAATGCCCTTAACCTGGCGAAAAAAAAAATAAATGTGAATACCCTTAATCTATCATTTGATGGAAAATATGTATACTGCCTCCTCTTATTTGGATCACTCATCAAGCTGTGATTGAATTATTTGATCAGTTTTAGAAGCATGATTTTATTGAATTTGCCTGATGAAAATCATTATCTTAGTCTTTTTGTTCACACTGTTAAATTTAACATCATTTTACTGATAATTTTCATAGAACTAGAAAACAATTTCACTTCAAACCAACTGAAAAAATATTTATTTGTAATTTGTATCACAAAGAATTTTCCTAAGCATCAGTAAACTCTGGTTTTTTTGTCAGCTCAAGTTACCAATGTGAACAGGGTTATCCATTCCAAAATTCACCCAGCCCTGAATATATCTAAAAAGCAGAAAAATTGGGAAAGATAACACCCTTTACCAGTCTTTTTGGCTTTTCAAAATTTACCCAGGAAGGTGGGTTAAATTTGAGAGCAACTTTTCCCTTCCAAGCTTTTACCAGTTTCCATCAAGAGAACTGACTGTACCAGGCACTCCTGAAGCAGGGAACCTGTTGGAAGCTAGAGCAGTTTTACATTGGAAGGGCAGTTTGGAATCCAATTTTTAAGAATTGCACAAGCTTTCAAGTAAGATTTTCAAAAACGATTATGACAATGCAAGTTTTAATGAAGGAAAAAAAAAGTAATCTTTGAAGAATTTTTGTACCTAAAAGTGCAGAGTTCACTTTTCAGCTATGTTTATGAAACTCTGGCTTAATTTCTATAAGAAAACCAGGTACTATCACTGTGGTGAAAGGTTGCCAAAGTAATAATTGCTATTAATCTCTCTACAGTGTCCAAACTATGCACAGTGGATAACATAAACTCCTTATAATTTTCATATTTGATTTAAAAATTATTCAATCAGGAGAATACTCACAGCTAACCATCTATGTTAGGCTATTTTTTTGTCTTTTTATGAATGGTGTAGCAATATAAATTGCTAATGAGCTGATTGGCTACTTTCATAGGTGGTAGTATTGCAGCAACTGATCTATAAGGAATATGCCAAGGTCTAAGATGAGGATGTTCTAAGGTAACTTGATAATTATTCCAGTAGATAAGGTAGTTTGGATAATAAAGGATAACACTATTCTAAAAGTATGAGGAGAATATTCAGGTTACTTACTAACTTTTTACTGGGGAATATGCTGAGGATCTAATCCAAGACTACTAAATGGCCTCCTTTTATATTCTAGAGGTATTCAGGAGAAGGTTATATAATGTTTTTATAAATTCTGCTCTATTGTATTGAAATTAAATTGCACTATGTTTCTATGGGAATTGTATTGTATTGAGAACAGTATTTTCATGTCCCCAAAAACTCATGACATGTATGTATAGCCAATCACATCATGGGCCAAATCACATAGGGTCCTGGTTACATGACTCCCAGGAATTTGGGAACAGCTCCCAAATTTCCAGGATGTCTAGTCAACCACCTGATAACCGCCTTTCAGGGTCCTCAGACTGTCTGACTCCCTTTCTCCAAAAAAACATTGAAAGGTGGGTTGTTTGGCAAATATATATTGTTATTTTTTCAAGCGCCCCTCCCAGGTGATGACATCACCCAATTCCAACTGGAATTTGGTGATTTTATACCACCTCAATGGCAGGGTTTCTCCTGGCCATCAAGGTTGGATTTGACCTCATGGCCAGGTTTCTCCCGGCCATGAGGTTGAATAAAACCTCATGGCTGGGGAGGTGGGATGAAATCACCAAATCTCATTTGAGATTTGGTGATGTCATCACCTGGGATGCTTGAAAAAATATTATTATATATTTGCAACAACTTGCCTTCCAATGGTCATGTTGGAGAAACAACTCCCATCAGGGAGGCAGAATGTCTGAGGAACATGAAAATTAATCCTCAGGTGGTTGACTAGATGTTGAACTTTAGGAGCTGTTTCTCCAATTCCCGGGAGTTGTTCAACCAGGACCCTTCATATAATAGAATGACACTGGGAAATTACCATGCACTTAGGTAATTTCATTCTTATTAGCATAAATTTATTTTTCTTATATTTATGCAAATAGGAATATTTTCTCTCAGATTTTATGAAAACACTTATCCATATCTTTTACAGTTATTCCCTTTTCTTACCTAAAGATATGATAAAGTACTAGAAGGAGTGGGAATTTAGTGGTGGTTTGAGTGAGTTACCCCACTTATTTTACATCATAAATTGATATATTAAATAATATTTTAGGATATGTTATTATTTACAGTAGTAATACAGTATTTTTATTATGTTGTACAGATAAGTCAGTTCTTAGGATACTCTGGAGTATCTCTAGGGCTGGCATGGTTGCTTTGAATGGCAAGGGAGATATTTCAAGTAGTTTGGTTTTATAGGAATAGAGTGATAAAACACAGAGAAAGAGATGAGAACAAAAAGGGAAGGATGGAGATAGGGGTGATGGCAATTTTTGAGTGAGAAGTCAGCTTGGGTTGAATAGGGGAGTTAACTATTTTGTTGATTTTTGTATGACTGAGTTAGTTTGAGGCAATGATGTTGGAGATTTCCCATCTGATGAGAACAGATTTTTAGCCCCTGTTATATGATGCAGTTGTGCAATCATCTCCAGATTAATACACATGGACTTAGGCTGATGTAGTCATTGTCAAGCCATGGCCACAGGGGGTATATTCTCAAGGTCAATATTTGGTCTGCACTGGTTGATTCCTCAGTCAAACTTTCCTTGCCTGAAAAGCTGGTCAAGACTGGCAGTCAGCGGCTTTAATCATCTGTAGGGCTTAAACCTCGGTCGATCATTATGGTTGGTCGTGTCGTCATTGATGGGACTTGTACAAAATTGAGGTCAGGTGGGACGACTGGATCTCATGCGGGGGCACCGACGTCTGAGACGCCGAGTCAAGCCCCCGTTTAGACCCCACAGCTGCGGGCTCTACGGCTCAACTGGGTGAAGCGAGCGCAGTATAGACCTAACGTGATGACACTCGCCCGCACATCACCCTGTCCGATGGCCACCCGTAACGCTCACGCCGCACCACACCCTCCCACATCAAGCAGTTCACGCGAATAGACCGACGGTCCGCCTCAGGCTTAAATCGATCATCGGCTTTCAGCTCTTTGCCATCCTCACTATCGGTAAGATTTATTTGGTCGCGTACTGAACCTCGTCTTGCTTGCTAACCCTAAGTCCCGCTTTCTGCCTTGATCAGAATATTACCAGTTCCAATGGCCGAACTAGCTTCCACCTACGCCGCCCTCATCCTTGCCGATGAAGGTCTGGAAATCAACGCCGACAAGATCAACACCTTGCTGACCGCCGCAAAAGTCGAAATCGAACCCATCTGGGCTACCCTTCTCGCCAAGGTTGCTCAAACATTCTATTCAATTTATTCCTCCATGAATAATGAGCTAAATTATCCTCAACACTCTCAATCATTTTTCAGGCTTTGGAAGGAAAGGACGTCAAGGACATGCTTTCGAATGTTGGTGCTGGTGGTGGTGCAGCTGCCCCAGTTGCTGCCGCTGCTGCTGCCTCCGGCGGCGATGCTGCTGCACCCCAGGCTGAGGAGAAGAAGGAGGAGGAGAAGGAAGAATCTGACGACGACATGGGCTTTGGCTTGTTTGATTGTATGTCTTGCTCATTAGATTTGATCGATTTGCTCCCGCTGACTCCTAAATTATGTTTTTACTATGCAGAAACTCCCACTCTTTCGCCTAAGCGCCTCAAAGGCGAATAATAGGTGCTTGTATTGGCAGTCGACGACGAGTGATGGTGGTCGACTCTAATTTTACTTGGGACCTGTCTGCTTGCTCTCTTCAGCTCTGGTCTGGATGTGATTCCCCTTGAGATACGCACCACATTATGCAATTGAACCCGCAAGCCTCTGTTATCGGTATGGCTATCACCAGCACCAAAGCCTCAACTTTAGTTGATATTACACCAAGCTGTGTTACTGAGTCGATTCAGATTCCGATCTGTGCAATGAACCTTGTTCCCCTTCAGATGCAAGGGTGTGGATGCTTGCACTCAATCCCAAATAGGGTAGTTCATGCTCTGATGATATGCCGAATCCCGATGCAAACTTTGTCGCAATGATCTTGCTTATTCATTCCTGGGAAGTGTTCATTACTCGTGGGCAGAGCATTATTCCTAGCCGCAGTATTGACAGACAGAGCAAACAAACTTGTTAGAGCATCCACCACCGCCTCTGTAAAGTGGCTTGGTAAGCCAACTTGACAGAGAAGAAGCCCCCGCGTGCCACCCTCGTGGCCTCTCTAGCCCTCTTTAACTGAGGAATCTTTAGGATTCTCGTTAGAGGTCTTGAAATTTAGAGACCTCTAACGAGCTTGGTAAGGTAAGTCCTCCGTTCCCATGATTAAATCCTACAGTGCCACTTACCAAGCGACATGGAGAGTCCCCGAGGGTGGGGACGCTTGGTTAGCCAGCTGCAGAGCCCCCCTACCGAGGCACATGGGTGTGGTTTCTCGGTAGGGTAACCATTGCGCTTGCTAACCCCTCCGCAGCTGCGGAAAAGTTAGCAAGACAATGGTGGATGCTCTTAGTTGGAAGATGATACAGGGGGCGCGGGCATCATAAAGCTTGTTATAAGACACATAGAAAGTTAGACTGTAATCATGGCTTTCTCAGGGTGCAAGGTGTGAAAAACTTGGTGTGCAACACACCGGACGGGGGCAGTGAAAACCTCCTGAAGAAACCCTGAAAGCTCTCACGCCAGATCTACACAATAAACTTTGTCCTTGATTTGAGGGTTGTGCTTTGCAAGCTGCCCTCAAAATAAAGGTGCCATGTTTGTAAAAAGCACCTCAAATCATGTTACCAACTGCACACCAGGGAACATTTTATTTTCTTCTTAGTATAACTAATGGGTGGGTAAAATTAGTATTGAAAAAAGAAATAATTATGATGTAGCAGAAATATGCTAAAATCCTGCTAACACTACGCCATCAGCGGGCCAAAAAAAGGCTGCTACGCTAGCGCTTTTTTGGAAAAAAGTATAGCATATAAGTGTAGTGGCCCAACTTGGCTAGTGTCCCAGGGTGATGAGTTCTAGCCTAAGTTCCAAAATCAAAATGACAAGCAACCTAGTCCATTGAATCATAACAATATATGAAATCAGATTTTGGGGGATAATTGGAACAGGCAGAACTTCAACCCTGGGACCTACCTGCCAGAAGTTGAGATTCCTTCATTCATTTGATCCTCTTTACACTACATTTTTTTGGCCCGCTGATGGCATATGTCTAGCAGGATCCCTTATACATTTTCTGCGGATACTAAACTATTTGATTCTACTTTATGCCAAGCTACAGTGGTGTTAGAATCAAAAATAGGCCTAAAAACCCGCTAAAATCTGCTGTAGCATAGCATAGTGGCTCTATTTCTTCTGCCAGGGCGTGTAGCGTTAGCACAGAGCTAGAAAAGTGCGCTAGCGCTACACAGGATTCTGCCACACTATGCTACCCACAACTTTTAGTTTAGCCAGCCCAGTGTTGCTTGACACTATCTTGTAGACAAGAGATCCCTGCTGTAGTAGTAATTTTCCTAGAACTCATTTGCCTCAAGTACTGCCTCCTCCTGTGCATATCTCTTGCACAACCATATTCAGTCTATATATTGCATATTAAATTCTCAACCAAAAATTCAAGCCTGTGTATTCAGTCTACATAGATATAGCCTTCTACATAGGAATACAACAATTAGTTTGTCTCAATCATTTACCTGGTGCTACCTCTGAGTGAAAATCTTGAGCCCATAGCAAGATAGAGTCTGCTCAAAGCTCCTCTGATTCTATAATCCACTATTCCTCCTAGTGTCTCAGGCCTCTGTAATTTTAACACCCAGTTTGTTTATTTGAACTCAGTTGTGTCGGAAAAGACATTGGTTCCACTGTTTGAGCCTAGCAATGTTTGAAGTTGAAATAAAACCATGTTTTCATAAAAGCATATTCTCTTAATGTCAAAGAAATACTTAGATGTTGAGTTTCTGAAGTACCCTCCTTCATACAATTGATAGAACATAGAGTACAGGCATTAATGGAGTTCCCATTCAAGAAATGTTTTGGCCGTTGAGAGGGGAAGTTTGGGTTGGTGGTCATGGTGAATGGTTTTGTGAGTGAGGAATAGACCAAAAGGGTTCTAAAGGTGAGTAGATTCAACTTTGAGAGAGAAATAACCAAGACTCTAAATCTGTTTGACATCATACCTTCAGAAAATTAGACTCGCGGACAGGAGGAAAACTCAAAGGGGGTTTCCGAGGAGATACCATGTAGAAGGAAGCCATTTCAAGTCATATTTAATAAGGATCAAACTTGATTAGTTTTATTACTTCAGGAAAAACAGTCAGATTTATTAGACTAAAACAATATGGGCTAACAAGAGGTTGAGGTTTTTTAAAAAAAATAAGAATATGCAGAAAATAACATATTTATAATTTTGCATTGTAACTTGTCAAGGGATTCAGATGGGAATTGTAATTTAAAAATGGATAAAGATGAAAATTAAATGCAAATTTAATGGTAATACAGGGGTTTTAATGAACACACACCCCTGGCTGCATGCTGTGAAAATAAAAATGCTTGGCTATTAAATTCCGCTAAGCTCATATTCCCATGGTCTGGATAGCCTCTGGCTTCTTAGCCACTGATGCTACCAAGAAAGGGGCTTTTCCTGAAGGGTGTGTGTGATTTCTCTTTAAAATACACAAAAAATAAGTAACCTAGACTAAAATAATATTACACCGTCTTCTCTGTTTTACCTGTGATGCTTTCCTTGTGTATTATGCTATTTTCCCAACCTAATCTCTAACCTCTGGGTTTTATACCCTCTTTTAGCCACAATGCAGCCCTAACCATTACCCTTCACTCCCCTGAATCTACATTTGCTTCACATAACCCCTTTTCTCTAGCTCCTGCCTTCTCCAATTACCCCTGAGCACTTCCTTCTGTAATGACCCCACTGCGGGCCCCAATTTTCCCAAGCCCTGTGGCTCCACTCAGCTGCCCTGCTACACCACTGCTTCAGCTCCCATCTGTCAGAATTCCAGCCTTTCTTTCCGCTCACAAACTCCTCTTCAAAATATCTTCATCAAAAATTCACATTTATTATTAAATTCTTATCACTCTGCAATCAAGCAGTTTTATTTTTATCACTCAATAGTTTTGTTTTAAATCACTCAACCAATCAGGTAGTTTTATCTCCATCACTCTGCTATTTGGCAGTTTTATATCTCTCTAGTAGTTAGCTAGATTCACATCACTGTCACTGCTTATGCTTGTATACTTTACAGAATATGCTTTTATTTGTTACAAGATCACCACATGTTGGCCATTCATGTTGTTTTGTATTTAGCCAGATAATTTGTCAGTTGAAATAAAGCATCAAGTTTGAGCATAAAATTCTACTGCACCCTGATCCCAGCTCCTTGGTCCAATCTGACCTTCCATCAAGATTGCCCCTTTTTCCTTGCCTTAATTCTTGAAGGTAATATTTTAACACCATCTGAATAAACATTGAATGTGCTATTAATGTTCTACCCTTGTAGCATTTGCCATTCTTTCCCCATGTGTGTTGAGTGCCGCCCTGTCTTGGCTGGACTATCTCTGGTGCACTTAAAAGTAGACAAGAATTATTATGCATTCAGATATTTTGATCCCCTGTTATCCAAAACAAATGTTATTCCAATGCTATAATTAGCCTTCTGTCCCACTCCTAATTTCCAGTGGGGCTTTTCTGAGAAATTTCTGCACCTACTACATATAAAATCCCCACAACACCCACACCCTTTTTGTCAGCTATGTGTATGAAAAACTGGCTTAATGTTCATAAAAAGCCAGGTACTATCACTGTGCTGAAAGGTTATCAGAATAATCACAAGTCTTATTCTCTCTATAGTGTCCAAACTATGCACAGAGGATAACCTAAAATTCCTTTGTAATTGTCCCTTTGATATACAAATGAGTCAATCAGGAGAAGACTAACAGCTAACCATATAGGTTTGGCTATCTTTCTGTCTTTTTGAGAGTGTAACAATATAAATTGTTACTAAGCAGCTGGCAAGCACTTGAGCTGATTGGCTACTGTCAGGGGTGGTAGTCTTGCAGCAACTGCTTTCTAAGGAATAGTCCAAGGTCTAAGATGGGGATGTTCTAAGATAACTTGATAACTAGTCCAGTAAACAAGGTGGGTTGGATAAAGGGGATAACACTACTCTAAAAGTAGGAGGAGAATATTGAGAGTACTTACAAATATGGTACTGGGGGAATATGCTGAGGAACCAATCCTAGGCCAGAAATGGCCTCCTTTTATATTCTAGAGATTCCTTGAGGAAGGTTCTAGAATGTTATTCTAAATTCTGCTCTAATGTATTACAATTCAAAGGTACCATGATGTAATGGGAATTGTGTTGAATTGAGCACAGTATTTTCTATGTCCCCATGACCTCATGACATGTATGTATAACCAATCACATCATGGGCCAATTCTTTTAATAGAACAATACTGGGAAATTACCACATACTTAGGTAATTTCTTTCTTATAAGCATAATTTTATTATTATTATATTTATGCAAATAATTTTATTGTCTCTCAGCTTTTATGACAATAATTTCTTAATCAATAATTTATACTTTTATTCCCTTTTTCTTAAAGTATCTTTATCATATGATAAAGTACTAGAAGGAGTAGGAATTTAGTGGTGGTTTGAGTGAGCTACCCCACTTAATTTTACATTCTGAGTTGATTGATATAATAATATTTTATAATATGTTATTATTTACATTAGTAATACATTATTTTTATTGTATTTTGTAGTTTAGTCAGTGCTTAGGATACTCTGGAGTATCTCTAGGGCTGACACTTTTCAAAATGGGCATGCAACCAGCATGCCCTTCCCATGTTTAAAGGTATGGGGTGGGCCCATAAACATAAACAAAGGGGTTTATGTAAGCAAACCTCAATTTGGGTTTGCTTACATAACCCCTGGCCTCTTCAACTGGAGGGAATCCCCCCAGTTAAGGGGAGAGGGGCCAGCAGTAGGGTGGGCAAAAAATTTATGGCCCCCCCTCCAGAGGTGTGCCCACCTATTGGTAGTTTTCACACACCCAAGGGGAGTGTGTGAACTGCATGGGCGTGCAGGACTCACGCCCCTCCAGTGGTGCTCTGATGCCCAAAAAAAGGGCATGAAGCTTGCACACCCTTTTTGAAAATGGTGTGTGAGCTGCATGCCCTTTTTTTAAGGGTGTGCCTCTGGATTTTGCATGTGTTTATCAAAACCCTGAAATACACAATTTAATTGTTGATGGAATAATGAGAAAACATCACCCAATTTTATTGAAATGATGGAATGGAAGTAAGTTTATAGTGATTGAATAAACATGGGAATATGATGCAACAAGGGGAGCATATAATGAAGAACAGGGTTCTGGCATGCTGGTGAAACCAATTGGAATATTTTTTTTGATCAAGCTCCTTACTAATCTGTCCTTTGATTCCAGTAATATTATAACCAGAGAGCTTTTTATTCCCACTATTCATCTTTCAGCAAGTCTGGAAGTGTAAAAAAAGTTTAGAGTTAGAAATTGCACCCTCCCTATTTTCAGAAAAATATGTGCAAGCACCAGGAAAAAAATATTTTAAATTTTCTAAAAATCATTGAAAAAATTAAACAGGTACCTTTGTACTTTGCTTTATCACTTGTAGAACAGTGAACAAATATTTTTCCAGGTGAATTGCAATGCACCTGAACCTTGGAACACACACCTGTTACCAAACATCATGTATGGTAGAACTGAAAATATCAGGGAAGTTTTGAAGTGCATTCCTCAGTCAAGATTCTTTTTTTTTTTTATTCTGGATTAGTGTTCATTAGGATTCCCCTCTGCATGTTTGATTCTCTGAATATTATTGTTATATTATTTTCACTCTCATCTTCATTTTACTAGAATTATAAATCCTCAAGATGCACTATCATATTTTATTTTTACATGTTTTTTATCTCACAGGGCTTTGAACTAAATAAATCTGGCCTATTCTTTTCATGCTTTGCATATGAGGATTCCAAAACTTCTGTGAAAATCTGACCTCAAAAAAATAAAGAGGTGAAAAATTTAGGAAGATATAGAACCTAGAAGCTTGAGGTAATGTGATTTTTTTCTAGTTTAAGAAATCATAAATTCATGCACAGACTGCCAATTTGAAAAGATCAGAAAATGAGGCCAATATTCCATATGAAATCAACTTTGTTGATGATCCTAGGATGTAAAAAAGAAAGTTGTAGACTATCCTATATCCAGGTGGCACATGCACATCTTTACAAATACCTTTGATTGCATGGGCCATCCATCCTAGTGTGTTCTTTTATCCCTTGCATTGACTTTTGAAATCTTCAAACCTTGCAAAAAGGGTTTATTTTTTGCTCAAATTTTCAGCTGTAATTCCTACTGACCTAACACTATCAGAAAAATCATGTTTATCAAGAAAATCCACAAATAAAACTCCAAACTTAATCCTGAATAATAATCTAATCAGGAAAGATGCAATCAATTCTTTGAGTACAACTTGATATAAATGATTAAATAAATAAATGAGTATATTGGAAATCACATAAATCTTAAATCACAGCAAAAAAAACCCAGTAATTAACTCCCATTTTTTGTTTATTGGGCTTGCCTTGATTTCTGAGAAGCCAATGGTGTTTGGAGAATGTCAAGCATTGAGAATTTTACCTTCAAAATTTTATCTAGGTGGAGTAATTGGATATCTTGAAAATTTTGCACTATCATTGCCATTTTCTTCCTTGAGAAGCAAAACGTTCCTGGTCAGGCCTATGGGTCAAAGAAAAAAAATCCTTCAACAAAAGTTAAATTTAGGTTGTAATTTGCCATTAGATATACAGTGGCTTTCTTCAGTGAGTTTGAATTAATCTTTGTCTTGAGAATTGAAGGGAAAAATAAGTTATTTTTATCAAGAAACAAGATGAATGCATTCTCACCTTATTCTTTGTTTTTGTTTTATAATTACCAAGACATCTTGGAAGACACTCTTTCACTTTTCTTGGATCAAGTAGCTTAAATTATGAAAATAAAACTCAAGAAACTGCAGAAAGTTGACATGCATCAGTACAAAGGCACTTTCAACTGCCTGCATTTTGTCAGTCCTAGAGATACTCCAGAGTATCCTAAGAACTGAATCAACTGTAAAATACAATAACAATACTGTAGTAATACTGTAAATAATAACATATCACAAAATATTATCACATCAATCAACTCAGAATGTAAAAATAAGTAGGGTAAATCAACCAAACCACCACTAAATCCCTACTCCTTCTATTACTTTATCATATATTAAATATTAAAGGTACTTGGTAATTTCCCAGTATTGTTCTATTAAATGAATTGCCCCATGATGTGATTGGTTATATGTCTTGAGGTCATGGGGACATATAAGATACTGTTCTCAATTTAATACAATTCCCATTGTATCATAGTGCATTTTAATTGTAATACATTAGAGCAGAATGTACAACAAAATTCTAGAACCTTCCCCTGAAGACCTCTAGAATATAAAAGGAGGCCATTTCCTGGTCTAGGATTGCATCCTCAGCATATTTGCCCAGTGCCACATTAGTAAGTACCCTGAATATTCTCCTTCTACTTTCAGAGTAGTGTGAACATTGCATGTATTCATCTCTTACTTTCTCATCAACAAGAACAGCATCCTGATCCAATTGGAGATTATGTTCTGAGGGGGTTGCTTTTCCTGAATTGAAGATCAAGCCAGAGCTGCTGTTGTTTTGTGACTGGTGAATTCAGACTGTTTAATGTGGATTGGATTCAAATATCTGATATTGTGTCTAACCACTGATAAGCTATCAGTGCCTAATGGATATTCCCAATACCCACCAGGTATTGCTTGACCTATTGTAACAACCAGGCAGGGATATATCCTACTTGATCAGTTGGTACATCATGTAAAAAGTGGCTAAGAAGAACTACTCATGTGCCAATTTCTTGAAGGGGGTGTCATTATCCTCAGTTAATTGGTACAGCCCTTCCCAATCAGCTGGGGAGAAGAATTTTTCTTCCTTCCCCTCCAAAAAATGTTTTAAAAGAATAAACAGAGAATAGGTTGTGAAATTAGCCCTGAAAACTCCCAATCATTGCAGATATGAAAATGGGAGACAGCACCCCAAACGTTAAGTACCAGGAATTGGTTTTCTTCAAGTTCCCCGAATTCAGTGAGTTGCATTTCCAAGCCCCTTTGAAAAACGCTGTCCGGAGCTATGTCTGATGATGACCGTTGTGAGTGAAGGATCCGCATCCCGATAGAGGATGGACATCGGTTTGCGTGCTGATGACTCTGTATTACTCTTAATCCGTCAAGGTTTGTTTGTTTAACTTGGTAGGGGCGATGGCACGGAAAGGATCTTCATTGCCCAATGAATGTACATATGTATGTACATACATCATACATAACATCGACTTTTTATGGGTATGGGTTTAGAGAGAGGAATGACTTTCAGTTGTGCAGTCCATTGTATGGCTTTAAGCGGCCCACACCTCCCTCATGAAAGTATCATTTAAATATTTACCAGCACAGCCCATTGCTTCAACAACCATACCACACCCTTCTCTCCTTTCAACCATACAACATCCCAAGGGACCACAGAACGTAACCTGCTCATACCAACCATAACAACAACTCACGATGGCCAGGGACCGATTAGCTGCGATGAGAGTAAGCTCACATTCATCCTCCGAACATCATGTCCGCCGATGTTTTCCTGACCAAAAAAATAAAAATACCCTCCGTGTTCTCACTCACAGGCAAATCAGAACACCAACTACGCACCTGAACCTGCACCGCCTTCGATGGTCGCACCTAGTCACGATGAATACTCGCCCAAAGAGTCCGGAAATATCGACAGCTATGAAATGAAAGAAAAGTATCCGGATATGTCGTCGTTTATGGATGAAGTCCGTCCCTCATCATTCACAACCAAGAAGTAGCACCGCACATTAAATCGAACTCAATATTCATCCATTTTCCATTTTCTTCCCTCCAAACCAACCTCACACTGCAGGTCTCCTCGCTCAACGATGGCATTCGAACAGTGAATGAAAATGTAGATAGAGTCAAAGATTTTCACAATCGCTTATTATCAGAATTAGACGACTCTCAACACCAGTCGATCTCCAACCAATTAGCTGCCCTTACCTCTGAAACCTCTCGTTTGACTCGCAACTTGAAGAACCGAATCCACTCTCTCCAATCATCCATCTCCAACAATCAAGGCATCAACAATGGTGACGCCAATGTCCGCGCTACTCAGGTCGGCGCACTCAAGAAACGCTTCATGGATTCCATTATGAAGTATGGCCGTTATCCTCAGAGTCCCCCCCCTCGATTCATTTTTCCCCTGAGTATCCTACTGATACACTTTGCTGCTGTCTATGACCTACATCAAAGATATCAATCCGTTGAACAAGAAAGTCGACAGAAGTACAAAACCAGAATGGAACGTCAATATCGAATCGTCAAACCAGATGCAACACCAGAAGAGATTCGCCAGGCCGTTGATAGTGATGATGGCGGACAGATCTTCTCACAGGCCGTAGGATACAATCAACCACTTATGGAGTATTCTCAGTCACTGATTTAAGCGTCCTCTCCCAAACAATGTCAAAACAAAATGCAGCTGATGACCTCGAATCGACACGGGGACGCGAGAGCCGCCTTCAATGAAGTTAAAGAACGACACGAAGATGTTAAACGAATTGAGAGGACGATAACCGAGCTGATGGAAATGTTCAACGACGTTAGTCAACATCATCTCAAGCTCATGTCGTCCAGTCCGGACTGATTGTAGTTTGTTTCTCGTATTGTCGATTGGATTTACATAGTTGGCAACGATGGTAGAGGAACAAGACCAACTGGTCCAGAACGTGGAGAACAATGCTGCGGAGATCCAGCGTGATGTCGAACAAGCGTTGAGTCTCTTTGCAGATTTATTAACGTCTCTCTTTTCCACATAAACTCATTCCATGTTTGGCACGTTCATTTGTTCAGCGGCCAACACATCACAAAAGCTCGCGATTCAGCCGCTTCCGCTCGACGCAAACGATGGATCTGTTTCTGTAAGAATATGTTTTGCTATCCTTACTCATTCCCATCTCTCACCTGACCAGCTGTAGAAACCGATTCGTGCCGTTGACTGTTTGCATTCTTTTCTTTTTGTCTCGCTCAATGCAGTTGTAATCATCTTGATTTGTAAGTTATCCATCGTCTTTGCTTGCTCACCCGTCCTCCCTACCCTTCCGTAATAGTATTTGGCATCTTAAACAAACTCTTAATTGATATCCATTTAATCTCTTACAGTGGCTATTGTTGCGGCAATCATCGCCATCGTTATCGTCACCCAGCGTAAAAACGACACGACTACGACCACAACCCCGGCCCGAGCAGCTTAAACTCTGGCGTTCTCTCTCTCTATTTATCTCTCTCGCCCCTTTTATGCTTTCCATAGAGGGCCAGAGTGAGTTCTAGCTCTCCGTATCCTCGTTGGCCAATTCGAAAACAACCTTTTAGTGGCCTCGCATACCTCCACCCAAAACCCCGCTTTTTTTTCT
Organism: Puccinia hordei; assembly: GCA_007896445.1. Taxonomy (NCBI): domain Eukaryota; kingdom Fungi; phylum Basidiomycota; class Pucciniomycetes; order Pucciniales; family Pucciniaceae; genus Puccinia; species Puccinia hordei. The sequence continues at coordinate 134,002 of RDRW01000471.1, forward strand.
TCGCAATAAATTCGATGGTGGATTTAGTTTTGTTTTGTGTTTAACTCATTTCTCTCCCTCTTTTGTGATTTCTACACACGTCTCTCCCTCCTCTTCCTACCCCTTGGTCCAGATATCCCCAAATTACCAGATCGTTTCCTCTCATTTGTTCAAGCCGCCATCGCCGCTGCTTCTTTCTCAAATTCCATTCCCCCCTTCCTTCTTCTTTTCCATGGTTCTCGCCAGATTCTTCAACTTCTTTCTCTATCTATTAGTATTTACGGATGATACTGGTTGCTGAACACTTTTGTTCTTTCAGCCTCATCAAACCTTTCATATAATATTATGCTCCTCGGCTTATCTATTAACATCTTTTGGCTGCAATTCTTAACTGCTTTTGTCTCCATTCTTTATTTCTATTTTCGAAACAGCATCTCATTCATTCATTCTCTATCTCTACTTGGCTGCCATTCATCTTTGTCTTTGTTTGTAGTCTCCTTTTCCCTTTCTGTAATGAGCTACTGAGGCCCTCATTTTGGCTTTTCCTTCTTGATAGCTTCATGAGAAACAAAAAACTGTTAACCCGAATGATCGACGTTCAATGTGTTTGCCTATGATATTTATGCGCCAAATCTGGTCCGGCGGATATCCGGTGGTCGATTAGCTCAGTTGGTTAGAGCGCCGTACTAATAAAACCAGCGGTTCCTTCTGGGATCTGAGTATATGCGGATGTCATGGGTTCGACCCCCATATTGACCAGCTGTTTTTGCGCGCTCATCACCGCAGGTTATCTTTAGGAAGAAGTGAGAAAGAGTGCCACATCAACGAGGTTTCTCTCCACTTTGTGCACAGGGCATAGAAAAAAAACATTGATCAAGTCCAGCAGAATGAGTACATTTTCTTCCAAAAATATTACGGAACAAGCCCGCCATGTTTATGGTGTTTAAAGTTAACTATGTTGAAAAGTATGCATATTTCATATTTTTTTTAAAAGAAATACCCAAACATCTTATGACTCCCCCAAAGATACTCCTTGTCCATATTTTCTTTTCATATCCCCAAATAAGACTCAACTTGCTTGACCTCTCAAAAATTCCCACCATCACATCAACTCACCTTCAACTCAAGAAACAATCCCCAATTCAACTCAGAGCCATGAAAATTTGGATTCAAATCAGAGCCAAGAAACACCAGGTTCACCCCAGAAAATACTGGTTCAAGGCCATGGAAGGCAATTCTGAATCCCAAGGTGTGTCCATTGGGAACAGGGTGGAGGTAGCCAAGGCCTCCACACTTCCCATTGGTGCCCTTGGGCACCTATCTGCTTGGGGACTCACAATTCAAACCAAGATGGAATTTCATCTGTTGCTCTAATTGTTGAGTGGTTTACAGTCCAAGGCAACCAAAAACTTAGAGAAAATAGTGCTGTGAGTAAGCAGTAGTTTACTAAACAAATCAACAAATATCTATCAAAAATGGTACCATGAGCTGACAGTGGAAATGAATTGAAAAGCTTTCGGCTTCAAGACCCAGACTAAGCTGTGCTTTGGAAGATCACAGCCCTTGAGAGAAAGTTCTGTGAAGCAATAGCAGGAATTTGGGATGAAGCTGAGGATGTTTCCTGCCAAACAAACTGTCATGCAACCAACCCAACTTAGAGCATCTCCAATCGTTTCACTAACTTTTTGACAACTGTCGAGCTCTTAGCGAGCTCGACAGTCAATTTATTGACTCTGTCCCCAATCGTGGCTCGATAACCCGGCTGAATTGCTAGGTTATCGAGCCGATCCACACTCGTGCCCTCTGCAACTCGAGTCGATAACTCGAGTGCAGGGGAGCAACACCACCCCGAAAAAAAAAAAAAAAAAAAAAAAACACAAAACACAAAAACACAAAAAAACACGAAACACAACACAAAAAAAAATGAAAAATGAAAAAAAAAAAAAAAATGAAAAATGAAAAATAAACAATAAAAAACAAAACTCAAAATACATAGTAAAAAATACAAAAACAGGGGGAGGAAAAACAAAAAGCAAAATAAAAAAAAATACAATAAAAAAAAATACAAAATACATGATAAAAAATACAAAAACAGGGGTGGAAAAACAAAAACAAAAATAAAAAATAAACAATAAAAAAAATACAAAATACATGATAAAAAATACAAAAACAGGGGGTGGAAAAAAAAAAAAAAAAAAAAAAATGCAAAACACATGATAAAAAATACAAAAACAGGGGGTGGAAAAACAAAAACAAAAATAAACAATAAACAATAGAAAAAAATACAAAATACATGATAAAAAATACAAAAACAGGGGGTGGATGTTTGAAACTATCCCCTGTCAGACAGGGGGTGTATCCCCCTGTAAAACAGGGGGTGTAGCAATGCAGTGTTTCATTGATATCCCCCTGTAAAACAGGGGGTTTAGCAATGCAGTGTTTCATTGATACACCCCTGTTTTACAGGGGGATAGTCAGTGTTTCATTGAAACACCCCCTGTCTGAAAGGGGATGGTTTCATCCCCTTTCTGGGTATTTAAATGATCAATTTCTGGCCATTGAATTTCTGGCCATTGTTTTCACTCACCCCACTCACCCACTTTAGTCTATGGACCACTTGGAAGAGATTTTGGAAATGGAGGAAGAAGATGTTATCTTCAATAATTTATATTCACATGGCTCATCATCTTCACATGCAGGATCTTCCCAACAACGCACAATCATTGACCAAAATAGAGTGGAAGGCCATGCAAGACTTTTAAAGGATTACTTTTCCATGAATCCTGCGTATGACCAGAGAACTTTTGAGAGGAGATTTTGAATGAGTTGTAGCCTATTTAATAGGATCTGCTATGATTTGCAGAACCATGATAGGTATTGGCTTTTAAAGAAAGTGAGTTTTTTTTTCTGGTCACAAAAATTTATCTGCTGCTGCATGTTTCTGATGCTACTTGCATGTTTCTGATGCTACTCTTCTTCAACAGGACTGATGTGGTCAAGCTGGATTGTCACCCCATCAGAAGATAACTTGTGTGTTGCGCCAGCTGGCATATGGGATGTCTGCAGACATTACAGATGAATATGTTCGGATTGGAGAGACTAATGCTCTCCAAAATCTGAGGAAATTTGTGCAAGACATCATCACATTATACCAGCATGAATCCTTGAGACCACCAAACACTGCAGAAAAGCATCAAATATTGTGTGAATATGAGTACCGTGGTTTCCCTGGCTGGCTGGGATCAATTGATGGGATGCACTGGGAGTGGAAGAATTGTCCTCAAGGTTAGGCTGGTCAGCTTACAGGAAAGGAGAAAACTACCACTATGATATTAGAGGCTGTTGCAATCCAAAACCTTTGCTTCTGGCACTGTTTCTTTGGTACACCTGGAGCTCTCAATGACATCAATGTGCTTCACCGTAGCCACCTATTTAATGCACTACTATCTGGAACACAGGATCAGGTTTTCTTTAGAGTCAACAACAACCAATATAATCATCCATACTACTTGGCTGATGGAATATATCCTCCTTGGGCAACTCTTGTTAAGACTATATCAAACCCACAAGATGACGGCGGGCATTATGCTAAGCTTCAAGAGGCTGCTAGGAAAGACATAGAGAGAGCGTTTGGGGTTTTACAAGCAAGATGGGGAATTATCAAACAGCCATGCCGTTTATGGGATATAGAAGATGTCAAGAGAATAATGACATGTTGTGTTATTTTACACAACATGATTGTTGAATCAAGATCAGACAATGATGAATTTATTGGAAACAATTCTATATCTGCTCAAGTTATATCAAACCATAGAGACCCCTCTTTAGCACATTCAACAACGGCATATATTCAAAGAAACCATGACCTTCATAGTCCTGTAACCCATTCCAGATTGAGAGATGATGATGGCTGGATAGTCATTATTTTTGTTTCCATAAAGAAATATTTATATGCACATTTGTTTCAAAATTATCAATTGTTTTCAAAAATACTATTCATACTTACATGATTTCAATATATGTTTGATTCACATGTGTATATTTCCTATTCTCATTACAGGAAATATATTTCTTCTACTCACTTGTTTCCTTTTTTTCATACTCACTATTTTTTTCTACTAAGTTGTTCCACTCACTTGTTTCCTTTTTTATACTCATTTTATTTTTCTACTAACATGATTACCATTTACAAGCTCACCTTAAAAAGCATTTCTCAATTTGAGAGGGGCATAAACTCCACAAGAAGGGGATATGGATAACAAAATTTAAGGGGAATTAATACCTAGCCATTTGTCTTTCATTTTTTTCTTCATGATTCTCAATACCTTTAAATCCTCCTCATTGTCACCACAATCCTTCTCAGAGGACAGCAAGAGCTTGAGGTCATTCATCTGAATGTTTCTGGCCACCTGTTCTATATTCAACTTCAGTTTATCTCTATCCACCTCCAGTTTATCTCTATCCACCTCCAGTTTCTTCTCTTCTATCTCACTCTTCTTTCTCTCCAAGTCAAGATGGTGCCTTGCAATCAAATTCCTGTCTTTGCAATCCCCCTTCAGACAGGGGGTGTATCAATGAAACACTGCATTGCTACACCCCCTGTTTTACAGGGGGATACACCCCCTGTCTTACAGGGGATAGTTTCAAACATCCACCCCCTGTTTTTGTATGTTGTATTATGTATTTTGCATTTTTTTTATTGTTTATTTTTTGTTTTTGTTTTTGTTTTTCCACCCCCTGTTTTTTGTGTTTTTTTTAATGTATTTTGTAATTTTTTTTTATTGTTTATTTTTTATTTTTCATTTTGCTTTTTGTGTATAGTTTCAAACATACACCCCCTGTTTTTGTATTTTTTATTTTTTATTATGTATTATGTATTTTTTTTATTGTTTATTTTTTGTTTTTGTTTTTCCACCCCCTGTTTTTGTATTTTTTATTTTTTATTATGTATTATGTATTTTTTTCATTTTGCTTTTTGTGTATAGTTTCAAACATCCACCCCCTGTTTTTGTATTTTTTTATTAGGGGGTATCAAATATGACGAAATCCACCATTAAAACCCGTTGATTAGAAATTGCCAAATCCACAATTTCTAATCAACGGGTTTTCAAAAAGGGGTAGCTAAAAACCAAACGGATTTTGAAAATGAAAAACCCTGGTTTTCCATCCAAATCCTTCATTTCCAAAATAACCCAATTAAATCACATCTCTCATCAGCTCACGCTGCACCGTTCAATCCATTTCCTCTTGTCAAACCAAGCAAACATCACACCTCACCTCAACCAATCATGCGACAAGCACCCTCTCAACACAAGCAACTATTTCAAGCGGCCAACTCTGCTGCAACAGTATTGATTTTCGACTCAGATAACAAAGACTCAGGTCTTGAAGATTTCTACCGTTATTGTCGATCAAAACTCCAGAAACGATACCTCAATGCCAGAGGCACCACTACACGATTCCATCCTCGATATGACCTTTCAATCATTCAAGAACTTCCTCAATCATGCTTCCTCCAGCTTTTTCAAATGTCGTTCCCATGTTTCCTCAATCTTCTTCAACTGATTGAGTCAAATCCAATCTTTCACAACTCCTCTCAGAATCCTCAACGAGACCCATCAGTCCAATTTGCTATTGCTATGTGCCGTCTTGGATCAAATGGAAACGGTGCTGCGGTTGTCAGACTCAAGAATCTCTTCCAAGTTGGCTATGGAACAATCAACCTTTAAACATGTCGGGTGATCAAGATTCTTTATCAAATGCGCTCGCACTTGGTGTCATGGCTGACTCAAGAAGAACGTATGGAATCATCTCAGGTCATGCAAGATGAAGGCTTCCCTGGATGTGTTGGCTTTGTTGATGGAACAACCATTCCACTGAGTCAAAAGCCTCCGGTGGACGGTAACCACTACTGGGATCAAAAAAAACGGTTGGATTGTTTGCATTGGTTCCACTATTTTACCAATTCTGAGCTGATGTGTTGTTTGCTTTCAAAACAGTTACTCTATTTCGGTCACTCTTGTTTGTGACATAAACAAAAAGTTCATATCGTACCTTGCAGGCTACCCAGGATCCTGTCACGATTGTTACGTCTTCTCTAATATGAAGCTTGCTCAAAATCCAGAACAATTCTTTGACCAACACCAATTCCTCCTGGCCAACTCTGCTTATTCAAGTGATCAACATACTGTTCCAGCCTACAAAGGTTCTGACTTACTTATACCTGAGAATGTGGATTTCAATTACCATCTAGCCCAATCAAGAGTACGGATTGAACATGCCATTGGTATTCTAAAGGGTCGATTTGCCAGTTTGCGAGAAATTCGATCACAAATCAGGAACCCTCGTGAGATGAAGGCAACAGTCAAGTGGATCATCACCTGCATTGTTCTGCATAATCTTCTAGCTGACCTCAAGGATCAGTGGTATGAGCTTTACAATGAGGAGGAACCAGAAGCAGCCCCGGCCTTGTTGGAAAACGTTGAATCTAGTAACGATGGATTACGAGGACTGTTACGCCCCATAACGCTTGCACTCTTCAACTAAGGTGAATCAAATTCAACATTGACTTGCAGAACAATACACTTCCAGCTTTCTGACTCTTGCTTTTGATTTGGTTTCCTCGCAGTGCCAATTTTTCTTGATTTCTCTGCTTCATTACAGATCTTTTTTCTCTTCTCTTCTTGAATGCCATTCAAATCAATAACCTTTTTACACTCATCAGTGCCTTTTTGGCAAATGGTGTTGGATCAAAATACGTTTGAGCTTGCTTTTTTCTTGCACACGTAAGGGCAAACATCTCTACAGATGGGAAGTTTTCTCTGAAGTACCTTAAGAACCCCCACCATCTCATCAGGTAATCTTATCAGGTAAAGTAGTATCTTTACAATACTCAAACCAAACTAAAACTGACCAGGTCCTTTGCTTCTAGGACCCAACCATACATATTCCAGGCTTGCTTTGGATTTGTTTGGGTGTAAACAAAGGCTCTAAAAATTTCTGACTGCTGTCGACGAACTGATGGCCAACCTATGGACCAAGTTGGTTCATCAGGCCAAGGTACCTGAGCTAGCTGAAATCACCCCTTGTCAGGACGATATCAAACGTGCCAACCATTGTGAGGGCTTTGATTGTGGCACCATGGACAACTTTCAACTCATCAACATTGCAGAATACAAACATGATGAATTTTTTTGCCAATGAACCCCTGAACCAGAACGAGGCTTATGTATCAGGTGCCAAGATCCACCCTTGGCACCTGATACATCTCATACTGCACTAGCCCATCTGAGTGGCACCCCTTATCTATTTCCGGACCTCGTGTGCCTCTCAACCTGGTTGGTTTCAAAAACTCCTGCCCTGCTCTTGGCTTGGCTGCCCCGGCCCGCTTGAAACAAATGTGGGTAGTCTCTAACTTGGCTCCGGTTTGATGCCTCTTCCTCCTCCTGATTGTCCCATGAATTGAATGCTAACATACATTCAATCTGCAAAATTTCTTTCATGATCCCACCTCTTCACAGTAACATCCCTCAACCCCTAGATCAATCACTCGCTTGTTTTGCTCCTCCTGAGCCCCTACAACCTCTCAAGGTAAGTAGGGGCTCTGTGTTTTCGTTGTTTTGATGGGGTCTGTCTTCCTTGCTTGATCGGGTCGCTGATCAAGCAAGGAAGACTTCTGACATTTTTTTTTTCATCCAGGCTCGAGACCGACGGAGCCTGGACGCTATCCAGCGCTGCGATCAAACGATCGCTCCTCCTGAGCCCCTACAACCTCTCAAGGTAAGTAGGGGCTCTGTGTTTTCGTTGTTTTGATGGGGTCTGTCTTCCTTGCTTGATTGGGTCGCCGATCAAGCAAGGAAGACTTCTGAAATGTTTTTTTTTTCATCCAGACTCGAAACCGACGGAGCCTGGAAGCTTTCTAGCGCTGCGATCAAACGATCTCTCCTCCTGAGCCCCTACAACCTCTCAAGGTAAGTAGGGGCTCTGTGTTTTTGTTTTTTGGATGGGGTCTGTCTTCCTTGCTTCATCGGGTTGCCGATCAAGCAAGGAAGACAACTGACATGTTTTTTTTTCATCCAGGCTCGAAACCGACGGAGCCTGGACGCTTCCTTGCGCTGCGATCAAACAATCCCTCATCCTGAGCCCCTACAACCTCTCAAGGTAAGTAGGGGCTGTCATGGTAATTGTATGAGTAATCATTTATGAACTGACTTGGACTCATCCAATTTTTATTAGCCCTTACCTCCCCAAAATGTCACAAGATTTGCCAAACCTCAGCAAGAAACCACGCCTCACAACCATTAATTGGATCAAACACCAGGAATCTTTGGCCGCTGAACCCAACCAACCACAAGTACCCTTGCCCAGCCCCTCCCCAATCCAAGCTGATGTGCCGCTGACTGTTCAAAGATCAAGTACAAACTGTAACGTCCATTGGTGGTGTGCTATTCCTCTTGATCTAGAACAGTCACAGCACATTAGTGAGGAGCAAGGAGGGGATGATTCTCACCACGAGGACCCGCCGTCACTTTCTGTTTCAACGTACAATTTGGATTCAGACAGCCCCTCCTCAGACGCTGGCTCTACCAAAAATGAAAGTAGTGACAAGGACTCAGAATCATCCAACTCCTTGAAGAAAGTCAAACTCAGCCGTCAACCTCGCCCACCTACATGCAACGAACACTCCAATCCCAATCCCAATGTGCCTCCTAACATGTCTCAGATGGAATCCAAGTGTTGCGTAATTTGTCAAATCTATCGCCGATGTGATCACTATTGAGAACAAGATATAGGTGGAAGCAAAGGGTTCAATGAAGCAGAAGGTTCTTGTCTGGCTCCGCAATCACATCTCAGTAAAAATCAAAGGAAGCGGAAAAAGTACAAAGCCGCCACTCGATCTCATTGCCGTCAAAGGGCCAATGTACATCTTGCTGGCCAGTCCCATATTCCAGTCCACATCTCCAACCCCAATCCAAATGCCAACATCCAATTCTTCAACAAGTCCTTTATCTGCTGGGCCGATGGAGCTCGTAAGAACGTTATTGCTGTGGTAAAGTTCCGACCATTCTCAACCATGGATGCAAAACTCAAAGAACAATACCAAAATCTCAGCCAACATCTCATCCAGCAGGCCAAATTCCAAAATTCCAATAAATCCAACGGACCAGCATACTCAGGTGAAATGTACAGTCTGGGATGGCAAAAAGGTTACGAGGCACAATCCCAAATTGGTATAACAGGCATTTCTTCCAAAGTTGCTACAGATCGACATGGTTATGAAGCGCTTCAAAAGGATGTTCCACAAATAGATAATTTTCTTGGCCGGTGCTTCCAATCTGTATCCAAACCCCTATTCCGTGAGGTCCAGAAACAACACATTCGACTCAAAGCCCCTGGACTAGCTCCCCAATATTCAGCCCACCGCAAAGGATTCACCTCACACCTGTCCTTTACCCTTGGCCAGTTTGCAAACACGCCACACCAAGACACCGATTCTTCACCCTTCAGCTTTGTCCTATGGATTCCCATTGAGAAACACACTGGGAAGCTAGTTGAGAATAATCTTCAAGTCACTGGAGGTGAATTTGTGTTTCCAGACGATTCTTGTGGCATCAACTTTGCAGGATTTGATGGTATAGTTGAGTGTGCATGGAAAGCCACTTCTTATTCTCACCTGACTCTTCCCTCAAAAACTGCTCCCAACTCTTCACATACACGAATGGGGTTATCTTGCCAACTGCCCAAGAAAACCCAAAAAGCCATTCAGCTTATTAGAGATGGTCACTATATTAATAATCCAAATAAAAGCAACTGGACTATTAGAGATATGGATGCTATTTTAGATAACTCTTTGAAATATAATCGATAGTTTGCTTTTTTTTATTTTCTTTCTAACGTGTAACATGCAATGTTTCAAATGATTTGTTGGGTGCGAACAAAGCCAAAAAAGGTGGACTATTTGAATAAATTTGCCAAGCGTTCAATCTCTTCTGTACTCTTCCCATGAGCTACACACTGAGTCACCAGGTCATACTTCTTACCGATGTGCTCCTGACAAGCCAAACGTTCCATCTTGGCCATCTCAAACCTTCTGTCCTTATCCTTCTCCTCCCTTTCCCAGTCTAATTTCCTCTCGTCTAATTTTATTCCTTGATCCCACTTCTTTTCCTCTAATTTAACTCCATGTTCCCACTTCTTCTCCTCAAGTTCAATTGAGTGGTTGAATTTCCTTTCCTCCAACTCGACCCCCTTATTATCGTTGTTGACCTGTCGTTCAAACTTCAACATCTCAAAACTGAGGGTGTCTCGAGCCACTTGTGACTTTCCTAATAAAGAATAAGTTGAAGAAGCATTTCAGTTAATAAAATTGGAACAAGGATTACATCTCCAACTGGCCTTCATCCCTCTTCAACGCATACTCTTCATATTGAGAAAAAGGATTGGGTGTGCTGGGCCCTGAGGTTGATCGGCTCTTAGGATTGATATTGGCACTGTTGGATGCCCTTCGCTTGTCCTTGGGTGTTTGAGTTGGCAACGGTTTACTTGAATTTGCAGGAGAATCCAATGCAGCGTTGTTAGGTGTCAAAGTGGTGCATGATTTGTTTTTCTTCTTCTTGCAGGGTGACTGAGTATCTTCTCGAGCATCAGATGGACAGTAATCCTCTGAATCACTTGTGCCAAGGGCCCTTTCTTGGGCAGTGAGGGAATCCACAGCCCTTCAATAGCGCTTAGATGATTTAACCATTCCACTAGGACAAATACTTGCTTCCTGTCCTTGCTAATGTCAAACATGGGAAGAAATGGGGCTTTAGCTAATCAATCGAACAACAGTGATTAATTGATCCAATAACAAACCAGGATTGCCGCTTCATTTTCATCTGACCGATTGTCACAAACACTGGCTGGTCCAACTCTTTCCTAAATTATTTAGTGGCAAGGTCAATCGTTTGAAGAAGAAATGGCATAAGTGATAAAAAGAAATTCAAACACACCTCTTCACCGTCCCTGCCTCCTTCAGACCTATTCTCACCAGTTTCTAAAGGTTCCAAGATTGCTGACTGAGTCATCACGTATAAACAATATTGAATATATTAGCAATTATCAAAAAAGACAATGAAACAACTGATCGATCTTACAACTGGAGCCCTAGAGTTATTGGAATCCACAGATACATTATCTGAGTCATCTTTATCAACATTTTCGTCCAAGTTGATGGCCTCGGGACCAGAAGAGTCAGAGCTCTCATCACCGTTTTGGGCATCGACTTTGTACAAGGGCGTCACAAACGGTTTCTTACCCATCAGCTGATGCATAGAATGGAAATGTGGACACATTTTTTCAAGCTTCTCGTCAATGGTGACAATTCCTGCCGAGCGGTCTTCATCGGTGAGTCCAAAGCCAGTGGAGAGGGATTGGGTATGTGTTTTCTTGTACTTGTCCTTGTAGCTGTTAAAACGATCTTTCATCTGCCTGGCCGTTAGTTTGATTTGTGAAAGGGATTGATTGCCATAAGCTCGAATCCATTAATCTTCCCTTTGGCTAGCCTTCCAACCGCCGGTGCCTTACCAGTTCCAAAGCACAAATCGTAATTCTTTTGGATTTTGAGCCAGTCAATGATTATGAGGAAGTCGTCCTTCTTTAGGTGAGAAGAAGTTTTTCCGGTTGTATCATCGTCAGAGACATGTTGTGCTCGCTTCTTGATGGGTTTCTTCCTGCTTGCTGACGTCTTTGGTATCACTTTTCCTTTTCCAGTGATGAATTTATTCGTTTTTTTGATAGGCATCGTTCTGGGATCAGGGAATGATCAATTAATGTTTTTTCTGCAATCAAGTTTATAATTGACTAAACTTACCAAATTTTGAGGAAAACTGAAGAACAAGTTTGGGTTTGTGACTGGGTGGAGTTGTATTGGCAACGATTTACTGTTGGTGGGGGTTGAATCGTGGAGGATTATTGATTGTATTGGGAGTTTTATTGGCAACGATTTATCTTTGGTTGGGGTTGAAACGTGGAGGATTATTGATTGTATTGGGGTTGTATATTGCAAGTTTGTATCCTGAGTTGTGATTGGTTGAAATGTGGGGGATCGTGGTTTTTGTAATTATATTGGGGTTTTTGTTGTTGATACTTGACACATCTAGTGCAAATAATGGCATTATTTGGAATTTTTATCCACTGGTTTCATAATCGTGGATTTCGTGAAACCCGTTGATTAGATAATCGTGGATTTGGTCATATTTGATACCCCCTATTATGTATTTTTTTTTTTTTTTATTGTTTATTTTTTATTTTTTATTTTTGTTTTTCCACCCCCTGCTTTTGTATTTTTTATTATGTATTTTGATTTTTTTTTTTTTTTATTATTGTTTATTTTTCTTTTTTCATTTTTTCATTTTTCATTTTTCATTTTTCATTTTTTTTTTTTTTTTTTTTTTTTCATTTCATTTCATTTCATTTCATTTTTTTTTTTTTTTGTGTTTTTTTGTGTTGTGTTTTATATTTTTTGGTGTTGGTGTTGTTTTTTTTTTTTTTTTCGGGGTGGGTTTGTTTTCTTCGACTTGGTTTTTTTTTTGTGTATTTTTTTTTATTGTGTATGTTTTCGGGGTGGGGGGAGGGAATTGGGGGGTGAGATTGAAGTCGGGGACTGGGAGGGGGGGGTTGGTAACTTGTGAAAGATAATCACGAGTTAGCTTATCGAGCTTGATAGAGGTCCATAAAGTTATGGACCTCTATCGAGAATCTTATTGATTCAACAGTTATGGAGCGCTATTGAGCGCACGATTGGGGCTTGTCTCGATAAAGTTGGCTTATCGAGCCGACTTATCGAGACGATTGGAGATGCTCTTACAAAAGGGGATTTGGCTGATCAAAGCGCAAGGGAACAGGAGAAGAAGTGAAGGATAATCTTTGAAGACATGTCAAAGATATCTTTGAGTCAAAGGAGTTCAAAGCTAACTTCAAAGATGAAGCTATCATGTGGCTAGGTGAACTCAATAAGAATCAAGGGGCAATCAAGGTGATGGTTGATTGGAAAGGGTAACATAAAAAATATTATATTAATTAAGTGAAGAAGAAAGAGAGTGGAGAAAGTACAAGTGCTTTTATAGGCAATAGTTGATGTTGGAGGTTTGTTCAAAGATGACTGAGATAAGTAAGTACTTGGATATATATTTACATAAGTATCCAAAGAAGTCAACATGAAAAGTGTCAGCCCTAGAGATACTCCAGAGTATCCTAAAGACTGACTTCAATGTAAAATATTAATAAAAATATTGTATTAGAAATAATATATACTATAATATTATTAAAGTAATCAACTTTTCATGTAAAATTAGGTGGGGTACCTCACTCAAACCACCACCAAATTCCAACTCCTTCTATTACTTTACCATATCTCAAAAGGTACTTAGTAGGAGATGGAATAACCGTAAAAATATAGATTATAAATTATTGTCATAAAAGCTGAGAAACAATAAACTTATTTGCATAGATATAATAATGATACAGTTATGCTTATAAGAAAGAAATTACCTAAGTGCGTGGTAATTTCCCAGTATTGTTCTATTAAATGAATTGGCCCATGATGTGATTGGTTATACATACATGTCATGAGGTCATGGGGACATAGAAAATACTGTGCTCAATTCAATACAATTCCCATTACATCATGGTACATTTGAATTGTAATACATTAGAGCAGAATTTCGAATAAACATTCTAGAACATTCCTCAAGGAATCTCTAGAATATAAAAGGAGGCCATTTCTGGCCTAGGATTGGTTCCTCAGCATATTCCCCCAGTACCATTTTGTAAGTACTCTGAATATTCTCCTCCTACTATTAGAGTAGTGTATCCCCTTTATATCCAACCCAACCTTTATTACTGGAATAGTCTCAAGTTACCTTAGAATTCCCCATCTTTTGGCCTTGATCTGTTCCTTAGAAAGCAGTTTCTGCAAGACTACCACCTCTGACAGTAGCCAATCAGCTTAAGTGCTTTCCAGCTGCTTAATAGCAATTTTTGTTGCTATATTTTTCCCAAAAAGACAAAGAATAGCCAAACCTACACAGTTAACTATTAGTCTTCTCCAATTGAGTAATTTGTATATCAAATATTCAATTATAAGGAGTTTTAGGTTATCCTCTGTGCATAGTTTGGACACTATAGAGAGAATAAATTTACACATTTATTCAAATAACCTTTCAGCACAGTGACAGTACCTGGTTTAATTAAAAAATTAAGCCAGTGTTTCATACACATAGCTGAAAAAAAGCATAGGTAAAAGACGTGACAAATGATTTGATTGTGAAAAGAAAACTTCCAGGTACATGAAGGTAAGTGCAAGGGTAATTGAAAAGGTTAAGCTCCAGACAGAATGTCAAAGAATACAAGCTAATCCGGAAAAGGGGTAATGGAAAAGTGTCAAAGAGCTGTTGAGTCACCGGAAAAAGGAATCCTTTGAATCAGGGACTGGTTAAGGTGATTGTTGATGATGAGGTTTGAATGTCACCAAGTTTATGTCACACATTTCAATAAAAGTTTGAAGATGAGTATTGCATTCAAAGTTTGATGAGTAAGTAAGGTGCTTTGCCGCATTTGTCCAAGCCTGAGATGTTGCAGTGTGACACAAACATAATTGATTGTAGACATGAAAAGGCAATTACAAATGTGATAACTCACACGAAGGAAGAACCCTGCTGGAAGTGTAAATATTTCTATGAAACTAGAACTGTAATGACAACCAACCTTCATTTATTCCCCTCAACACCCACAAAAAAGGTAATCCTGATGAAGACCTGAAAGCAGATCTCAGCCTACCAGCCAGGAACTCCCTAGTGCCCCAACATATTGGAGTCAATCCAAAGAGTGTTACCTTCCTTGGCTGGCTTAAATTTATACCCCCCACAAATGGGTTGTTGAGTTTTTGCCTTCCTTCTCTGTTCACACCCTGTTCCGCGTGCGCTCAGTCAATAGAATGTGCAGCTACAACCGCTTAGGATTCATCATCAGTGTGCTTAAAAGACTCGAACTAAACGGCTAGCATACTCTAGACTCAACAAGATTCTTGGCTCCGCTACTCAATCAAGATCAAGACCTAAGGCTAAAGATCTCGCTCTATCCGCTTCTCAAGTCCTTCAATATTGATACGAGACTCTCTGCTCAAGATATCAAATCAAGGCTTCTTTTTGACAACACGTCTTCTCAATGTGGTGTTGGTTATCCATTTCTATTTCTATCTTGGTTGTTACACTGGCCAAAAATACATTGCCTTTGGCTCAGATGTCCGCCCTTAAATCTCAATCCCCACACACTGTACAAAAAGGAACTTGCCAGAAATATTCTGAGTGAATAACTGAGTGCCTCTTCCCATTGCACAAGGAAATGATGGCTCAAAAAATCACTGAGAAAAATTTGAACTTTCAATGTGCAGACACTGAAATCCATATTGTGGAGGCAAGCATTGAGTTTGTAGGTGCTTTGCACAAAGGACTTGGTTTTGGAGTGGACCCAGAGCGCAGTGACTTACGGATTCAATTATTAAGATTAGATGTTGAATTCCAAGAGCTTGAAATTTCTTGGGATCAAGCAGCTTTAGAAGCCAAACAAGCTACCAGCAGGATTTTCTCTCATGCCAAGATAATTCAAGAATTTGTCAAATCAGGTTTTTCACGTGCAGAAGCAATAAATCTTAAAGAAAGTATTTTAGGCCCTGACCCCAATTGAGTTTGATTATATATATTAGAATCAATCAAATGATAACTAAGATGAGCACTGCAAACATTTTTTTTTGGAAAATTTAATTTCAATGTGAAATATTTTCAGCAGATACAACTCCAGAACCCTTCTCTTGACCCTCTACAGGATAAAAAATGGATATTTTTCAGTAATTTATTCCCATTCTTACTCATGTATGTCTAGGAAGTAGTTTGTTTAGCACGCCACAGTCTCAGAGCCACAATTTTAGCCTTGTTGCAGTCTTCTTTCCCAAAATTTGAATTGAGAGCAACTTCAAATATTTCCAACAATTTTTCTTCTGAATTCCAATGGTGTGCTCAACTGTCACACAATTCTTACTCAGCTTGTAATTTAATGTCTGCTTCTATAGAGGTGGTGTATGCCCTGCTGATTGTTTGGAGGCAGGAATCCTTTTTTTTTAATGCAAGCTGCACCCAGCAAGTATTCATCATCTGAAAAATCAAGTTGAGGTTGAAAATATAGCTTAAAAAACCAGACCAATCAGGAAAAGGCAGCACAGTTTTCTAAGGGGGGGGGAAAGGTAAAATCACTCACTTTTGAGTTCTTTTAGACCCTCTGATCATGAGCACTTCCACACCACCCATGTACTGCATAGATGATGTGATCCTGGGTCTCTAAAGTGAAAAAAGGTTGCAATGATGGGGGGAAATTGTTGTATTTCAAGGGATAAATGAAAGGAACTACCAGGGATAAAAGAGAGAAAGATAGGAAGTTCTGTTTATCTTTGCATATGGTTATCAGAGTGCTCTAAAAGATAACCAAGCTCAACCAAAAAGCTGGCTAAGCTGTGCCAGAATGTTTCAAAAATGCAACAGCATCTTCACACAGTGGAATAATGGAAGGAATCTGAGAAGACAGAGTTTAATAAGCTCAGTTTTTTAGACTATTATTAAGCTGGATATTCAAGGGGCTTTAGAGGGAAACCTATGTGGTTTTTTGCAAGGATAAACCACAGAAAAATAATATGATCAAGAACTTGAGGATCTTAGAGAGAGTTCTGATGGATCTGAATTGATTATTGATACTTGAGTGCTGATGGAGAGTGATGATGAAGGAAGCAGAAAAGGGGTTGGACAGAAAGAGTAACTGAAAGAGGAAAAGTTTCAAAAAGGAGAATTAATGGCAGTCCTTGAGGTACTGGGTGAAAGAGACCTTTGGTTGGTTAGAGTGGTCAGCTGTAACTTGGTGAATCCTTGATGATGTGTTTTTGTGGTTCTGGGTGTCTGGAGGTTGTATATCCTTCCTGAAATAGAGGATACACAAACTTCAAAACATTTCAAGGTTTTCTTATTTAATATTACATGTAGATGTGGTTGGTGATGTGACCTAGCTCACATGGTGTGACTTGGCAGCGGATCAGCCAGCTGGAGGAGACTATCCTCTGGGACACAAAAAGGTGGGAACATTTACCAATTAAACAGCTTTAGTAACTACAGTTGGCTGGTCTTGTTTCACTTGCCCAACCAGCTGTAGCCTGTAGCATTACTCTCACTACTAAAGCAAATCATGAAGCAGTTGAGAAATTACAAAGTTTTCAGTGAACACTGAGGTTTGCATTCCATGAGGAAAATGAATCTGGACTCAAAAAAAGGTTTAAACTTAAGGTTAAAAAGATACAAGGAATTTGTGACTAGTATTAAGAGAATGAGGAAGCAAGGCAAATTTTAGGAGGCTGAAAGATGATACTTTTCTGCCAATCACACACAATAAATGAGTTGACTGCATATATAGACTTGCACATTCATTAGTCCTCCTCGTGAATTGTGGGAACAGTAGAAAGGGGGAATATAGTCCCATTTACTAATACAATGCATTGATAAGTGTTTGCAAAGATTTTGAGGTGATTGTTGCCTGTTTGTGAGATCTTGACCAGTATAAATGCTGAGCCTCAAAAATCTGAATGATGGGCAAGAAACACCATTTGGTTTAGTCCTCAACAGATCCCTCTAAAGTAAAATATCAAGTCCATGTCAGATAGTGTATGTCAAAGGAAATCAAATTGGAAAATACTACCTCTGGTATTGTAGAACTGGAATATGTCATGAGGAAAGCCCAAATTACCATAAAGGCCAAGATTTTATAGAGCAGGTAAAATTGGGTGTTGATAAACATTCCCATCAAAAAAGGGTGTGCAGCCAGCACTCCCTTTTTTGGGTTTCAGCATGCCCATAGATGGTTTGAAATTCACATGCCCATTCACAGGCATGCAAAAACCTCCCAAAGACAGGTATGCAGCATCACACCCTTTTTAAAAGGTGTGTGGGCTGCACACCCTTTTTTTGAGAGGCATGCAGCCAGGGGCGTGCATTTATCAATCCCCACCAAAATTTTCATTTTAACTGGCACTTGAGGGTTGTATGAGTTATTGAAAAGAAAGAGTGGCACTTGATGGAATCAGACACAGAGAAGAATTTTCCTTGGACCATGTGTGCCTAGGAAGAAAAATCAGCTGCATCATTGACCCATAAAATCTCAGGAAATTTACACACCCATCTCATGAATACACCCTCAACAGTAGAGGTTAATAATCTATAGCTATTTTATGCAAGGCCCTGTTTGTGTGACTAATTCAACCAAACCTACCACCACCTTTACCCTCAAATTGGTTTTGGAGGTACAATCAAGGAAGTCAGTTGTTTGTCTGGTTCTGGAAGAAATCTTTGGTGATTTTCTCTTAATCCACAATAGGTTGGGAGGATTTCTTTTATCTGTATGTATTTCCCCATCCTAATTCTCTGGTTGGGGTTCAACATAATGATAAAAAACATGTGGAAAAACTGGTGAACTGAGGCAAAGGTACCCAGGCCAGTGAAAAATCAATCCAAGTTGGAACACTTACCTTTTCCTTTAGCAAGGGTTTTTGGGCTGATAAATTGTAAAAAGAGTTTCCAAAATTGTACAACACAGAAAAATTCAGAAACATTTGAGTTTTCTTTTTTGATGACTGAAAGGCATATTTTTATGATGCCTCAAAGGCATATTTTTTTGATGCCCCAAAGGTGTCTTTTTTACAATTCAGCAACCTGCAAGCAGACATTGTTTTATGCAAGGCAACTTGAGGAGGGGTACCCCTGGAGAGATCTGAGGCAAGTTGAAGTCACCAGAAAGCCAACTTCAAAGGATCTCGCATCAAGGGGCTGGGCAAGAAATATGGAAAAAGATTAGCCCAGGATCAAACCCACAACCTGAAAGGACAGAAGTAGGCAGGCACCAGGTTATTTTCCTTTGAGCTAGAGAGACTTGGAAAGATTTGATTTGTTAAAAAACTATACTTCAAAGTTTGAAATCTTTCAGTCCAATCTTGTCAGAGAAGATTGGACTCCTGGAGTCTGTAGATCAGCCTTCAAACCCCTGAAGTGGTTTGCAGGATGATCTGCTTGTGGTTCCAAAGGTAGCTTCACAGAATCCCTTCCGTCTTAGGAAAGAAATTCTGGTTTTAGAGAAAATTCCCTTCTTTCTCTGAGCAAGGAGGGCAAAAAACTTGAGAACCAAAGGAATTCAGTCCTAAATTTGACTACAAAGGCCATTGGTGGTTCTCAAGCTGACTTGAGAATCACCAATGGTTCTCAAGCTGAATTGAGAACCCAAAGTGAATCTTCAGGTTGATTTGAGGAGCATCTGTGGTTCTGAAGTCATCAATATGCATCTGTGGTGTATTGTTTGAGGTCAGTACTATAAACCCTGTGTTTTATGTACTGGTTAGGTCTTTATGCAAGGGGGGATGACAGGGGTGATCAAATTCAAACATGCAGAACAATTTGAAAAATCCAAAAACTGCTTTCAAAAAGGTTTTTGATATTATAAAATATGGATGCATAGTTTTTTGCATATTTAACTTTAATACCATAATTGCAGAGAAATAATGAGACACCAGCAAGGGAAGAACAATCAAATTGAACAAGATCTGTATTCAACATAACAAGAAAATTTTCTATCCCTGGCGGGATACCTCTAAATTTTTTTTTCAATTCTGTTGTATCAGGACTAGCCTGTTGAGGAGAGAGAAAGAGTAGTGGAAAGAAGTGAAGTTGATTTAAAAATAAAGTAAGGAAAGTCTGTGAGGCCCCCGAGAGAGATCGGGAATGAAACGGCCGCGACCCCCGTTAGAGTCGGGTGGGAATAGACGCGTAAATTGTTTGACCGTTGCAGTTGTTGAGATTTAAAAAGTCACTCGTTCACTTAATCAAACACAGGATGGAATGGGTAAGACCAGACCCTGAGTTGATACGGTAAGCTACCGATACTCCATCGAGACTCAAAAAAAGAAAACGTGGCTGATATTTACCCTCAAGCTCGAGATGGGTCGAATTTCTTTCAGACTCATCGATATCCCTCAACCAACTCAAGGGGACAGCCTTCCAAGGAAAGATCACCATCCTCAGATCGGTCTATTGGAGGGTCAGTAAGTTTGTGATATCTCTGGTATTGATTTTATCGAGACTAACACATACGCCGTGTCTTTGATCAATAGATCTTCCTGGGACAACTTTCAACACCACCATCTCAATCCAAGCTATCCAATCTCACTCTGACCAGCTGGTCGTTCGCCTTGGAAAGATCTAGATCAGATTGGGAAATCCTTCGCAAGAAATTTCTAAGAGCTCCAGATGGTCTATGGCTGGAAGATTCTATTCAAGATCAACAGATTTCAAACCAGCCAACTCTCTCGACTCAGCCCCCACCTTCCGATTCTCAACTAACAGATCTTAGGGTAAACAATCCGCTGAGTCAACACGAAGACGTAAGTCATCTTGCTTTTATTCCACTCCCTCTCCCTATGTATGGTATTTACTGATCATCTGACAGAACCACATCTTTCGTACAGAACCCCTGGCATGTTTGGCTCCGCGACCTTGAGGTCAGTGAAAGTTGACCCTCCCAAGACATACCCACATTTGTCTGCTGACGTCGTTCTTATTCCGTCCGTCCGCATATTGGCGCTCTAGTTACGCAAGACTATCCAGCAAGACGTCATCCGAACCTTCCCCGAACTTGGCTACTTTCGACAAACACGCACACAAGTTATCCTCATTAACATTCTTCACGTCTACTGTAAACTCCATCAAGATGTTGGATATCGACAAGGAATGCACGAGATCCTCGGCGTCCTACTAGAAACACTCGACTTGGACTCATTAGACACTCCCCGTGAAAAAGAGCCCGATTTGATGCATCAAGTCTTATCCAGATGTCACGTAGAACATGATGCCTTCAGCCTCTTCTCAATACTGATGCGGCCGATGAAAATTTGGTACGACCCCAACTTGTCCATACCGCTCCGAGATCTTGCTAACAGCCAGACCACACCATTAACGTCGGTCGGCTTCGTGCCATCTCGACTTGCTGTGATCCAGCCAGCTGCCCCGAGCAACACCCACACTGATGACTCACTAGTCCATCCCATCGTGGATAAATGCGCCTCAATCTTCCACGTCTATCTCAAGCATGCCGATCTAGAACTATGGGCTCACCTTGAAAAGCTAGACATCGAACCCCAGCTGTGGGGGATCCGATGGTTAAGACTTCTGTTTACAAGAGAGTTCACCTATCAGGAGAGCTTATTACTTTGGGATGGCATCTTTGCAGAAGACGGAACTTCTCTACGATTAGCAGGCTTTGTCTGCATCGCCATGTTGCTGCGAATACGCGAAGGTCTTCTAGAATCCGATTACAGTGGCGCATTACAACTGATACTCAGGTTCCCTCAGCCGGCAGACGGAGATTCGAAAATCGACGTATTACTCTACCAAGCTATCTTACTCTACCGATTCCCAACCCCCGACACGGTTTTGACAATCACCCGGCAAAATCTCGATCTGCAACTGTTTACGGGCGAACATTCTTCGACTCCAGAACCAGATTCTTGGTTTAACATGAGGCGCAAACCCGCGGCATCATCAATCGCCACTTATCCTCGAGATCTGTCAAACAGCAAACAGAACCCCACACCCCTTCAGTCACCACCTAATCCGATCAATAATTGCAAAGCTAATTTGCCCAACGCCTCGGAACAAGGCCCAAACGGCGCCAAGAATGGGCAATCGCTCTCTAAAAGTAAGAGCTTCTTGGGTGTACTAGTCGATCTGCGAAAGAGCTACTCCCCAACGATTCCGCTGGACAGCCATCTGGTCTCAGAGTCACCACCATCATCCACGGCTGCTCCACTACAATCTCCTCTGAATTTGATGAACTGCTTCAGTCCAACAATCCTCAAACAGAACCCAAACCCAAGTTTTAAATCTGACCATACTCAGTGTATGGCTAACCAGGAAGTCGGCCAAGCTCTAGGTTTATGTGTTGATGCACTCGAGCAAAACCTTTTTACAGTGTCTTACCAGTCCATAGATTCTTCTCAAGGTCTTGCATTAGGTGCCCTAAAACATATCAGAGACGTGATGTTGTCCGGCTTCAGCACAAGTTTTGACTCGAATGTGATGAGTCCATTGATCGAATATCAGTCCGCTACCACCCATCTGGCTTCCGACCACCCTGTCCTTGACCACTCTGTCTCCGAATCCTCCTTGCTTACCTCGGACTCTTTCAGTCCTATCCCTGGCGCCCATTGTCCCTCTCGATCCACTACCATCGACTCACCCGAATTGACGTTTAATCAATCTACATCCGAGGGAAGTCTGGACTCTATCCAGCTCACTCGCACTAGGTATGTGTCTCCCAAAACCTTGACTCACTTCCTATTTTACTTTCCAATGTCCAAAACTTCTCGCTGACTTGGTTTTTTTTCTTGTGCGTGTTTAGCTCGACGGTCTTGCGCACAGATTCGCCCTGCTCATGGGTCCCAATTAACGGCGAGGGGAAAGGACGGTCGGCTGGGAAGAAGAAGGAGGATGAAGAAGTGACGAGGATACAAACAGAAGGGGAAAAAACGTCGGAGAAAAGGCCCGAGGTCCAACCACTCTCGCCCTCGATTTTCGGCACCAAATTGTGGATCCAAGCCAACAACCCTACCTCTTGCACTCTTGCCTCCCATCATCATCACTTCTGTAATACTATTGCTCGTAACAAGAACCACCCCGTAGATTCTCCTATCTCTACTCTGCCTCCTGAAGACGAACCTTTCGAAAGCTTGATGTTGGTCGAAAGCCGACATCTTTCATTTCAATAATCTCTAGAGTCCTCTTGTTTTTTTTGGAGGAAGATTGTAATTGTTGTAAATTGTATTCAAGACTTCACTCGTTCTTTGTTGTCTTTTGCAAATCTTTGACTTTCTTTTTTCATCCTCTTTTATTATATCGAATCCTTGATTTGTCTGATTAAGCCATTGTAACACGCCGTTGTTCGTTTGTTCAGTATGGATCTTGTTGCTGTTCCTCTCATCATCGTTCACGTTCATCACAAGTTTTCCCACCATTTATCGTCCTTTTGTCTCCTAATGTTTTTTTTATCGAATAGTAATCTTGGTTGGAGGTGAAAGGGATGGAATAGAGAAACGTAAGCGCCCGAAGACGCGAGATCATTTAAACGTGCATCCAAAAAAACATAGCATTGTTAAGATAGGAAAGTTTAGTACGCATACTTGACCGTTATCCCCCTCTTCAGTATGGTTGCCCCATCGATCGTCAACTGGTCCATTGATTTAGATGGACAGACCAGTCACAGTAATGAGAAATTGCTGGAATGTTTTTGGCATAGACAGTCAGTTGAAAGAAACAAACAAATTCTTATCTATGAACCTGAGGCATGATGTTGGGTGCTTTCGTCCACTTTTGTTTTCAAAAACAAAAGTTGTGCATGCGCACTGCAGAAAATCAAGTGACTGCCCCACTTGTGCACACATTCTAAGTATTGGAGTTTCTCGAGCCATGTTGGAAGGAAGCTTTATTGCACATGTCCTGTAGCAGATGGGCCTTTTGATACACCTGAATCACTCACAAAAAAGTGGCTCAGCTGTGACACGTCACCATTTACATGGATAAGAAAATGATGCCTCCGCTTGTGCGCGAAGAGATGAACGGCAAGCAATGGTAGGACTACGCACGAAAAGGCGGGGCTTGTTCTCTATGTGGGTGGTCGCATGTAACAAGTTTGCTCCACTTCAAGGTGCTTGCGGCAAGTTGGCCGCCAGTGATATGACAGTAACATGAGCCTTTTCTCGACGATGGCTTTTTGTGTTGAGCAGAGGGTGTGGTTGGTGCCGTGACAGATCTGAATAACTAAAATTCTTGGGTTTTCCAACTGCTTCTTGCAAGGTTTTACAAGCATCATACATTTAAGATAACATTGAGTTGCATTTAAACAAGTTTGTACTACAAAGATGAGATAATTGAATGGATCGGAAGAGGGCAGGTTTTGAGCCCGCAGGAATAATAGGCGCTTCAAGAGAGATCTTCAAAGTTGGATAAATAAGGAATGTGTTCCAACTTCTCCAGAACGCTGTGGGCAATTACAAGAACCAGATGGAAGCAACGAGACCAGCCATTGCGCTAACAGCTACGAGCGGTGAGCCGGTTGAGCTAGCCGATGATTTGTCGGCATTAGCAGGGGCAGTGTCGTTCTTCACGGTGCTCATGATGTTAGTTGAGGTACTGGTGTTTGAAGAGCCGGTAGGGGCCTTGCTGCCAATAATCGGGGAGGGTCCACTGGATGGAGAGGGGTTGCTGGCCGCGAGTGCCGAGTTGGGAGTAACCAAAGCAGTGGCGGTACCAGCTGTATTATAAACCAGTAAGGATGTCAAATTTCTAGCAGGCCTGTTTCACATGAGCATTTGCACTCACATCCACCAGTAATTGAGAAGTAGGTGGAAAAGATCGGGTGGGATGCGTTGTTCTTGGCAATAAATCGTACAGCGCTAGATAAAATCGGCAGAAAGGTAAGCCAGTGACGTAGTGGCATAGCTTTGAGTTTAATACTGACAACTTCTCGGTTGGTGAAAGGCCAGCAATGGGCTGGAAGGTAATGGCAGTGGCAACGGAAGGGTTGGTGACTCCGCCAAGGTTCTGGACGGCTTGCAAGTTGGCAGAGCTTCCCATGACCAAGTCAATAGTGGTCTCGCCCATAGTGGTCGTTGAGGGCAGGCTGGAGTCATCTTGCCATTTGATTTGACACGGCTGGAGGACAGCGCAAGTGCTGCCTTGAACTGGGAAAGTTGGCGATAGCGAGCTTTGCACGGTGTTCAGGATAGCGAGGGCGATCAGGCTGCTGGTGAATGGAGTCATTGTGTTGCCGGTAAAACGCTGTTACAGTTAAATCGTTGAAGGGTTTTGTTCACGTATGAAGAATGAACGTGTGTTGCTATGTTATTCGATAGGAATAAAAAGGGTGATAAAAGTTGACTAGTGTGTATGTGAGGGTTGAAGGAATGTGTGTCCCCAATTAGTGAACGGTAACCAGGCTTTTGAATTGTCGCTGCAGAGGACCTCCCTGCTGATCTACTGCACCATGGTGCATCTGCTCACAAAGGATGAGCCATATCTGGCTTCATGCACATGGGTCCAGGGCTCAGCTTATCCACTAAGCTGAAAATGCTCTGTATTCAGACAAGGCAGTTTTCGGCTACCGTGGCTTGAGCTGAAGCACTGACGCGTGATTATGGCCCCTCCAAGCGGCACCGAGCTAGTCGAGGATCCCCCTCAAGCGGTTGGTTGCTAGCAAATGGGAGTACTAGGACAGAAGTAGGAGTCACGTGTACCTCCTTCGAGCGGCATCCAAAGGTCGATGCGTTAATCCGAGGTTGATGTTTAAGTAAAGCTTAAGACCGACGGTGACAAGGCAGCTCAAGGGAGAACGCGGTCCGTTAATCAAGGTTCTTTTGGTACTAATTGAATCATTCAATTTGCAATCATCCTCTTTGTGAACTGGTCTGTGCCACAGCCATCAAGAATCACTGGACCATAGAGAGCATTGCTCTAAAGGTGACTGGTGATTGCCCAAGCCTATCACGCACCTTCGGGACTTCGCTACCAGTTCAGAGACTCGTGGCCTCGATCTTCAATTGGGTTTAAACGAAACTGCTTGCCAGTATTCGGGGAATCAGACATGCATTAGCTAAAGAGGGGGACAACACTGAAGGAGAGGGCACGTCTATGGCGACCAAGTCGACCGGTGGCCGTGGGAGATTAGGCAAAGGCACTCACGGCGACAGTGATACGACAAATAATGTAACCTTGGGCCTGTATGTACCATTGCGCCTGCGCTGTTTTCTGTTTGTGTTGGCCAAAAACGCTGACTAGAAACGCGTACCACAGGTGTCGGTTTTTGCTAGAATTTGAAAACTGATTTCATCCATTTCCCGCGGTTTTTGGAAACAGACCCCTGTTGTCCGAAAACAATTTTCGTTTTAGAAAAAGCGCAAACACAAAAATGGCAACGATTGTTTTCAAACACGGTCGTTCGCTATGGTACAGGCCCTTGATTTCTGATGAATTGCATGTTTTAACCATCAATCGGGTATTGACTTGCTTGACCCATGACCGCCCTGACTTAATCACAGGGACCCTCCAAACAAAGGAGGGATCTATACACCAAGTCAACCCCTTGGCTTGAGAGAATTATAAAAATGACAATTTTCCATTCTTAATAGTGGCACCATCATACATTGAGGGCTGAGGCTTGGTGGAACTAAAGATGCCCAAGATCATGGTCTGTCTTTCCACATTTTGCTAGATGGTTTTAGGACTTGGGTTCCAAGTGAGACAATGTTGATGTGCATTTCTTTGGTTTCATCCTTAAGTACGTACCTTGTGCTATACAGAATCCAAAGTTCAGATTTTACAACCACAATTTTAATCATTGAGATGCACTTGGACCAGGAAAAATTAGTACATTGATGGGGGAAACTTAGGAGATCCCAGCACACAAAACTAAAAGGCAATTTTTTCAGAAATGGGGGTCTCAGGCTTGTTTTTAAAAAAGTCCCCAGCCAAATATGTTGTTCTCTCAGGTCACAGGGGTGACATTGGGTGTAAGTCCTATAGAAGCATGAAAATGTGGAAGTTGAACCCATGTCACAGTCATGGTACAGACCTGCCCTATCCACTGACACCTCATGCAAACAGCAGTTCATTATGCAAAATGGACATCCAGTCCATTTTCTCACATGCACAATTTTGCACTTGGCACCAAAATGGACAGCTGCTGGACACATCAGCTGGCCATTTGGACAAGTCAGCTTTCAATTACATACTTGTCAACCCAAACCACTCTCCCATCACCCTCCCTCACGTGATATCCCATTCCCTTTCCTTATAATATTCTGTCACCAGCCACTCCCCATGTTCCACTTTTTTTGCTGTTGATATCTTCTCTTCTAGTCACTGCCATGGATAACTCCAATTCTCAGGTGCCAATACCCCATCAGTAACTCCACAAAAAACAATCACCCCCCAATTGCTGTTACTCACAACCCATCCAACCTCAAGTCAATGTTGGATCTTGCCTTTGCCCAACAAATCAACATGCTACAAGCATCCTTGGATGCAATGAATCAGCATATCAACCAACTCCACTTGAAAGTCAATCAAACCCATGCACAAGAGGCAAATACAAACACTTGAGAAACTACAGACGCCAGACCAAGTCAGAAGAATACCCAACTGGCTCAATGTAAACCTAAAAAGAAGAACAAAGCCCCTGCCCTACCTGTCAGTCTACATGCCAAACTTGTGACTTGGAGCACAAAGAGAAAAACCTGCCAACATGCTCAATCTGAACCTGCTCAAAACATGACCAGCACCCCAACAAGGAAAGTGGCTGGCCCCTGCGGAAGCTTAGCCAATTTCACCCCTTTGTTTTCTGTAAACAAAAGCCCAACCAAATGATATCCAGAAACTTCCCTGCTGAATTTAAAGCAAACCAGGGTATGCTTCTTTTTTTCTCTCTGTTTCCTGTCCTCTGTCACTGTACAATTCACTAACTCAGGGAACAAATTTTCTAGGAATTTTTGCATGTTATGTTAGAATCTTGTGGGGATTTATCAAAGTGAAACCAGTTCCCCTTGCTGCCAACCCGGAGTACATCCACAGTTTCTGTTCCAACTGTGCCAAAATTGACAAATTCCAACAATTTTCCAAGGACTTGAAATGCTGTGCAACTAATTATTCAGGCTGACATACAGAACTTAAAGGATGCCTGCACTGGTAAGTTCATGGTGGGGAAAACCCTCATCCACATGGATGAAAATTACTTGGCTTACATCCATGCTCACCATGAAAAAGTGGGTATTTGTTACTGGGGCCCCAATCTGGATGGAACCCCAAAAAGTCTATTCAATGCTGCATGTCAAATGGCTGCTGCAACCATCTTCCAAAAGGTGGCTGCCG
Source organism: Puccinia hordei (assembly GCA_007896445.1). Classification (NCBI taxonomy): domain Eukaryota; kingdom Fungi; phylum Basidiomycota; class Pucciniomycetes; order Pucciniales; family Pucciniaceae; genus Puccinia; species Puccinia hordei. Next base: position 162,012 of record RDRW01000471.1, read on the forward strand.
CCAGCATATCTAACTTCATGAAATTTGAATTTAAATACAAGGACAATGTTCTCCCACTCTCCTGGGCGTACAATAACTATGTGCACAATGTCATGGCAAACAAATACAAGACCAAATGCAAGCACAGAGGTAAAAAACCTTGATATTTCAGAGTCTCAAAGTGCTACAAAGAATCACAAAATGGGCAAGTCATTCAGCCTTACAATTGACAAAACTTGAGCTCCCACTGACTGGTGTTCCTTAGTTATGTGATGCCCAAGTCATGTCTTCATATGCAAAAAAAAACTCAGATCACTACAAAATAATCCTTGATGACTTCAATTCTCACAGTGACAATGAGTGGGATGCCAATCAAGGCTGCTTTTCATGAGAATGTTAGGCTACCACTCCAAGTTATGCAAAATTTTCATGCGCTGGTTGGATATGTCCATGAAAACAATGGTGGCTTGAAGTGGAAAAACATCTTGGGCCCAAGTCAGAAAATTTCCCATTGAACCAATACCATCCCTTTTCTCCAAGATACCCCAAGGTTTACTCTTAGATTTCTATGACCACAGGTGGCTTTGGAAAATTCCCACTTCACAACAGATGATTATTTCAGAACTCAGGTTGGTGACTTTCCTCCCACAATTCCAAAATTCCCCCTTCCCAAATAAACATCCCAAGTACTTCAAGGATGAGGATATCACCAATCTTTCATTCAAAAATAAAATACCTTGGCAGAGTAACCACTGCCAGCATAATTGCCTAGGATGAGTTCATCCCAGTTAAACTGGGATGCACTCAACCAATTTAAACTTGGTTGAAATAAACTGATGAAATATAAATCCAAGGGACCCCCCTTGGTTTTATATTTCATTGGTTGAGGTCAACCTACTTTAAATTGGTTGTTTGCATCCTAGTTTAACTGGGATGAACTTAACCTAGGCAATTATGCTGGCAGTGAACCAAATACTACCAATTGGATACTGTTACTCAAGAGGCAGAAGCAGGGGATGAATCAGGTGAAAGTAGTGAGGCAAGTGAAGTGGAGGATATTGAATTAGGAGGGGATGGCCCAGATGATGGTTCCAAAGCATAACTTGAGGATGGCAATTGGGGGAACCACTACGGACCTGAAGAGGGCAACAGCTACATTGAAGAAGATTATGCTGAAAATAATGAGGGTGAAAACAATGAGAATGAGGAGATGGATGATTACTGAGGGGATGTGGTGTGTGTATGTGGTTAGGATGTCCCTTCAGGGACATCCCATTGTGAAGAGCGCATCTGTTCAGAAGAGAAGCTTGTTGGATTCAGTTTTTATTGTTTTTTATCATGAATTGCATAAGTGTCTTGAATACATGTGTCAACTAACTGTACTCTATTCCACAAATAGTGGCGTGTAAAGTAAGGAATAAAAGTTCTTACACTTAAAAAAGTGTAATAAAAATAACTATAAGCAAAATTACTTTGGTGTTTGGTTAAAAACACTAAGTATTAAAAAAAACAGGTTATTACCCTGCTGCCAGACTTCTGTTATGGGAATAAATATCCTCAGAAGGGCTAACCAGACTTGAAAACGGTTCTTCCAATTAAATTGAGAGTATTAATTTAATTGGGGGGTTTTTGAAGAACTCTAACTACTGAAGATAGTTATAAGTAATAAAAAGGCCAGTCCTCCTGACTTACAGGAGAAGGTGTACGCCTTGGTAGCTTATAATAAGCTATCTAGTAATGGTTAAAGTTGATGGGGGAGGATGTTTTCAATTTGGTGAAGACACCTCCTCCTTAAATAATAAATATTTTGTATTAATCCTTCTGCAATTTATTTGACAGTGGGGATTGGGGCAATGTTTACAGGTGAATCTGATCAGCCTGTTCGTGGTAAGAAGTAAAATATGGTGTCATTTTTAATTAAAATGATGCCATATTTATTTCACATTAATTAAAATAATTTAATGTTTATTTTTCTTAATTAAACTAAATAAATATTAATCACATGTACATGTAACTTCCTTTGGGGTTAGAGCTTGGAAAAGCGCTTGCTCTGGAGAGTAAAACATGTGTGAATTAATTTAGAAGTCATTATTGCATAATTAATATACTTTACATAAAGATTTACTTTTATTTATGTGTAATTTTATACTATAAATTACTATGTGTTAATCTTGGATCTTTCAGGATTTTCAAGAAGAAAACTATGCCAATAATTGGTTCTTTATCCATTTATTGCATGTTTGAAAATTAATTTTCCAAAGATTTTCATTAATTAAATTATAACTTAATTTTGGTAAAAAGTAGATATAACTTTATATCAATGTTTTTATTGAATGTGGTCATGAGTGTGACTTGAACTCAGGTCCTTATGTTTACAACAGTTATTACTAAGCCAGCTCTTAATTGTTAGACTATTATACAATTTGACAAAATGTTAAAGTCTAATTTCGGATTTGTTAGGACTGTTAAAATCAAAGATAATAATAATAATAAAAATAAAAATAAAGAATAATTATAATTATTCAAGCTTGCAGTTTCAAGTATTACATGTTACATACTACATGTAATATCTTGGTGGCTGACAACATGTATACACATCAGTTTAAAGTGGCTTTCTGAATTGAACAAAGTTGTTTGGATTTTTTTTCTTGTGATTACTCATATGGGTGGCTAAGGCTTGAATCCATGTATCTGCACCGGTTTAAAGGGGCTTTCTGCCTGTTTGGAGATACAATGATTGGTTGAAATACCAGGCATGGCCAATTATTGACCCAAGTTGGCAAAACAGGTTAGTCCATTACCTGGTGACTCTTACTTGCATTGTACTCAGAGTTGTCTGTGCATGTGAGCAGCAAAAGGTTGTGCCCCCGTTTACATGCAAACAGGGAAGAATGCAGGATTTTAATCAAAATTAAATTTCACAACTAAGAAAAATGGTGTTGTGTGTGAAAAGAGTGGGGGTTGTGAATTTTCTATCATAAGAGGGATAGTCTCAAATCCTCGACAAATGTGAGGAAAGGAGTACATCTGTGACAGCTATGTTTATGAAACACTGGCTTAATGTCTATACAAAATCCAGGTACTATCACTGTGCTGAAAGGTTATCTGAGTAATAATAATTATTATTCTCTCTATAGTGTCCAAAATATGCACAGAGGATAATGTAAACTCCTTATAATTGTCTTATTAGATATACAAATTTTTCAATCAGGAGAAGACTAACAGATAGCCACTGGCACAATATAGTTTTGGCTATCTTTCTGTCTTTTTGAGAGATAAGTAAAAATGTAAATTGTTACTAAGCATCTGGCAAGCACTTGAGCTGATTGGCTACTGTCAGAGGTGGTAGTCTTGCAGCAACTGCTTTTTAAGGAAAGCTTCAAGGTCTAAGATGGGAGGTTTCAAGGTAAATTGAAAAATATTCCAGCAAACAAGGTGTGTTGCACAATAAAAGGGATAGCCCTACTCTAAAAGTAGGAAATGGCCTCCTTTTATATTCTAGAAGTCTTCAGGGGAAGGTTCTAGAATGTTGTTGTAAATTCTCCTCTAATTTATTACAATTCAAATGCACTATGATGCAATGGGGATTGTATTGAATTGAGAACAGTATTTTCTATGTCCCCACAACCTCATGACATGTATGTATAACCAATAACATCATGGGCCAATTCATCTAATAGAACAATACTGGTAAATTACCATACGCTTGGGTAATTTCTTTCCTATTAGCATAATTTTATTATTCTTATATTTATTCAAATAAGATTATTTTCTCTCAGATTTTATGACAATACTTTCTAATCCATAATTTATACTTTTTATTCCCTTTTCTTAATATATCTTTATTATATGATACAGTACTAGAACAAGTAGGAATTTAGTGGTGGTTTGAGTGAGATACCCCACTTAATTTTATATTCTGAGTTAATTGACATGATAATATTTTATTATATGCTATTATTTACAGTAGTAATACAGTATTTTTATTGTATTTTAAATTTTATTCAGTTCTTAGGATACTCTGGAGTATCTCTAGGGCTGACAATCTGCTTGGAAACTAGGGGGAGGAATGGGCAGAGTGTGGAGTACAAGGGGAGAGGAGGGGATGAGAAGGATGAGAGTGATAGAAATGGGAAGAAAGAAGGGGGGATTCATTGTGGCTACTGAGGATCTGTGAGGCTTGCAAAGAGCCATTCCCCATGCTTAACCAGGAATGGGTTACGGTTTACCAGGGTCAGATTGGTGCCCTGTTCATGTATGCCAAATGTGCCGTTGGGTAGGGGTTAATAAGCTGAAAAATGGCAGATGGCACTTGGAGACACCATGATGTATTTGGTATTGGAATTTTGGCTCACCACCACCTTCATTTAATACAACCAATACCAGAAATGCACCAATGGACTATTGAGATCTTTGGGAAAACATTCATGTATGTTCAGTATATGTACAGCTAACTCTGTAACCCCATCCAGTCCATTGAAATCCACAATTTCCTTAATGAACAGGTAAACCAAGTTATTCCCTACCTCTACCACTACACAATTGTTTGGTGCTTTTACCCCAACGATCAGTGTTGGTGTGCACCTGAATTTTGACTTGGTGACCGCTTTTGCATGCAATACATAAATTTCCAGAGGGTGGGGTAGATGATGGTGATTGCAGGCCCCCAGACATGTCTCCTGTACCCATTGCAGCATTTACCAGTAGAGATTCTCTGCCAGTATAATTTTCTGACCCTTATCCTGTGGGCCTTGCAGAACTAAATGTTCCAAGAACTGTGCAACCAAATCACCTGCCTCCATCCACTGCAAATGGAAGATCTGTTTGAGCAAGGTGCCCTCTAATTCACCTGATGACAAATATGTAAGTGATCAATTCCCGCACCAGTAACAAGACCAATTCTCAATTCTCACCTAGAAAATGATTAGTATCCAATCCTTGCAGCTTTCCAATCAGTCTTTATGCCCAGAATTCTGCTGTCCTCCTGGGTGGTCCCCACAATGATAGCTGCTTGGGAATATTTAAAGCATATTGGTGGTTTGGATGCACCACCAAGTCTTCAAAAATTACCTTTGATGTGTTGTTATGCACTTTTTAGCACTTCACAAACTTAGCTGCATGAGCATTCAAAGTGTATTGTTCCCCCAAAATGTGTGTACATTGAATTAGAAGAGAAATGTTTTGCATTGCTTGATAATGATTTAATTCCTTCTTGATGCTTTTGAAATTGTCCAAGAACATAATGGCCACAATGAGAAGTATGAAATATGTAAACAGAACATACCATTTGGAAGCTTTGAGCTTCCCACATTTTGCTTTACCAAGCTTGTTTGGAATGCAGTCAACAACTGATAGAAAGCAAACAATTGTCAACATTAATCAAATCAAGATCAATAATTGCTGCTACAAAGTCACAGCATCTTGGATCAGGAGTGGTAAACTCATTCTTATTTTTCTTTCTCTCATGCTTCATCCTTACTAATTAGTTGCTTTTAGTCTCCTGTCCCTGTTTGTTTTTCTGTTTTGTTTCTTTCTGTTATCTTGTGCTCACACCCACGTGGTCCTTTAGGTACTTATCAATTCAGCTTCTTTTTTTATCTTGTTGTTCTTTTTCTTCTCTATAGCTGAAATGACATCTTTAGTTTTGCCTCTATTTCTCTCAATTCAAAGTCTAGCCACACAGGCTGAGACAGCCATCATGATTGGCTGGGTTGAATTTATCCCAGTTAAACTGGGATGCAACCAACCAATCTAAACTTAGTTGATCTCAACTAATAACATATAAGTTTAAGGGATCCTTGGGTTTATATTTTGTTGGTTGAGATCAACCTATTTTAAATTGGTTGGGTACATCCTACAGTCAGAACTCTAGTCAAATTTCTGCTTGCATCCTTTTTTCACATATCAATCTTGTTATTTCTCTCTTAACCCCCCCTCCCTCTCATCCAATCTTATCCATCAAATTATGCAATTTTTCATCATTAAACATTCCATCAACATAAAGTTGATGTTTATCCATTACAGAGTTGTGATGTCTTTTCTTTCCATTCTTATATTACAATTATTCCATTGTTCAGTTAAAAAAATTTCCATATGTGTATTATGCATATGTATATTCCATTTATCAGCTCAACCACTTCTTGACCAATCTTGTACTCAATACTTGATCTGACTGATTTGTCAGAACCAATGAAATCATCAAGTCAGAGCTTGTTCTCTTTGAATCATCTTCTAAGCTCCTTGTTCCAATCCAAGCCCCCCTTTGTTCATCCCCCTCTCTTGAGCCGTGATTTTTGAAGGTCAAATTCCAACACCTAGTTTAATGGGGATGACTTCAACCTAGGCAAGAAATTATGCTGGCAATGGTTTACCAAGATCAAATTGGTTGAGTGCATACTAGTTTAACTGGGATAGCTTTAACCCATCACAACTAGTACAAGACAGCTGTTGTGAGGTTCCACAAGGGCTCATGTTTTTTAAGAAACCTTACTTCATGTCTGAGATGAGTAGCAAATGTCAAAAACTGATGGTAACTTGTTTCACTCTGTCATGTTTTTCTTTTTTTTTCTTTCTGCTTTGTGTTTGAATTTAGAATGAATGGGCTTACTAAGAGAGAGGAGAAGGGATTTGAACAGACTCAGATGAGACTGTAAGGGACAAGGTGGCACAATTCAATGAAGATGAGAACTGTTGATTTGTTATTACTAGTCTCAGGCTATGTATATATAGTCTAAATACAAGTGGGTCAAGTTATGGTAGAGTGATAATGAATAAAAGACCAAACTGAATAAGAGACATGTAAGAAGAGAGGCAAAAGAGAGTATTATTTTAGAGTATAGTTGAGTCATTAAAAATCACCTACATCTTCAGGGATCCATGTCAACATGAGTGTGATGAGTTAATGAAAAACAACACATATAATCAAAGATGATATCTCAGTCCAGTCTAATCATGTAAGAAACATTTTATAATCAAATGGGGTGTTGGGGATGAGGAGACAGATGCCAACACTTTGCTGCATGTAAAACTCATGAACCGTGGAGTGTTTTAGCTCTGATCACGTAGAGGCACTCGCTTGCTGGGATCTGATGAGAATAGGAGCAGCCCTCGACGGTTGGCAGCCGTTGAGAGCTGTTCCTCGGCTGTCACCGACCAGGGCAATTAAACCAAAACCGCCGAATTTTCATTCAGCGGTCCTCGTCATCAATCAACCACAATCCCCCAAGAAAAAACACACATACACACCACAACCACTAACAACCACAACATCAACATCAACAACACGCTGACCATCCACAACAAGCAGAAACACCCTGAGGATGGCTCAACAGTACATCGGATCAAGGATCTCGCTGATCTCAAAGTCAGACGTAGGCCCAAAGACACAACATCCATTGCTGATGACTGACTGACTGACTGACTGATCGAACTACTGCTGACTCAAACAAAACCTCCTCTCGCTACCCCAGATCAGATATCGAGGCATCTTACACTCCATCGATCCCGCCGCATCCACCGTCAGCTTGGAACAAGGTACTTGAGCTTGATAGATCGCCACTACCTAGAAGCTTACCATCACCCACTCTGGCTTGTCATTCTAGTTAGGTCGATGGGAACCGAGGGCCGGAAATCTAACCCTTCCGAAGAGATCGCACCGACTGATCAGCTATACGAATTCAGTCTGTCATCCTTTTCATAACTGCCATGTCAACCCATCCTTGTATATTTGTGCTTCCTCACCATGGACTCAAACACCTTCTCCCAACAGTTGTCTTCCGAGCTGCCGACGTCAAAGACCTGTCCATCGAAGCCCCGGCCGAACCGAAACCAGAGCCACCCAAACAGTCGGTGCCGGATGACCCAGCCATCATGAGCGTAAGCAAACCTTATTTTTACACCCTTTGCCTTGCAGTTTTTCTTCTTCTTCTTTCTTCTGACCACCCCTTAAAACTCTTCGATCGAGACAGACGACTGCCCCCCCGCGTGCCCCTCCGAATCCGTATATGCAGCAAAACATGATGGGCCCACCCCAAGGAATGTACAACAATGCCATGCCGCCGATAATGTATCCGCCCGGCCATGTGCCACCCCAATGGCCACCCTACGTAATGCCCCCACCCGGGCAGATGCATCCAATGATGGGCTTTCCCCCACAACCAATGCCCCCACCAAATGGACCACTAGCTCAGCAAACCACTCACCAGCCAAATCAAACCAGTGCACCCCAATCCACGAAACCTCCCCCGGCGGCCACAACGGGTAAAGCGGTACCTCCTCATAAGGCTGACCCTACCGGATCGCCTGCGCATCAGAAGGCTTCACCCCTAAGTACTCTATCGCCTACCAAGCAATCCAGCTCGTTGGCCTCCAACCCGGTCCCCCCCAGCTCTTCGGGCCCAGGCGGGTCAGTCCTTCCGTCCTCTCAGACATCTCGAGGGGCGACGGGCGTCAATGGTGCAGCAGGTTCAGGCAAGAGTGTCTTTGGGACGACGACTGCCATGGATATGATGGCCAGCATTGCAGCAATGAGTCCTCAGCAAAACTCCCCGGCTAATCAACAGACTAGCGCAGCCTCCCAAAAGCTCCCGGCCAACCCCTCAAAAGGCCATCTGAATCAGAACGGCGCCCAGGCAATCAACCACGCACGGCTCGGTGCACCCCAGTCGTCGGCCTCCCAATCTCAGCAACACCATCAAATGAGACACCCCTTACCTCAGGTCCCAAATAATAACAACAACAACAACAACAAACCCAAGGCCGGTCCAAAGGCTCACGCGGCAGGCCAAGCCAGCAACTCGCACAGGCCCAACAATCACCATCAGTCCTCCTCAACACCGATCGTACCCGCCCAGGACTTTGACTTTGCCACGGCTAACGCTAAGTTCAATAAGGCTGCACCGCTGAACAACCCAACTAAAGTGGAAGACGCGAACCATCCGAAGGAGGCTGCTGAAGGTAGCCTGGCAACTGATGGGGCGGCCGAGGGAATGAAAAAGACCAGTGGCGAGTCGAGAGAGGAAGACGATTTTGTAATCCCAGAGGCGCTCCCGGGGACCTACTACGACAAGAAGAAAAGCTTCTTTGACGATATCAGCTCCGAGGTGAAGGAACGATCGGCACTCTCTTCGCAGGACGGCCCGTCCAAGACCACCTCTGGGGCGACCAACGGAACAAGCGTTGGGCGAAGCGCGCGTGGCGGGGCCGGGGGTAGAGGTGGCAGGGGTGGCAAAGGATGGGATCGAAACGCGGAGCGCCAGAAGAACCTGTGAGTTGGACTCATTACATTGCCTGACTATGCAGTGTGAAAAGAATGCTGACATAGGAAACATTTGTACAGCGATACATTTGGTGAGGTGGCGCTGAACCCGAACCTTGGGGCGCTAGGCTCAGGATACAATGGCTACGGTCGCGGAGGCGCCCATCGGATGGGTCAGATCGGAGGCGCCATGAACGGAGGATACAGAGGTATGCCCGGTAGAGGCCGTGGCGTGCAGGGTCGTGGAAACCATCACCACCATCATCATCCTGCTGCTGCTCGTGGTGGTTTGCCTATCAATGTTCGGGCAAATCATCTCGCGGGAGTAGGACCTTCTGCCAATCAATAATCATTCTCGTCTCAGATTCCTGACCAATCCAAAAGCCTTTTTGGTGGGGTAGTAGATTATATTTTCTATTTGGTTAATTTTTTCACTTCCTCTTTCTCACGAAAAAAAAACTTACCATCCTAGCCTCACCTATCAAGCCTTCTCTGCCTCTCGCACCAAAAATACACCTTTTCTCCTGCTCCTATTCTTTTCTTTTCTTTAGATGTTTTTGTTCTTTTCTTCTGCTTTTGTTTCATGGCTACATACTTATATAAAAATCCGCCTCCTCAGTCTTCTGATTCTTGTCTCTTTTTCAAGAAAGAAAAAAAGGATAATGAGAAAAAATGAAGAGATGTTTTCATTCTTTTAGGGAAGAGAACGCGCAATGGTATATCAAACATAAAACGCGGATTTGTGGGATTTCCCTTGGCTAGAAAGGCCGTAGGTTAATGGCCAGTGAGGTTTTTGCACGCATCTTGTTGACAGTTGACAACCGAGTTAACTAAGCCTCCCGGGAGCGAGGTGCACGATCATCTCCCATCCGGACTCCCGGGAGACTTGTGAGTTATCGGAGGTCAGCTGCGTGACCTCCGTCCAAGCTTTTGAATCAAGCTGAGATTACAAAGGATAAATTTCTCCATCATAAATCTTAATTATCATAAGAAATACATATTTAATTTAATTGTGAGAAATAACTATCAAATCATAAGTCGTTTTTACCTCAAGGAAGATACAATTTAGCCATTCATTATTGAACCTACAATTTGTTAATGGTAAGTAAAAGTTGTGTCTTACTAGAAATCAATGTTAGTTGCGTCAAGCCTAAAGACCAAATATCTCAATAAATTTGTTTTATCACAGGCAAATATCATAACAACTTCAACTTAAAACTTTGAGACTCTTCCTTAACACTGAACATATCAATATATTTGGAGGGCCTAAAGAAAATTGTTTCAAAGGGAGTTTATTTCAAAATCATATAAGTTCTGAAGAAGTGTTTGTCTTCTTTTTAGTTTTACTCTCCATGGTTGGTATTATTCTTGTCAGTTGGTCAGTCACTGTTGATGCACATATGATTTTCATGGATAGATTTGTCAGAAATAATATGATGGGACAACACCAGGAAAGTTTTAAGGAAAACTAAGAGCAGGTGGAATTCAATGAAAGATCTTGTGAAGCTTCTGTGGCAAGACTCCACTAAAAAACAATGAACCCTTGCTTTTCATCAGGAAGGTTTACTGAAGGGATTTAGGTATAAATGAATACTCAACACGAGTTTCTTTCAATTCATCCACCCTCATGTAATCTTATGTCTTTCCTGGTTCAAACAGCCGTTTGAAATTAAATTGCTTGAGCTTTGAAAAGTCAGTGTTATGTTTGTCTATGAGGAAGGAGGTCTCTGGCCCGACGCTCGTATTGCCAAGTCAGTAAATTGCTAGATGGTGTGGTGAGGATCTCTCCCCGGCCCCTTGTGGGAGGAAGTTGTGACATGTAAGCGAACTACAACATGTCTCAGTACTAGGCCACAGCACGCGCGTGCAGCTAATAACAGTCGATAGTAACAGATAAACTAGAGGTCCCTAACTTTAGGGACCTCTATCAAGAATCCTAGTGATTCCATAGTTATCGTGCGCTATAGAGCGCACGAGTGGGGCTTGTCTTGATAGAGTTAGCTTATCAAGCCACTTTATCAAGACAATTGTGGATGCTCTAACAAGTGAAAAGGTGAAAGTAAATATGAAAAAATTTCAAGCAGTACCATAATCAGAAAGAAACAGAGTGAAGACTACCAACAGCTGAATTATAAAAGAAAAATGAATAAATAGATACACAACAAGAACAATGAAGCACACTAAATTGGAAGAGAAAATAAAAGAAACCCAAGTGGGTACTTTTGTCAAAATTCTTCCACAATAGCTTTCAGCCCTATAAATAAGCCCTAGGAATACTTCAAAGTATCCTAAAGACTTATATGAATATAAAATATAATAAATTACTGTATTGAATAATGTAAATACCAGTGAGATATGATAAAATAATGTATAAAACAGTGTAAATAGTAATATAACCTAGAAGACTATTAAAGAGGTTGAATTGTCACTTAAAGTTAGGTGGGTTCTCTCACTGAAACCATCACCAAATTCCTGATCCTTATTATATTTTATTGTAACTTAAGGCACTTGGTAGGAGAAAGATGTTCATATAAATTATATACTCATAAGTTATTTTTTTGAAATCTAACAGAAAATAATTCTATTTATATATGCATTAGAATAACAAGATTATTCTAATAGTAAATGAATTACTTAATTGCATGGTAATTTCCCAGTATTATTCTAATAAATGAAATGGCCAATGATTTTTTTATACATATCTCATGAGTTTGTGGGTACACAAAAGATACTTTTTTCAACACAATACAATTCTACAATTCCCATTGACTCATGTTAAATTTGAATTTTAACACATTGGAGCAGGATATCTAAGAAAATTCTAGAAAATCCTTCAGAAGACCTTTATAATATGTGTCAGCTGGAAAGTAAAAAATAGTCACCCCTAGACTGGCCAACATATCATTTTACTACACCATCTGCAGTTTCCTAAAGTTTCACATTCATTTCACTCATTTAATTATTAACATACTTGAAATATGCTTTTATTTAGTCAACCTTGGCAAGCCTCCTATCAAGTTTTACCCTCTGAAGTCTCTGGACCCTCAGACTTTCAAACAAGAAGATAATAATACCAAAATTTTATTCAACTTATTCCTCCTTATTTGAAGATAAATCCACAAATCAATAGTTCAAATACCTAGTTCCCCTTGTATTGACAAATCACTGTCTGCAACAATAGGCCTGACTGTCTCAAAGCTCATTCCCAGCTGGGCGTAAACTCTGTGGATCAAGTTCAACCATCTACAACTTGGAGCCACTGGTTAATTCCAGTAAACTTACATTGATTGGATTTACAAACTCCCTGGAGTAACCCACTGCTGAAAATATGGAAGGAGTCCATTTACTCAAATTGGATTAGATACTCAGCATATTTACCCAGTACCTCATTAGTAAGTACACTAAATTCTTTCCTCCTACTATTACTAGGAAAATTTATGAGTAGTAGCCAGGTGAAATGAGTCTATAGAATTAATTTTTTGCCTGTTTCATTATGTTTCCATCACTAAAAAGAAATCTGCTTCAACTTCCACCAGTTGGCATGCAAGAAATTTGGTGTTACCTCAAACTTACTATGGGATTCCTTGAAACAAGCTTGTATGCACAGTCACTGTGTATTATAGACACTTGTCGTGCATTATAGATAATTACTGTGGATCAAATGTTACATCCAGTGAGACAAAAATCTGGTTTAGAGTATCCCACATGTCCACTTGTGGCAGTTGAAGCAGAGTTTTTTTCAGTGTGCATGAGGTAGAATATTCTTACCAATCCAGGTGCTGCTTGTAGCAATTTTGTGGGTGTGATTATGATATAGGTCAGGTAATTTTCCAGCTAAGCCTAAACCCTGCCAATTTATTTGAACTCCATGTATGTTTATGCAAGGCACTATGCTACGGGATTCGAGATTACTAGGATTTTGACATCAGAAAATGTACAATGGGCAATCATGAAAACCCGTCTCTTTAGGCAGCTCAAATCCTGGACCCAAATCTCACGTCCAGGCCGTTAATGGTTGGTCTGTGTTTAGCTCGGTTTTGGCAGGTGGGCTTTCGTGAGCCTGTCACGTGTGCTTCTTCAGATGAGCCACAGCCTTTAGATTCCGCAGCCCTTCATCCATCAACCAACACAATCGCCAGCCTTGGGCATCCGAGGCACTCCAGCATCCGAGGAAACCGTGATCGCACCACCCCTGTAACAAGAAGGAACCGAGGAAAGAAACAACGAAAAAGGATAAACGAGATCATCTTCAAAGAACTCCTCGGGGAAGAGATGGCACAAGAAGGTTCCCGAACGGTGGGTTATCAAACTTCCTTGTCTTCATCCAGCAGGTTCGCGTGTCGATTTTTTTGTAGGCCCAGAGAAAAAATCCTGTACGAATGCTGATCGTGCTGTACAACTTTGAACCGATTAGGAAGAAGAGCAGGTCGAAGACGAAGAAGAGGATTCGGTCGCATTAGGTCCAACGCCTATCAGCGCACTCTCAGAACATGGTATTAGTGCATCGGACATAAAAAAACTTACCGAAGCTGGAAACGATACCATCGAAGCCATTGCATACCAGCCCCGTAAAGCGTTGTTATCGATTAAAGGCATTTCAGAAGCCAAAGCAGATAAACTGTTATCAATCTGCCACCAGCTCGTCCCACTAGGCTTTACAACAGCAGCCGAAATCCATAATCGTAGATCGGTGATGATTCATATTACAACAGGTTCCAAGAACCTAGATACTATGCTCGGCGGTGGAATAGACACCCAATCAATCACTGAATTTTATGGCGAATTTCGTACCGGCAAGAGTCAACTCTGCCACCATCTGGCCGTCAGTTGTCAATTACCTGCAAATATGGGTGGAGGTGAAGGAAAATGTATGTTTATTGATACTGAGGGCACTTTTCGTCCCGAAAGGATCCTTGCAATCGCTGAACGATACGGCATGGATGGAGAAGAGGTACTCAACAACATTGCTGTCGCCAGGGCTTATAATTCCGATCATCAGTCTCAACTTCTACGCGAGGCCTCAAGACTTATGACCCTCTCTCGGTAGGAGACATTCATAAACTTTGTCGAAACTCTCGTCTCTATTCTGCAACTAGATCACAACTTAACTTATTTTGCCAAACCCTGGAAAAAAAATCCAGGTTTGCCATTTTGGTCGTTGACTCCGCCACAGCCCTCTACAGAACTGACTACAGTGGAAGAGGAGAACTGGCGGACCGACAAGCTCATCTGGCGAAGTTCTTGCGAGGTTGTCTTGGCTTGGCGGAGCAGTTTGGGGTTGCAGTTGTAGTGACCAACCAAGTCATGTCCAGTCCCGATTCAGGGCCTGGTGGTGGTGGATTAGGCAAAGCTCCCATCGGTGGTAACATCATGGCACATAGCTCCACAACCCGGTAATTTCAAATTCTTATTTTTTATCAGGGTCACATTTTGATCGCACATTGTCTATGACTTGGCTAATGTTTACAATTGATTCTCATTTTTTTTACATCTGAACTTAAAAGCCTGCAATTTAGGAAAGGCAGGGAAACTACGAGAATTGTTAAATTGATCGACTCTCCTTGCCTACCTGAAGGGGAAACCAAGATGGCTATCTATCAGAATGGAATTGGAGACCCAGAAGAAGAGTAAAACAAGCACACGAAGACAGACTTCTACGTTCGTTCTTCGAAAATTTCGTTTGCGTCCCCTCCTTGATCCTATTCCGTTTTTCATTTTTTTTATGTCTGTACGTTTATCTACATGTAGTATGATTCTTCTCAGAGGAAAATATCATCAGTTGTTTTAGGTTATGAATTGACTCTGTTCTGCAATGATATATGCAAAGGAGATGCGAGAATCTCCAGGCGTACACTGGGCCAAAGAAAACAGGAGTGTAGGTATCATTTGGATGGAAAGATGATGAAAAGTTAGGCATCAGGGTGCCATTTACAAGAACGAATGTGACACTGCCAGAAATGATATCATATCAACAACAAAAACTGCTCAGATCAAGTGGTGCCTCTTTAAGACTGGGTAACCATCTACAAACACAAATTTACATGATCAGGATACTATGAGCAAGGTTCATGGGAAAGATGGAAACAGCTTTGTATACCGAGTCTCTACAAATCTGCTGTTTTGTGGATCTTATCTTAACATTGTCAAGGACGGGGGTGACTGCAGAGCTCAGAACGGATATGAAAGTGGTTTAGGATCACTTCATTTTTGTTGCATGCCGGATAATCAAATTTTACGATTGAGACTTTGACCTCTTGTATACTATGAAGGACCCGTCACTCCCAATCGAACAGTGAGATGATTGTTTAAGAAACGCTGGGATGTCTGTCGATTTGCTTTGTGTTGGATACGACCCACGAGCTTTATGACCACATAACACGTCTCTATAGCAGAGTTTTGCCCTCACGGACGGTGAGTTGATCGGTTCCTATTTTTCCTTCCATCACGTCTTGTTGTTTTGGGTACCACTGACTTTCCTACCTTATTTGCACTTTTCCTCAAGTGCTGCATCAATTAATCTCTAATCGGGAAGGCTAATGCGACTGGTAGATCATCGAAGACGGTCGACGTTTTTTTATAAGGGGATTGGATGTCAAAAGATCTAAATAAAGAAGCGTGCACCAAACTAACTGTTTGTTCATAACTCGAAGTTGTTCAAACCGGAGCAAAGAACATCGTGTTTGGTATCACGGATAGCTTTGGACCTCTAAGAGTTAGTTGTTTTGCCTGGTGATGATTGTTCTCAAACTGTAACTTGTAAACATTATACCACTTCCAATCTAAAAGCCAACTGCTGCTAATTCCCAAAACGCATCAAATCCGGAAAAGAAAAGGAAAACCATAAATCATGTGATATATAGTTCTTCTCGCTAATCTCGGTATGATAGGGTTCAATCGACCTTGGACGCAAATTCTTCCTCTAAAAGTTTGTTGAGCTCAGCCTGTCGATTGGTTTTAATGGACCTTTCGTCCCTCTTTGCCAACCCTCTCGCATCCACTCTTGCATCTTCACCTTCGATTCCGATCATCGGCTTGGGCGTCTTGGCTTCAATTATGTAATGATTGTCGCACTTTTTTTTAAAAAAAAAAACAGAATGACATGATATTAGAATCAAGGGTTAATTGATGGAGAGAGAGAGAATTACTTACGTGAGGACAATATTCGTCCGACTCCTCAAATTCATCGACCACTTTTCTAAACGCTTTTTTACATTTTTTACACATCATTACCATCTCCGAACTCTTGAACAATTTATGGTCTGGCTGCTGTTCAGTATGACATTCTGCACACTGGTTGTGGTAATGATATGGTTGATGGAAGGGACGATTATTTTAATTTAGGGAGAACCTATCAAGGCTACAAACAAACACATTACATATTTGTTTCCTTACGTCAAACCATTTCCGACAACACTGGGCCCGGATTGTGACCTGGAAAGAAGTAGAAAAACGGTGTTGGTGTCAGTATCGGTGTGCCTACGCCAAGATGTGTGTGGATAAGAATCAGGGTTAGTTGGGCATACCTGAGCGTTGAGTATGTGCTTGCACATTTTAATCGTCCACCTGAGAAAACAACACTTGTCGAAACTGTTCAGCGCCAAGAATGACGGTCTGGGCAAACCTGATCCTTTTAGCAATAGCTCGCCCCCCGGGGGAAGTACATTGAATACCATGCAATACGGCCAATGGAATCAGCCATCTCGTCTTCAATCGGCGAATTTCATAACCATCTCCCAACGAGGACCAACCGAAATTATGCTTTCCACTCGAGCGAGCCCGCGACTATTCATCGGTATCTCTCGAACATCGAACAGATTTCCTTCGCTTATCTCAAGGTCAATTAAGATTTCAGCAAGCACAACTTACTCTGACAGTGATCCATTCACGGTTGTCGACAGATTAAATGGAAACCAGAAGGGCTCGCCTCAAAACCTTTCCAAACGAGCCACTTACTCATCACCATCCACCTCGTCCCCACTCTCCCTGACAACCGATTCACCTGGTCAATCCAGTGCCATCGAATCGCATCCATCCACATCGGCTCAGGACCTGCATCCACTCCCCTCTTCAACCAATATTTCCGAATCTAGTTCAACCAACACTAGTGAGAGCAGTGAACAAACTAACATAGATACCGAAGATCTTGGTGATGCGACGGTCGATTGGAGCCGTAGCTTCAGCGGTCTCAGTCAGAAACCTTTTTCGAGAGAGGCTTCAGATATCTTAATGGCACCAATTGATCCAATGGATGTAGAAATCAAACCAGGTGCGTCTTCCAGCTTGGTCAGAAATCTAACATTTTACAACTTCATCCAATTCAATAGCTTTGCAATTTTATCCTACGCGCCATCTTTAAAAAAAACAAAAACAGATGGCGTGATTTATCTTCCAGAGATTAAATATCGACGTATTCTTAATCGCGCCTTTGGCCCAGGTGGATGGGGTTTAGCGCCGCGTGGGTTAGCCTTTTCAAAAAAAAATATACAGTTCCCATGTACAGACAATGAAAGAAGGTTAACTTTTTATGATCATTTGGATCAGATCCTCACACATAACGATGAAGAATGTTTCTAGAGAATACGGTCTGGTATGTCTAGGAAGGTTAGTCTCTCTAGCCCGGGGAGAACAGGATTACTATAATGGGGCCGATAATATCCCGACGGCGACCGAAGGATGCAAATCGAACGCGTTGATGAGATGTTGCAAAGACCTCGGAATTGCGAGTGAATTGTGGGACCCAAATTACACCCAATGGTGGAAAAATAAATATGCTACTGTCGAATGGATCGCCGGTACCGGCCTTACGGCTGGCAAAAAGTCCGTCCATCTCTCTCCTTTTCAGGTTTGATGATTTACACTCGGACTTTTTTGTTGATTGGATTTGATATGCGTGTCTAGGAAATCGGTCTGGAAAAAGAAACGGTTGGACGAATGGAAGCCGAGATTACCGTCTAATTAGACCACTTACGATGACTTAGACTGCGGAGGATCGCCGGATAGTTTTGCCGTCTTCGCACCCACAATTCTGCGTAGCATCCGCATTTATGTTCCTGTTTCTATTTTCCTTTCCAATCAGTTTTATTTTGTTGGCTTCCATCCCAAAAGAAAAAGAAACATAGAAAATGCATGAACGAGCCAAATAAGACCCCTTCAACCCCTTTACTCAGCTTCTCGTTCTGGCCGCCTAGGCTACGTTCGGCGTGTTTATCAATCTGTTGATAAATAAATAAATAACGCCTCTGGAAGTTTGATAACCATTGGTGTCCATTTCAATCTGTACCCCATTTTCTCTGTCAGACCCTCTACATTCTAATGTTCATTATGTTTGCTTTTCTGGCAATTCCCACAATAAAGCATCCTCAGCTGTAGATTTCCTCCTATAACCAAGCAACCAATTGAGAATGGTCAGAGATCAGAAGTTCAGGCTTTTCACATCTTTCGTCGGCTCATACTCATTGAATCATCCCTGAAGCATGCCTGCATACGCATACGCTCATATAAGATATGGCCTGAGATCTGGGGTTAGATAGTTAGCGCGCCGTCTGAAATTTAGTATTCGCGCCGTCAAGGCCCGGCGTGTAATGCCACATATATAAATAGTCCTCACAGGCTCCACCGGAACGGAAACCGGGCCCGATAAAGATCTGAAGGCCTTTGAAAAAACTCAATCGTAGATCAGCCTGCAACGCCGTATGGTGTCACTCTATCATTGCAGGCACAGAGGAGATTGGGTTGTGTATCGGCGTCTCTTGCAAACTCAGGTCGGCCGATAATATTTTTTTATCCATGTGGTTCAAGTCAATAAGCACTGCATAAAGTGGGAAGAAAGGTTGATACTCAGTGGACTATTTCGACTGTTCCTTCCAAAAATGTTCTCGGTTGCGTAACCTGAGGCTGACGCTGAAGATTTCCAGCCCCTTAGGTGGACAGGAAGTGAAACGATCTGTTTGCTGTTGTATTGCGTTTTATCATAAGGGAGACACCGCTAGTGCCTGTTGCCTTGAGGTACATATTTACATAACTTCCATATCTTCATTCCCATTCCTGGAGGAAGGTTAACAAATAGAAGGCTTGTGAAGAACTATACACATCACATCACCGTTCCTTGCTGCCTAATGAAGGAGTGTTTTTCCGTGGCTCCGGCCATACCCCTAACCCATATGAATTGTGTTTTCAGAGCTCCTGAATATTTAGCTGGAATGCTACACATGACGTTCAAACGCGCGTCTGCTGAACCATTGCAAGGGGCTTTGGCCTGTGGGCGTGGCTCGCCTGCAATTGTTCCGAGATTCAGCTTATGTATCACAGATGACATCATAGCCTCAAGCAGGTATTATGTAACTCGTAAGTTTTGTAGGATCTGGCCTTGTCCCCAGCCTTTGAGGTACTATAAAACTAGACCTCTCAGTCCCCGTATGACATCTTATTTTCTAACCTTGGCTTTTTAACATTCATCACAACATACATTAGCGCAATTCAATTTTTCAATGCAGCACCTGAACTCAATGATATTGCTGTCTTTGATGGCAACACTGGTAACCATGACTGTGACTGCCGACGATTCAGACAAATACTACACCATGTCATGCAGAAAATCCTATCCCAATGGCTATTGCGTCCAGGAAAACATAAATGACAAAGATGGTCGACCTCGGCTCAAAAAAAGTGAGTGCCCCCTTTCCTCGGAAGGCCTTCATAGAGAAATCCATAAATTACTTTGAAATACGAACAAATAACTCAACCTGTTGTTGTTTTATCAATTTTAATTTCACAAAGTGGTACCGGCAGAAAGCGTCGGTGATGCGAAAAACCTGCAGATGAGGTGCTCCAAAGTGGATTTAGGTTCTGGAAGCATGTGGTGCTGCCCCAAAAACAGTTTGAATTGGTATGATAAGGTGGGTAGCTTGATAGCCGTTTATTTATCTTTATTCATGTAGACTTGGTCCTTTTGAAATTCTCGTCTAATTGGGCTTCTTTATATAACTCTGCTTTCTTCCATCTGATCTCATCTTGGTCTCTAGAAAAAGAAGCTGACGGATTCTGATATCGAGGGCACCTGTGAAGAGCAAATACGACCATCCGCGGAGGTACCCGAAGGAGCCAAGGGCCAATAAGCAAACCCTCACAAAACTTATATTGTAACTATCTTTTGCAATTCTGTAACCAAAAGATCAGCGTCCTTTTACGAATGTTGCTTTTGTTTTTGTTTTTTCAATGTACAAATTCCTATTTGTGTCTTGCCTGTGACTTGATTCCTTGAAATTTTGGTGTCCTGGGGTTTTGTGTGTGTGTTGAAGTATCTCACCGGACTGCAGACTTGTAGTGTCTTTGTGTTTTGCCAAGTTTTCCGTCTCTTGATCTCATTTACCGACACATAGTTCTCTTCCATGCAATTTCTGTGCGCTCTGGATTGAAACTATATTTTCCTCAATGGTTACCGTCCCTTGTGTCCTGGTTATTTGACTAACTAGGGGAATTCTGTTGGCACTTTCCAGGGAGCGCTAGAGCTGAATTCCATTACGTTGTTAATTGAAATCGGACAGGGGTTAGATGTGAGTGAGAAATGATCCCCAAGTGAGTCAAAAGTCATATGGAAGTAAATCAGAGATCAGTTGGGAATTAGCACAATATTATGTTGTGTAGGGTCGGAAGGATCCAGACTGACTAAAACTTGGGCAGCTGCCAAAACCAAGAGATGATGAGTATAATATTTGCTCAGGAAAGGAATCAAGATAATTTTAACTATTTAGAGAGGTTCTGGTTATAGCTGCCTAGACAACCTGGTTACACAGCGGAAAACCCTATGCAGTTTGGAGATTTGGCACTCCAGCTGACCAAACTCTTGAATTTCTCAGGGTGTTTTGAGGTCAAGCCAGGGTTTTTTCTTTTCTTCTTCTTCTGACTCATATACTGGGACCCTGTCATCTCTGTGTACGAAACTCTCATCAAATATCTATAAAAATACACGTACTATCACTTCTCAATTCAAATGGTTATCAAGGTAATAATAGTTGATGTCAGCCCAAGCTAGCTACCTACAACCTACCCACCATTTGTCTCTGGTTCCTTCTAAGCAATGGCTTGGGTCCAGCCACTCCTTGGCAGTCCTCGAGCCCAGATGCTGCGTTGGTTTGGCAATCACATCAAGGGTAAATTGATTTACTAAAATGATCCTGGGAAATTACCACACAATTAGATAATTTCTTTCTTACCAGAATAATCTTTTTTGGGGGTTGTTAAAAATACCTGGTTTTTCCATCTTCATACCCAAGCTTTCCAGCCCCCCCCCCATACATACCCCCCGTACACCCACCCATGCTAGTACCCATTTTTGGGGGGTATTTTAATGGTCTATAGGTGTTGATAAATGCACGCCCCGATGGTACAATGGAGGCTCGGGGCAGTTTGAAGGTTGCTGCGTTCAACCGCACTAAGAAACTGGGAAAACTTACAGTTTCTCATTGGCGACCACAGGCCGCCTGGCCCAATGGTCAAGGCGCCTGCCTACGATTTCTTCGGAGAGTGAGCAGGAGATTCCAGGTTCGAGTCCTGGGGCGGTCGGACCTCGCTACCCCATAGAGCTAATGGGCGCACATCGCCCATGTCCACGGCGCGTCAATGTGAGCTCATTGGCTCCTTTTTTCGTTCCCCGTCTTTCCCATCTTCCAGGAGGTTCCTTGGCCATCAATGTTTTCTGGCTGGACATGATCTTTTAACAGAAGATCAAGCTCAAAATAACCAAGTTACATTACATCATCTACATTTCTGGCCCCTGGCAGCCAGAATTATGCACGCAATGGCAATGGCAATGACGTCAGTTGAGTGAGGTACAGCAACCAAGGGCAAGGGAGATTCGACTTTTACGGGATCGACAACAGTCAATGGGATTGAGTTGGTTGTTCCCTAGCTTGCTGGTTCATAGAAGGAGGGTGAAGTTATCCAACAAGCGTATGTATTGAGATCAGAGGGGTTGCGACTTGATGCATTTATGTACATCAGCGGTATCTTGACTTCTTCACTTCAACTCTCATCTCACCCCGTTCGCAGCAAACACTTCCATCTCGTAAGAGCACCACCTAATATCTTGGATCTCTACCAAACACCTTCGTTGATTTGATTGGCTTTGTCTTCTGATCAGATCGACTGGAACGCTAGGAGTGGTTCTTCTTGATCGAGTCATTCGGCCTTCAAACTTTGGTGTATTACGTAAAAGGGCAACATAGACTTCATCCAAGAATAAGATCGAGCGAGAATATGGAGAACAATTCCAAACCACCTCTGGTTTCTCATTTCTTTCATACTGGTCCAGCCTTGTCGGACTTCAACTCGCTTGGTTCGGTAATCTCCAACCCAATCACCAGCTCTTCAGCATCCTCAACTAATCCTAATCATAACAACCCCATCCAATACTCTTCAGTTGGCCGTAGTACCACAACAACCGCCACACCCAGTAACACCACCAACCCTAGTAGCACCACTCCAACCCTCACTCGAGTCGTCCCGGGTGGTTCTCTCCCCACTCCAGTAGCATGTAGTCCATTTAGTACGACGGAGAATGCAAAGATTGAACTTGCCTGGCAAACCCTACACGCCCATCGAAATTCCAACTCGAGCATCGAAAAAAGTACTATCCGACACTCATCCGGTTCTATTGAACAAAGATGTAACCCCCACCGATCTCCCCGATCTCAAAAATTAAACTCTGATAGTCAAGGTGCACATTTAGAATTCAAAACTAAAGGGAAAGCGAAATTGTTGTCTGAAACCATCGGTAAGCGGTCAACTTTCCTTCACCAGACTGTACATATCGACATGTCTCTCTACCAATCATGAGAACCACTGAATTCCTTCTTTTCAGGTCATTGGCATAATGACGACCTGGATGATATTTCATCCTTCAAACTACCTGATAACCAGGCAGTAGACAACGATGAATTGGATAATGAGGATGCCGTGCTCAACTTGTCAATGGAGGATAACCCCTATATTGTTCCAGTTGGTGTTGATTCACTATTTACAGTAGGTGGGTAGATTATCTTTAGTCACTATGCAGCTTCGCTCTGAAGGATAAGTAAGGTCTTGCTGACTACTGCATATCTTTTACCATGTACTCAGACGTTCGGAAACTAAAGCTGTACCCTGCCTTTTGGCACGGCCCTCATTTAGACGTCTATAAAGGAAAGTGGTTTTACCCCACAAACAACAAGCGTCAGTAAATCTATGCAATCATTAAATAAATCGTACAATTTGATCTCGGGTAAAGTGAAAAACAACCCTTTAGTTTTATCCTTTGCTTTGGATTAAATGTCGAGCTTGACATAGCTTGAATTAACACGGAGTTTCTGCTCCAATTTGCATTCAGACAAATTCTATCCCTGTGATCCAGACCTTGCCGACGCTTTGGAAGCTGCGTATGACCAGATCAAACCCTGGGACCTATCATATGAAGTTAGTAATCTGAATTGCAACGATTTGGTCACGAGTACGAGTCCGATGAATTTTCCTTAAACCCTGGGACTCCAACATGACTTTAATACAAAAAGGATGAGCTGCGTTCTGCTCTGAAAATAGGAACTGAAGCAGAAGACAAATTGAAAGTCCATCTACAAGAGTTTGATCACGATGTCATCTTCGAGACCGCCACACAAGGTAGGGTCTATTCTAGAGCCGTCGGCAGCAGAATAAGCAAGACGATCCTTACAAATTTCTTCACGAGTATCTCTAAGAAGACGGCTGGTTATAGCGGTGGGACAGTTGTTATCCGTGGCTGGGACGAGGTTCAAAGTTGGAGTGGCCTCGACTTTGAAGACAAGTTCGCAGATCAGAAGCAGCCTTCGTCCGAAAACCTTGACCAGGTTGGCATTGGCCAGGCTTCTGGATTCAATACCACCGCTGATATGATTCAAGAAGAAGATTTGGAAAACCCAAACGCCGAAGTCTCCGAATTAGTTTTGGTGATACATGGGATCGGCCAAAAGGTTTGGCATTGCCCTAGCTGACAATATTTGGCATGATAATGATTTGAATGCTTTTTAACAAACGATATCGCCTTCTCTGATTTTTTTAGCTGGCCCAATCCTATGATTCTTTTGATTTCGTGCATGCTTGTAATCAATTACGAGTTGAATGCCACAAGGCAAGTACCACCGATCAGAAAATGAAGAATTTCCTACAAAATAGAAGGGTCCAATTCATCGTAAGCATCTGGTTTTCGATACGGTTGTTTCAATCGCTAGAGACGACTAGATCACACTCATCTTTTCAAATTTCTGAGATGGGTTTTCTAGCCTATTCGGTGGAGACATTCCCTGGATTTCGAAATGGAGGGATTTACTGACCAAGAAGATGTGTCATCTGAAAATGAGATGGAGGAGGGAAAACGAACTAAAAATACATTTGGAATGAAAGATATTCAAGTGAGGCGATCAGACTCTACAATCAAAAAATGATTACGATTGGATGGTATCTGATCAAACAAGACTTTTACTTGATCAGGTCCCAGACAGTATTCCATTCGTGCGTGAAGTGGTGACTAGCTTGGTACTTGATGTACCTCTCTACATGTCACCCAAGCAGCACAAGCTTATGATCGCGGCGGTAATTGAGCAAGCCAACAAGGTTTACCGGCTTTTCTGTCGCCGGAACACTTACTATAGTGGTCGCAAGGTATCCATCCTTGCTCACAGTCTCGGGGCCGCATTGACCGTAGACATCCTCTCGAGACAGCCCAGTGTATGGACGACGGACGTCGAGATGAACGATGTCATGGGCGATACTCAGGCCTATTTATCAGCACTCGATCATTTCTGCTTCGACACGTCTAAAGTATTCCTTGTCGGTAGTCCGGTCAGCCTATTAGCACATACAAATCAATTTACACATCATGATCCAAGCGGTCTGGTGATCTTTAACTGACGACTTCCTAAATTGGGATCATCATGATCAGGTTTCCTTTTTCTTCCATTTACACCGTGCGCAACTTATTGCTCGCGAGGGAGTATCGAAATCAACTAGTCTTGACTGTAAAAACTCGCCCGAATGGCGTAAGGCAAACCGGGTGGCGACCGACGAAGTGGGACAGTACGGCTGTCTAGCTGCGGAAACAATCTATAGTGTTTACATCTCCACTGACCCAGTCGCTTATTGTGAGTAAACCAAGTTTTCAGGCAGGCGTGCTGATAATACATCGCTTATGGAACTGTTTGGTTCGTGGGTGATGTTCTTGGTATAGGTATGAATGCATGTTAGTATCAGAATTGTTTTTTTTTGAACCATCCTTATCGGGTGCCATCCTAACTCAAATCGTGAAATGCTCTGTTTGCTTAAACTAGGCGTCGATTGCCGGTAAGATCCCCTTGGAAATCAAGCACTTGGCTTTGGGGGTAGTGTTGAAAAGACTGATCTATTTGTTGATGCTGAATTTAGACATTCCAAGCGAATAAAGGCGATAGACGCCCGCTCATTTACAAAGAAGTTCCTAGAAACGATGAGACGAAAGATGCCGGTAGTAGATCCAGATGCATCACTAACGCGGAATGTCTCTCTGAACTCCTTATCCTCCCTCGTCGCGAATTCCTGGATGGGTTCCACCAAGAAACGCGAACCTCATGATCTTATTAACAACATGAATGCTCAAGCGACACTCAAAAACATGAGTGGTACCAAGTCCAACCACCAACCGGTATCTAACCCCGCTCCTCCTAGGCCCACGTCTATGGTGGGAGGATGGACTGATTTGGTTAGGAAACGCACGAGGATATTAACTTCGTCTCGTGAGAACATCAGAGAACCTCTCAAAAAAACTAAACAAGGAGAAACCATTCTCGGCCGTATGAGGTTAGCCTTCTGTTTTTTCTTCCCCTCCTCTTGCTAAAAATGAAATGAAAATGATTTAAACTGGTCAATTGGTTGCATTGGTTTAACTTTTTTGTTGTGGGTTGTCATAACATTTTTGCATACAGGTTTCTTGCTCTAAATCCAACCGGATCAGTGGACTTTGTGATTCCCAGTTTGGGTCTCAACCAGTATGTTGATATGGTAATTATCATATTTCATTATTATTATTTTACTAATGACAAAACTCAACAAGATAGTACAGGTCACATATCTACCGCTCGTAATGAAAACTGACTTGATAAACATTCAAAGGTTACAGCACATGCTGCTTATTGGACAGATATTCGATTTGCAAGGTTGGTTTTGATCGGCTTATTTGGTGAAGATTCGGTTTTGGAAGAAGTTGGTGATCTCGAAAACCCATCCAATCCAACATAGTTCATGGAGAATCAAAATAAATAGAATAATGTCTCATTTGTTCGTTAACTTTCGTCGTTGTTGCTCTTCGGATGGGTCTTTTGCCCCGTTAAGTTCAACATATTCCTTGCTGAGATAGTCTAAATCAGTTTAATTTGTTTGCCAATTCACATCATCATCACCATCATTGTGTATTTTTCTTCTATTTTTGGTTTCAAGCTGTTAGATACAAACCACTGTTAATCATCAAGTTGTGTCTCTTCTTCTTCCATCTATTAGTAGCAGACAGCAATTGTCTGAGTTCAATCAGGAATATGGATTCTATACATATTGCAGTGAGTGGGTAAACATTTTGGTATCCCATTTGGTGGTTTTTTTGAAGGCCAAGATGGGTTTTTGGCGCGGTTTTTTGCTTGATGGGGGCTCAGGAGGCTGATGCGGAAGTGTGTACAGGAGCTCTAATTACACATCTAATTGTGAAAAAAAAGTAAGAAAACAGGAACATTTTCAGCAATTTCTGAACTGCTTACTTAATCAACATCTATTTTTTGAGATTAATGAGAGAGAATGTGAAGGGGCTAGGAAAAGTGGAATCTGACCAAAAAGTTTAAAAAACTTCTAATATTTTTTCTTTGACAATTACTCAAATCAGCAGTCACCTCTATAGACTATACCAATTCTGGATTTGACTCAATTTTGAAGCTATCCAATATCCCTTTCCTGGAGTAGCTCAAATGCATCCTGCCTTTCAGCTTGGCACTTATCCTTTTTCACTAGCCTTGCACTTAACCCTCCCATCTGGGAAATGTCACCTTTGACTCAAAGACATTACAAGTTATGACTCATCTTTGATTACCATATGCGTTTTATTCTATAGCTCATCTTTTGATCATTACATGTTTCTCATTTTACTGATAATCCTCAACCATCTTTTTAACTCTCACACCTCAATTACATTCTCTGTCATTAATCTTTGACACATCTTCATACTTATCCCTCAATACCAGTAAATTCTCAATTATTAATGCTCTTGTATCTTTTTCATCTTTTTCTCTTTTCCTCAGTTTCTTAATATCATATTGGTTTACGTTTCCTACTGAGAATTCAGCTAGGCATCATCCTGAATGAGTACTAAATCATCCTAGGGTCATATCTTCATCATTGAGGTTATCCTTGAACTCCTTTGACACATCTTTTAAGTTATCTTTGAGACTTCCCTCCTCTTCCTCACATGCTTCAACCAACTAAATTCTCTGTTTTAAGCTGGTTTGTTTGCATGATAGAACCCCACATCCCTGAACGTTTTTCCAATAAATTTGTCCACACAATAGAAAAAGCTGAAGTTGACACTTTTCCATTAAGTGCGGCAACTAATGAGGCCAAAGTTGTTGCCTGGATGCAGGCTGTATGTGGACACTATTCAATGCCAGTTTGGTTGTGCTTTTTTTAAAGATAAGAAATTCATTAATGACAGTCCGTCAGCTTGCTACTATGGCAGAGACAACCTGTCATAAGCACAAACCATTATAATATATATATATAATAATCACTTGGAATTTTATTTGATATTCTGAATCTATGTAGGATTTAACCTGGGGAACTAAATTACTTTTGAAAGTTGAATTGCTAACAGAAACCAGGCTAGGAAAAGAGACAAAGTTAATATGAGAATAATGATGAGATAGTTGTAAAATAGAGTGAAGAGAAGATATTTACCACCAGCTAATGGACTAATATAATATTTATAATTGAGGACTTGAGAGATAAAGACAAGATGGAAGCAGTCTGATTTAAAGAAAGAAAATGGTTTTTCAGCAACAAGCAATAAGAAGAGAAAAAAAGGAGAACATGTAAGAAGGAAGAGAGACAAAAAAATAGGAGCAGAATATAAAGTTGTATAATATAGAGAATTATCAAGATGATATCTTGATGTCCAGCAATTCAACTTGATGAGAAAGGAAGAAATTGAAGATAAGTATACTTGATGCTTGAGGAAGTTTGAGAGTAGACTTTACTTGATTGATTCCTGGAAGCTTGAAAAATAAGATTGAGATCTTGAAGTTGATTAAATTGAATGATTGATAATTGTTTTTTGAATGGATTGAGAGTCAAGGTCTGAAGAGAGAGAAAATCAAGACTGAGGACAGACTGAAGAACTGGATCAAGAACAACCCTAACCAGTTGGTTGTCCAATTATTGAAGCAAGTCCAGTGTGAATGCTTCAATTGTTTGACTGAGATTTCAATAGGTACCTCACTTTATGATGTCTCACTCCTTGACTAAGTAAATCAAGTTTAAACATATACCAGGTACCTCTTGAGATAAAAAAGTCTATGTATGCTTATATTTACTTAAAAATATGCTTAAACCCTATTATTAGTCACAAAAATGAGGTGTTGTGTAAGCCTGAGCAGTTAGTGTAAATGAGACGTGACAATATCCAAGCCTGCTGTGGTTTTCCATTTGTGTGAAAATGCCAAAAGCACATGGTAGAAGCATTGGGATGGTATATACACAAGAAAAATTCATTACAAGAGGAGGAATAGTATAATAAATGTAAGATACACTTCTCAGCAGGACAATAGGATTACAGACATCACTGCATTATGGGAAATGGAATGGAGGACAAGGGGTACAGAGGATGGAATAGGGTACAGAGGAAGGGAATAGAAGAGGTGGAAGGTATAGGGAGAACATGTCTCAACCAGGGATGGAAAGAAGGATGGTAATTTATTATGGTTATAGGCAGTGTTATAAGGGTATACTACTTGTATAAGGGTAAAATTACCTGTATAAGGGTGGTATATGGCTTTATAAGGGTATAGGAATCAGTATTTTGTGATGTGGAGGTATGAATTAAGTATGTGAGGAGGAGGAAGGAAGGAAGGAGCAATGTGGGAGGAGAAGCTTTGACCCCCAATATTCTGGGTGGAAGGAGTTAACAGCTGGTCAGGCTGGTATCAAGAGATTGTTTATGTAAGAGATCATTACCAAACTTCTCAATTAACAACCCAGTATTAGTAAAAATTTATATCTTACGTAATTAATCTCACTGAATTATTTTTTCCATCATCATCTGAAGTTGTAACAGATCTACAAGAATAGTGATTGGAGGTATCTAGGTCTGACAGAGATTACTTCATAAGAGTAAGATCTATCTTGTAACCAGCCATATCTTTATAAATATTGATTACAAGACTCTTATTTATTTGCATAGTACCATTTAGAGGGGCAGGTCTTTCAAACCACCCATAAGTTGTAATAGCCTTTCAACCTATTTGCACTTTATTCCCCCCTCAGTGGATATTTCACCAAATTATATTTAGTGTCCCACAAGAGTCCTACACAACATGCTGAAGGCAGTGCAGAACAGCTACCCGCATGCCTTATGGCCCACCCCAAATTGGAGTACAAGCCCCTGCAAATAAAAACTAAGCCCAGGAAAGCAACCCTGTGTGGCACACAGACACCAAAGCCCATAAAAAACATAAGAGTTATCAAAATTGCCCTAGAAACCTCATTACATATGATACATATGTGATAAGGACTACTAGGGTTACAAGCATAATTAATAAAATATTTATACAATATGTAATTATATATTACAAACAAAAACAATAGTAAAAACCAAATAATGTGGCTAATGCTGGAGTACAAGTACAGATAACTAAGCCACAAATATTAAACACATAATCAGTACTGATGTACTACACCACTTTAAGCACTAAAGTATTATATTACAAGGAATAAAACAATATCAATTGAAATATTGAATATTGAATCTGGTGACTGATACCCAAGGCTCAAGCCCCCGTAGCATCACCAGGAAGGCCAGTGTCAGCCACTAATATATTACTAGGTAATGCTTGAAACTGCAAGCTTGAATAATTATAATTATTCTTTATTTTTATCATCTTTAATTTTTTACTTTGACATCATGAAGAAAACATAATTTAGACATAGCCATTTCATCAAAACATCTCATAGTCTAACAGTTAAGAACAAGCTTAGAAATAACTGAAGTAAAAATTTAATTAAAAAAAACCTTGGAAAATCAATTTTCAAACATGCAATAAATGGATAAAGAAAAATTTACTGGTATAGTTTTCTTCTTGAAAATCCTTGAAAATCAAAGCTTAACACATCATAATTTACAGTATAAAATTACACATAATTTGATGTAAATTTTTATGTAAACCATATTTAATATGCAATAAAGACTTATACATTTATCCCCACCTGATTGACTCTCAAGGTAAAGCGTGTAAAGCGTGTTTAAAGTACAAACCCCAAAGAAATTGTATTCAGATTTAATTATCAGTTGAAATAATTATTTTACTTTAATTAAGGTGAAATAGATATTACACTATTTTAATTAATTTGAAACAGATATGGAATAATTTCAATTAAAAATGCCACCATTTTCAACCCCTGACCACAAAAAGGTTGATTATATTCACCTGGTGATTTTCCCCCAACCCCCACTGCCAAACAAGTTGACAGAGGGATTATTTATAAATTATTTAGTAACTAAAGAGGAGGTTTCTTCCCCAAATTGAAGAAAAAACTCCCCATCCATTTTAACCATACTTTAGATAACTTATTATAAGCTACCAAGGCGCTCACATTCTACTGTAAGCCAGGAGGACTGGCCTTTTTTTACTTATAACTATCTTACATAGTTACAATCCTTCAAAATCCATCCCAATTAAATTAAAATCATTTAATTTAATTGGAAGAACCGTGTTTTAGTCTGGTTAGCCCTTCTGTGGAAATATATCCAAACAGAAGTCTGGCAGAAGGTTCATAGCCTGTTTATTGTTGTGCTTAGTGTCCTAAACAAACACCAAAGTAATCTTTGATAATTTATTATCTTTTTATTAGACTTTTAAAGTGTAAGACTTACTAATTACTCACTTTACACACCACAATAAGTGGAGTAGATTCCAGTTTTTTGACAGCTAGTACCTAGCTAAAGAGCCCAAAAGTTGGCCTTCAACACCCATTGTGTCCCCACAGGGAACCCAGGACTATTTAGGGAGCTGTTCAACCGCTCAAGGAAGGCTCCTCATGCTTTATAATACCTATTATACCCTTACCCACCATTTACATTAGATATACTCTCAATAAATAGTCTGGCAAGGTCTTTAGTAGGTATTCTTTAGCCCTGTTTTCCCTTAACAAACTTTACAGTTACCACCCAACTCCAACATTCATCATTCCAAGCGCTCACAAATTTCCTGTTTCCACCCTGAATATCCTCAAGTCCCCCTAGGATTATTAGTTGTAAGTAATAACCCTTCTTTCCTGAGAATATTCCCCATTCATTTTTCCTTGGATTTAAACCAACCCTGTACAAACAGACCTAAGTTTTCCAGGTACTTAAATCCCCTGCATTTTGTGCAAGATACCTTACAGGTATTCAACCACCCCTGATTTATCAGGCCTGTCATGCTCCAAAATCTCAAACCACCAAAGCTGAGCTTGAACCTGAAAAGGCTACAATAAAAGGTTGAATGGTCTGTTATCTTTGAGATTATCTACATTTCATACCCATTGTATGAAAAATCCCCTCTGGTTTTAATTATGTTGAATTTATTTAATATAATTATTACTACTTTTTCCTATTCTTTTTACACAATAATTCCCAATATACCATTGGAATTATCCCCTCCAAATTATATTTAGAGTGTCCCACTCTGTATTACTTACTCTTGCACCACATGTAGACATGTAACTATATTCAGCTAGAAGTAATTACCCTTGGCATCACTTAGGCTGACACATTCTTCATTATCTCATAGATTCTTGTTGAGATAAGAAAACTTTTCAGCAGCACTGTAACACAAGATGCCAAAGGATTAATAAAAAATATGGGTTTGAGTAAAGGACAAAAAGCTAACACAGCTTTTTCCAAGCCATAAAAAGGGGCAAGAGGCAAGTGTTCTTTCTGAACAAGCCAAAGTGAATTCTCTGAAAAATGAAGACAACTGTGCATTTTTCAAAATTCTATTGAACAACAGGTATAAAGCCCATGCTACTTGATATCATTGAATTTACCAATGAAAACTGATTCTCAAATGTATGTGTCCAAAGCTTTGAAACCCTTCCAGAAGTACATCAACATCAATTGAGATTCCAAACATGGTCAAACATTATTTCAGAATGTATTGCCAAACTTCAACTCTGAAGGGCTCTAGAGCTTATAATTCTACTGGGATCCTTTAGACTGAAACAGCAGATATCAAGCCTTGACTATTATGGTTTGATTGGATTGTTCTGCTATGCCGTTATTTTGAGGAATGTAAATGGTTGAGATAGTGGGAATTACTACTTTTGAATGCAAAGAACTTCCCCAAAAATAACTGCAGATTTTCATTCTTGCTTCTCTTCTTCTCCTTCATTCTACATAAGTATGTACAGTAGAGACCCAAAAATAATTTTCATCACTACTACTGAGCTAGAAATAAGATACCTGGTTTCTAGTATTTGTCTCTCCAAACCACAAGGATTTGTCTTTGAGTATAAAGTTGGCATACAGTGAATAATCTAAAGATGATTATTTAAATGGTTGAATAGGAAAGCCACTATAATATCTGTTGCTTTGAGGAAAGTTCTATGGCCACTGGTGGATATTGGGATATTGATATCACTTACCTGCTTAAAGAAACATTTATCTCCCACAATGTGGTGTGTGGAATCTAAATATGGAACTATAGGCTTGATTTTGGGTTATTTAAGCAATAAAGAGACTTTGGATTTGTGTATGTCATCTCCTTTTGAAAGTTGAGTTGTTGCCTTCTCCAACAGTTTGGAGTAGTGGGCTGGTCAGAGCTCTGAGTGAAGTTTCCTGTAGTGTATGCTTACTTGTTTTCCCCCTTCTTTGTCCCCCATCTGATCCTGCTCCATAAATCCAGATAACTGATCTGCCATCATCAGGAAAATAAATGACACTTGTCTTTTGCAATTTCATTTTTAGACAAGCAATCATTTTTTTTTCTGGTGCATCATGAGCCAATTCACTTGCAGTAAATGAATTGGATATACTTATTATTTCAGTACATATTGTTAGACTAGTAGAAACATTAGCCCTCAGAAAGACCTCTCACCAGGAAAAAACAATGATCACTTGTCTACAAGTGACATAGCAAAGTATAAAGGGGCCTTTGCAATTTCTGATGTCACTTGTAGACAAGTGATCATTGTTTTTTCCTGGTGTCTATTAACCTCCATAGACACACATTTTTTGCTTGATAGATGGTTTTAAACCTCTTTTACCAGAGGAATTCCCTCCAGTTGAATAGAACCTTGGGTAAATGTGTATAGCTGTGAGCCTGGGTCTTTAAAGTGACAATAAGACACAAGGTTTTTGAGGGGAGTACTGGGTGTATTTCAAGCAATAAGGAATACACAACTAGTAGTAAAGAGAAGAGAAAGAGAGAAATATTTTGATGTTTGATTCTTCTTTGAGTTTGATCATATGTGTGATGTTATTAAATGATAAATATCAACCTGGAAAATATTTTCAAGCTGTTCCAGAGATTTTGAGAAAATTCACCAGCCTCTTCTCACAATGGATATGTGGGAGGAACCTGATAATACAGAGTCTAATTATTTCAGGCTTTCAGACTATGATGATGCTAGATATTCATGGTTCTGTAGAGGGAAACCTATACCAATCCTGTCATGGCACTATACCTTTCCTACCAAGGCCAATAAATCCAAATTACTTGGTCTTTAGAGATTCTTTAGATAAATAGAGCATGAAAAATAAACCCACTCAACTTGAAAAGATATAAAAAACACTCTTGGCCCTGTGGAAAATTTAAAAAGGCACTACAGTTACCAAAGTGGAATGGCAGGAAACTAGAAGGAGTTACACAAGATAAAAAGAGATCCTCTGTTATGAATTAAGTGTCTATCTACCAAGCCCTGTCTTGCCCAAAAAATATCCCTATCCTGATTCACATTTACAAGCATTTTCCCACCTAATCCAAAAAGTCTCATAGCTGTTTGTAGTTCAGTTTATTACTCTTTTCTAAATGGATGGAAGACAAAAAAAAACTAAACTATGACCCTTTATCCACCTTTATGAGTGCCTCAAGACCAGTCTTAATATTCCTGAAGTTCCCTTGTTCTGGAAATAAAACAACAGTTCTCATTTCATTGATACTTCAGTAGTATACTATTGTCTTGGAATACCCCTTGAAAATATAATATAAGCATCTTTGAGGTAAAAAAAACAGCCCTGTAAATCAGGCACCTCTATTGCTAAAAATAAAAATATATTTTATGGAAAATGTTTCTTAAATTACCCATTACCCATTCCCACTTAAAAATATACCTTGGTGACACATTAAATTTGTAGTTTCACCAAGTGTACCTAAAAAAAATCTTGTTCTTTCAAATCATCAAGGTTACCATAAAAACAGTATAAAAATTCTGTGCTAATGATGATTATATCCACAAACTTCCATGCACACATTAAGCATAGAAATGATATGAATAACACTCCTTAATTTTTGTAACACAAATATGAGAAGATTATTTTTATTTGGGGGAATAGTATTGGCTAAATTCTATTATTTAACAAAGGCTTTTGTTTTTAATGAGCTTGTGTTTCCTTTAATTCTACCATACTTCTTGTCAACAACTGTAAATTTTTAAATGGCCTTCTCTGAACAGTTTTGAGAAAGCTTCTATTGAATGTGGGTAATATTTTGGCTCATTTTCTGCAAAGAATACACAATATTGGGGTCATTCTCTAAGGATTGGGTATTGATGGCAGTAGTTACACAAGTGGATTAAATTCATTTAAGAGTGATGTATTGTAAGGTAATTCCTTCTAGGTTGAAACATTGTGGAAGAGTTCAGAATATGAGCAAACCAAATATGGAAAAAAGGAAAAAGTTGGTAAGGGAGTTGGCCTTGAAGTTTGAGGAAAACTCTTTCTTTAGTTCTCCATTTCAATATAGGGTCTTGAGTACCAGAAAGTTCCCCTAAGGATAGAAGGATTGAAAAAATTCAAGGCATATCCTAGACAGCTGTCCAACAGATTTCCATTTATCTGGATGGGGGGTAAGCTATCACTCATCTATTCCAAGTCAAAACTTGCAAAACCAGCTTGATGCCCTGGATTTTCATTATGCAAAATGGATATCTTGTGTTATGTGGTGTTACCAGTGTATCACCTACTGATAAGATTTTGTGCAAGGCCCAACTTCAAGGCAACAGCGGTTTGAACACATGAGCCTTTTTTGGACAATCCAGACAAGTGTCACATGGAAAAAAAAATGGTCATGGTCAAAGAACCCACATCAAATTTCTTCTCAAGTCTGGTTCAAATCCAGAATGAATTCAAACTGGATTAAAATTCCAAAAACTTGAATTTTTTCCTCTGGTTGGCTTCCAGAACAAATTTTGGAAATTTCCTGAATGACAGGAGCCATTGGATGTCAGCTTTAGTGTAAGCCACCAAGATATTACATACAAAATGTAACACTTGAAACTGCAAGCTGAATAAATAATGATATTTAATTGTATTATTATTTATTTATTTTTTACTTGACTTTCTGATTAAAACATAAATTAGACTTAATTATTCCCACAATTGGTGTAATAGTCTAACAGTTAATAACAAGCTGATGAATATCTGACTGATACATAAGGCTCTGTGTTCAAGCCACAATCATGACCACATTCAGAAAATAGTAATAGAATTATGTAAATGATATATATTTTCTATCAAAAATAAAAGGAAATTTAATTAAAGAAAATCATTGGCAAATCAATTTTCAAAAATGCAATAAATGGATACAGAAACATTTATTGGTATAGCTTCTTCCATGAAAATCCTGGAAAATCCCAGCATACCCCATAGTAATATATACTATAAGATTACATATGTATTTAAATAAATAATTTATGTATTATGTATTATATACATAAGTACATGTGATTTTAAATCAATGATCCTTCAGGGCAAGCGCTTTTTCAAGCTCTGGTCCCTAGATAATTTATTCACATGTATTTCTTAGTGAAATAAATATTTATTGCTGAAATAAATATTTACCACTAAATACCACTAAATATAGTTAGTGTGAAAGATTTATGGGGTCATTTCAATTAGAAATGACAACATATTTCACATCTGATCACGAACAGGGTGATCACTTCCCCCTGGTGATCTTACTCTGATCACTGCTTTCAATAAGCATGTGAAAAGAATTAATATTTTATTGTTTAAGAAGAGGTTTTCTTCACTAAATTGAAGACAACCTCCCCATCAATTTTAACCCATACATAGATAACTCATTATAAGCTACCAAGGCGCTCACCTTCTCCTGTAAGTAAGGAGGACTGGCCTTTTCTCTCTTATAACTATCTTATTAGTTGAAATTCCTCAACAAAACTCCCCCCAATAAATTAATATTAATTAATTCTATTGGAAGAACCGTGTTACATTCTGGTTAATACTTCTGTGGAACATTATTTCCACTAGAAGCTTGTTATCAGGCATCTAGAACCTGTTTAATTGTTACTTAAGTGTTTTTACACTATAGTAAATGCTTTATAAAGCTTATAGTATTTTAATTACACTTTAAACGTGTATCTTCTTCTTTTATTCCTCCCTGTACACGCTACAATTAGTGGAATAGAGTACAGGAATTTGACATTCAGATTCAGTGCAGCTGACCTAAAGTCTGCCTTGATTACTCATTCTCATAATCCTATTCCCAAATGCCTTATATCTTTTTAAAGTGAGGTTTAAACATTGTTTTGACCTCAGATTCCTTTTCCTCATTAAAATTTAACCATAGTGTTCACTGAAAACTTTGTAATTTCTCAACTGCTTCATAGACTAATTGAATAAATAATTCTATGCTACAGCTGGCTGGGCAATTTAATCAAGGCCAGCCAACCACATCTACATGTAAGATTACATAAGCAAACCTTGAAAATTTTTGAATTTGGTGTATCCTCCCTTGAAGGCAGGATACACAACCTCAAGACACCCAGAACCACCAACTCATATAAACAAGGATTCAGCAAGTTACAGATCACCACTCTAACCACAAAAAGGCCTCTTTCACCCAGTAATTCAAGTATTTTCATTCAGTCCCCCTTTTTAACCTTTTTTTATCTGACAGCAGTGATTCTCTGTCTTCCCCCTTCCCCTTTATCTCAGTCATAAATCATCAAAAAGGTCAAGCTTCAAATCATCACATCACATCAATCATAATCCAGCTTCAGACCAATAAGCTTAATCTCATATCTTTTTCTGTGGGTTTTCCTTGAAACAAACCACATAGGTTTCCCTCAAAAGAACCTTGACTATCCAGCTTTACCATAGTCTCAACAACTGGGCTGATTAGACTCTACCTTCTCAGATTCCTTTCACATTTCCATTGTGTGAAGAGGCTGCCACATTTTTTCAAAGACTCCTGCACAGCTTAGCCAAAATTTCCAGGTTGAGCTTGTTTATCTTTAGAGCACTCTGAAAATTATATGAAAATATAAACAGAACTTCTCTTCTCTCTCTTGCATTTTCTTATTCTATTAGTTTTACTTCTTCATCACTTGAAACAAAACTATTGCCCCCCATCCTTGTGACCTGTTGTCACTTTGGAGACCCAGGCTCACATTGGATGCTTACTGAAAGGAAAACAAGTTCAAGTTGGTTGCCAATTGGAATAATTTTTATTTGATGCAACCATGGTGTACATATCCTTATATCTCAGTTCTTCAGAGAAAGTTTCAAGTATACTGCCAGCTGGCTACTATGACAGAGCCAACTTACTTTAATATAAATATACCAATAAAAATAAATATTACGGTTGAATAATTACCAATAAGAAAATCATGAAACAGAAATTACTAATAAATCAATGAAAATCATGAATTAAAATTGAAACAATGAAAGACATATTACCACTAGAAATAGTATATAATATATAAACATATAGAATAAGCACATGATTACATATTCAGAATCTAAGCATTGGAAAGAAGAAATTCCCAATTAGACACTGATTTCATTACAGATCATAAAATGTATGAAGCTGATTGTGATGGTCAAGAAATATGGAATGATAATATGAGAAAAAAGAAGGGGAAAAATTTGGAAGCGTTAAGGAGATTTAATCACCCTCAATTCTGCACCCAGGCTGATTCAAGATCATTGTATGACCCAAGTTATAGCAGTTTTGTATCAAATTATCCCAATTTCAGGCCACATGCAACTCCAAGGACATATCACCACCATCAATTCAGCCTCCATGTTGAATCAAGGGTTATTACCCAAATTATATCCCTGGTTTTGCATCCACTACATCCCACCACACAAATTTTGATGCCCAAGTTCCTTGCAGGTCATCTTACCATCCAAATCTTAGCCCCCATTTTGCATCAAGCTCACCATATAACTCAACATCAAATATTTCTCACCACCCCAATTTTAGCCCCCATATAGCTTCAAGGGCATCTAATCACCCTCAATACCCAAATTATGGCCCTAGTTGTTGGAATTCTGCCTCCTCATCTGCAAAAGACCCTTTATTAATGAATAAATATGAAATGATTAGTTGGACTGATTTTTTTATTCTTAACTCTGAGTGACTGGTTTCCAATAACTGAACACACACTTGTAGACATTGATCCCTGTTATAGTAGTTATTTCTTATTGAATCAGCAAGACTCATATCAAAAAATATTTTTACATCTTTAATGAACCTAATAATTGTATTGCTTATAGACTTTGGACCCAAACTGAAAAGAATTGACAAGCTTTTGGAAAAGACAATCAAGAGAGACAAAATGAATAATAATATGGAATCAATCCTGATAGATTATTTAGAACTATGACAGAAAATGTGAAGTATTTAGGAGATGGAAGTTAGGATCTAAGAGCTGAGATTTATAGTAGAGAAGATTAGTTTTCTTTTATGAAGATAATTCAAGATAGAAGTGAGATATGAGAAAAAAGCCAATGATAGGAGTTAAGATCAGAGATAGAAGATAATTGAATTGGAAAGTGAAACTTTTGATCAGAACTGTGAGTAATTGAGACTGATTAGTTGAGGCATGAGGGTGATGAATGAAAATGAACTTCAGGAATGTTTTGATTTCATTTGTCACCAAGTTGGAAGCTATTGAAGGCTATCCAGATTTTAAGCTACGATGGATTGTGTATCAAGATGAGTAGTTGAATGAGACAAGTTGGAATAAGGAGATAGAATAGTAGGGGACAGAAGGGGATACAGATATTGAAGAGTCAGTGAAAAGGATGGGAAACCAAGAGTTGACAATGAGATTGTATGATGAATCTGAGTTGTGGTATGGAGCCATGTGATGCACCACAACATTTGTTTGAAGAAGGAGTGTGCTCAGACAAGTGAGGAGTTGAGTATCCCTTGAGTCTGTTCACAAATTCTCTCATCCTCTTTCCTCAAAATTCTAACACTAGTTCTGCATCAACCTCAATGTACCACATGTGATCTCCTTCCTGTCATGTTATGGCTAATATTCTGTGTAAAATTTGTGTAAGAATATTTATTTATGTATGCTGATTTATGGCCAATTACATGATCAAAAATTCATATAAATACATATTTTTTACTTTATGTGTACTGATTTATGGCCAATTATATGATTCAAAATATGTATGCACACAATTTATTCAGAAATTCATATACACATTTGTTAGGTGTACTGATTTATTGCCAACTTTCCGATTAAAAAATGTTTTTCAGTTTATGTTTTATTCATGCTGATTTATTGCCAGCTTTATGATCAAAAAAATGTATACACACTTTTCTATTTTTTTTCCTCAACCAGCTGAGTCCAGAAATCACAAGGTGGCATTAACTGCACCAACATCCACCCCAGAGTGGACTCAAAACCCCCGTTTTGGTTCTCAAGTCCACTTGAGAACCAAAATGAGGTTTTCAAGTCGACTTGGGAACCCCTGAAGGTCTTCAAGTCGACTTGGAGACTGCATGTATCCAGGGTTTCCCATGAAGACGAACCAGATGTCATCGAGGTCCACCGGCCGTGGTGTAATACTGCAACTCCGGAGTCCGCCGGGTGCCGGGCAGGGTAGGCGGCGGCGGACGTCGATTGTCAGCCGGCGGGGCACTAGCATAGCGGCGTATGGAGGTGATAGATCAGGGATTTAGCCAGCCTTCAATTAGGGGCGATCTGATCAGGCCGAGAGAGATCATCACTAGACGAGTATGTAACGCTTGACAGCTTGGCGGGTTCCTTCAGTTGAAGTACCAATAAAGTTATGTTCCATGCAGTTTCTAATAGTCTATCAGCTTAACGCTCCGCCCTCCGGTCTGAAGTTCAATGAGCAAGTGATCCGTTAACTCAATCTCAATGGCAGACCAAGCATATCAGGATTGTATGTACAAGATCCGCCCTTGGCTTTGGCTATGGATGGGGCACAGCAGTGAACGGCTCCTTACTGACGAGTCCGACCTGGCATCACTGGTTCTTAGGATACTATAAGAGCTCACATACTCCATGCTAAGACGGTAGACATCGATCCAAGTCTTCTGCTCCTCAACTAGCCTACTTCTACTCCCTTACCACGTTTAGCGCAATTCCCAAGTCAAGCTCACGTTCAAGTCTGGAAACTTAGAACAAATTCCTATCAGTTGCCAAGATCTATATTATTCCTTTTCAGTCCATTTAGTTTTCTTGAAGAAAGCTCGAACGTATTCTCATCTCCAGTCCAGATTTTGTGTTTGTTGCTGAAAATGGCCTTCAAGAATATCATAGTTCTCTCTGCATTCGTTCAATTGGCTGTTAGCGCAGCTTCACCCGGGTTGCGCCACCCCACCAGATTTTCCTCCCGAGTCAGTAGAATCCCCCTCCCCTCTCGCCATCCGCATGTGAGGCATATCGCTAACAGGCACCGAAAATTATGATTTCAGGCGCTAGCACAACGATCCAATGGTCTGGCCCCAGCGGATGCAACGAGCGCGGCTCAGGTAAAGCCGACTGACGCGTCATCCGATGAATCAAAGTCCACTGGGCACTCGCCGGCAGACGGTCCATCTGCACCCAAATCTGCTGATGGTTTATCCGCCCCTAAAACTTCGGAGGGATCACCTACCCCGAAAGCTGCCGAAGGGTCATCCGCCCCAAAGGCTGTGGCAGGACCAATCACGCCAAAATCTTCCGACGCGCCCGTACCAAAATCGCCTGATGCATCCTCACTGAAGGTGACTGATGCACAATCCGCCGATCATCTCACCCCGAAGACCCCGGATTCACTCGCCCCGAAAGCTGCCGCTGGGCAAATGGCCGAAGGTGCTGATGCAACTGCGAAGCCAGCTGATCATGCACCCGGCCCCAAAGCTGCCGATGCGCCTAAAGCTGCCGCTACACCTGCACCCGAAGCTGCCGATACACCTGCACTCAAAGCTGCTGATACACACGCCCCGGCAAGCTCTGATGTACCCCGCCCGAAAGCCGCTGACGTGCCTGCCCCTAAAGCCGCTGACGTGCCTGCCCCGAAAGCCGCTGACGTGCCTGCCCCTAAAGCCGCTGATGCCTCCACCCCGAAAGCCGCCGATGCCTCCACCCCGAAAGCCGTCGATGCCTCCACCCCGAAAGCCGTCGATGCCTCCACCCCGAAAGCTGGTGACGCCGCTGCCAAAGCTGGTGACGCCGCTGCCAAAGCTGGTGACGCCGGTGCCAAAGCTGGTGACGCCGGTGCCAAAGCTGGTGACGCCGGTGCCAAAGCTGGTGACGCCGGTGCCAAGGCGGCTCCGCTTGTAACGACCAATAGAATCGCTAACGAAGTAGTCCACACAAATACAACATCAAATGAATCGTCGGTCAGCAAAGGTAACGCGGTTCAGAAAGTCTCGGGAACCTCCCCAATAGCACCAAAATCTGGCGAGGCTCCTTCAGGTACTACCACAGTAGTTACTAACAAAGTAAGCAATGAGGTCCTCACAACTAATACCGCTGCGGAAAATTCGGGTGGCCGCGCTAGCTCTGCCCCCAAAGCAGCCGGGACTCAAGATGAAGCACATCAGGTCCGTACCATTTCATTAGATGCTATCCCCGAATCAAAGGTCACTCTTACTTACAAATCTTTCCACATTCTCCCATAGGCTACCAAACCGAACGCAACGCCCGAAGATTCCAAAGCTGCTTCTGCAGTACCTCAATCCCACCCACCCACCGCCGAGAAAGTGCCTGGACCAGCCTCCAAGGGCGTTGATGTTACTGTCAAGACTCCCAAAGGATCTGACACCCCTGCCTCAAAT
Source organism: Puccinia hordei (assembly GCA_007896445.1). Taxonomy (NCBI): domain Eukaryota; kingdom Fungi; phylum Basidiomycota; class Pucciniomycetes; order Pucciniales; family Pucciniaceae; genus Puccinia; species Puccinia hordei. The sequence goes on from RDRW01000471.1 coordinate 204,786, forward strand.
GCAGTTGATATTACTATGAACAAAGCCAGCCCAATATCTCCCGCATCTCACGAAACCTCTGGTGCGGCACCGATGGCTTCAAGCGATGCCACGCACGGTACCAAGGACTCAACCGCCAAGACGGTCGATGTCAGCCTCAACAAGCCAAGCACGGCTTCACATTCGGATGAACCACAAAGTCACTCCGAAGCCTCCTCAAAATCCGGCGACGTTTCAACCTCATCGAGCCCGGGGGCCGAAGGCGCCTCCCCTAAGAAAGTTCAGGTGAACATCGGCAAACCAGCGTCTAGTGACTTGAAGGCCGATCCGGAAGGTTCTTCTAAGACAACTTCATCCAGTCCATCTACAGAAGGCAAGAAAACCGGGACCTTAGATTCCACCGGGTCCGCTAGCACTCCACAGAAGATTGAGAGTCATGGGATTAAACCTATGCATGACGTTTTCCATGACAGCGACGAACCTACTGAGTCTGACCCCAAGAAACAGGACAAGTCGAAGCCAAACGATTTCGAATCTAGTCCACTCACCAGCCAGCCGGCTAAAGAGTCTTCTTCTATCCATGCCAAGGTAACTTATTCCTTAATCCCTCATTAGTATTCGGTCCATTGACAATTTGCCTAAATCATTTCTTCGTCCTACTCAGGAAAACAGCGGACCGTCTTTGCACCAACAGGGCCAGAACACATTTTTTGTAGCCACGCTTTTGTCTATTATTCTTGCTACCATAGCGTAGTGGTTGCTAGGTACTATCCTATTTTCTTCTCTTTTATATCCATTTGTAGCAGTAGAAGTAACGACAGTCAATTCAAAAGCATGATTCATCTAATCTCTGCGTTATGCTGAAGTCCTAGAGCACTGGTGGCTTTCGTACGAATCTCTATGTTTATGTTGAAATATTGTTTCAAAATTTGAGTCCAAAACGCACATTGTTATGTACAATCATTGGGAAATCGCGGATTTCATGGCCATTTCGGTCCGGAGTAGCTGGAAAGTATACCCATCGTCCCCTTTTCGGCATGCTTGTGATGATCACACGTCATGTGCTTGTTCTATGAAAACCATACACATCAAGCTCGCAAGTCCAGGAAGTAAACCCCAGTTCACTCTGAGGTGTCGCATAAGCGTCGGTCACACAGGATGTGAGACGATATATCGCAGCATAACAGAACACCTCGGGGAAATCTGCATGCATATAATGCAGAAAATACATTTCAATATCTTTTGAAGACGGTCCCGCTTATGAGAGCAACAACTTTCAGCACCGCCTCTTAGGGAAACCCCTGTACGGAAAATTAGATACAATGCTATGATATCTCTCTCCGCATTAATTATGCGTTATGGGTTGGCTTGCGAATATGTCTTGGAGGAGTTGGATTTTATGATTTCTGTCGACATCGGCGCAAATGGGATGCGGAAACGTGCAACGTTTTTCAAAATTTGAAACTTTTGGTTTCCCAGGGTATCGGAATTACAACCACTTGGATTTTTTGCGACGCTGGAGGAGGGTAACTTTAAGAAGGAAACTAATGGAAAAATTGAGAGGACAGGAATGAGAACGAGTAACATGAAGAGATGACAAGATGAGATACTGAAAGAAGGCAACTTGAGCCATCGCTTTATGACAGAAGTTGCTAGGTTTGTTGAATACTGAAACAATTTCTTTTACTGGATTTTTTTACTCTCAGGACCAAGTAAACTCGGCTAAGCCTTGTTAAGCTCAGGCATGCCCGGATTCTAGGCCATTCAGATGCTCTTGTCGGTTGCGCTTTCCGGGTAAGATTTTAGACAGAAACGATGGCAGAGAGCTGTTGCCATGCAGCGTGCAGGTAACTTGGTTGGTTGCGATGAAGAAATCGTAAATAAAAGCTCCAACGAGGGCACCGCTAAAATCCAAAGGGACATCAATTCAAGCAAAAATACTATTGTTGAAAACATTTCCGACTTACCACACTGGCCCCAGGATAGCCACGGTGAACCAATAACTAAACAAAAAGCTGTATCAGCATGAGTTTCTTACAGTTCGAAATGGGATTTTGCTTACTGCGACCGAATGGACCACACATGGTATCCATATCCGGCGAACCATGTGACAAGTCGGGGACCTAAATCACTATTGATGACCCCAATCATAGCGGTCAGCATTCCAGTTCGTGACCGCCACTTTATTCAGCTTCAATGTTGACCTACCGCGCCGGGTTAAGGGAGAAGGAAGTCTGGCCCGTTCAATGGAGTTCAGTTCCAGTTCATCTTCAAGAGCGGGGTTGAATCAAGATGTGAGAGCGCACCTGCATTCCTAAAGTAGAAGCCAACCCAAATACAACCCAGAAGATGACGAGTGGTCCAATGTTTTTTGGAGGGGCCGTATTACCTTCATCACCAACGGCCACGCTGCGCGAAACAGTATCATTAGGGTCTGGCACCGAATCTATTCAGCTTCAGCCCGGGTCAAGCTTACACAAAAATCATGAGGATCGCTGTCATCAAGAATTCGTTGTAGAAGCAGTTCCAGTTGGAAACGTAAGGCAATCTGTTCAAGCAAGGAAGTTCAACATCAATTTCAAAGGCCACAGAAGTACTTCAATAGTTTGATTGTCGGAACTCAACGGGCCTAAAACAAAAACGGATATTGTGAGTAAACTATCACGTTGACATTTAAAATATGAAGGAAATTGACGGACTGGTAAAAAATAATGCCCCAGTCTTTTCAATCGTTCGGGCACCTCCACCACCTTCAAATAAATCGATAGCATGTCTGTAATTCCAGTCTATGGACCACGCGGCTCATTAGGCAAATTTTTCAGTGCAAGTGCGGATCTAGCTACTCACAAACCAAGCTAATCATAAATTTTCATCAGTACTTTGATGTAATGCCATAGTTGGCATTGACAGAATGACTCACGCGGCTCCAGTCACAGAACCGGTCAATTGTGCGGCCCAGTAAATTGGACTACGAAGTCAAAAGGCTCAACAAAAACCAATCAAATATTTCAAGTTAGTCCTCGACGTACACTTTCTTCCAAGGGCTGGGAGTTAGGTTGCGTCAGTTATTATGGTTGGTCGCAAGTGTTAACTGATGAGACTCACAAGCCACGAAAAATTGCCATTGCAAGCGTGATTGCAGGATTGATCTACAGGCGAAGTAACTTGTTTGAGGAATCCATATGATAGAGGACAGTTGCAGCATATTACAACTTACATGTCCGCCACTAACTCCCCCTGACACGTATACGCCTAGCATTCTATTGGGTATGAAAAAAGTTTTCAGATCATTCAACCGAACCAGAAAACATGGTCAAATCTGTTACTTACACTGCTAAAGCCCATCCGAACTATCAAGAGAATGGAAACGCATCAGTTCCTTGGCCGATACCTCGACGTGCTATATTACTTACAGCAACAGAAAGATAGGTTCCTGCAGGTGCGTTTGAGACTGCGGTCGAATTACTGAGAGCCACCTGGTTGTTTACGGCAGTGCCTGATCAATTCAGAGGGGAAGTCCAGATTTCCACATTTGAGTATCCTGCAGAAAACAGATATCGATGAGGAAACATTAGGAATTTGGGATTTTTTACCGAATAATGCAAGGATCGCCGTTCCGAAAAATTCACTGGAGATTAAAACCAACGATAAGAACTTCCAGTCAATATCAAGATTCCTCACAATAGGTACCACCCGTAGTCCAGCTTCTAAACTTACGCCCAAAAAACTCGTGTCCAACTTTTGAACTTCAAAACCATACCGCCACCTTCAGCGTGGTGAGGATTACCAGCATAGCGTCGACGACTCCCTTCTGATCGGGGAGTATCTTCGTAATCTACAGTGTGGCCCACTTCGGGAAGATCAGGGATTGGTAGCCTTGAAACATTCAAGCGACGTAAAATTTAGTCCATCATAGATTAATCCAAATCGAAATGTGGAAGCGTTGCTCAAGTCTGAAAGATCAAGGGTGACGCACTTCGAGTTGGGAGGTTCGGTGACGTGGGATGCCATTTTTGAGAGGAACGTTGGAGTAGGAAGATATGTTTATGACAGGATTTCTGTCTTTACCACAAGGGTTGAAATAGGAAGATGGGTGACTGTGAGTCTTTTAGCCTTTGCCACAGACAGTGAACTGTTATTATATTTATGATAGGGAGTGGTGCGGAAAGGAGGGGATGGACAACAGGTCCTGGTCTCTAGATTTATAGCGCCAGCCTTGCTAGATTCTTCTCCGCTCTCACATCCTCTGAAGGATCGACAGACTCTATGGGGCAAGCTGATACACAAAAACATCTTTAAATCGTCAGGGCATGTACAAAAACGCAGAAATGCTTGGTCAAGTCTTAGCGAAAAAAACTCGTACGAAACTATGCTGACGCAAATCACTTCCAGGCAGTTGGTTTTCACTATGAGGTATATTGGTAGATAGGGGTAGCTCAGTCAGAAATAAACGTTAATATGTATGTATAGGACCAAATCATAAACTGTAGGTCTTGTCAATTTGCTAAGCTTTAGCGGGATCAACCATACTCGCCCTCTGAATTGTACATAAATATGTACGCGAGTCGCCTGCCAAAGTGGTCAAGACACGGCTTTCATCGCCCGAGAATTGAAGTAAAATTACAAGCGTGTCCAAACAGAACCGAAAAGTCATCATTGCCGTTTGATCGTACATTTCCTATTTAGCTGAAGCACAAATAAGCGTAAGACGACACCATATTCTCAAGAATGATGTCATACTTTTGGATATTCCGTCAGGACTCCATCATCAGTGGTATCCCCAGGATGTATTAAACTCTCCGTTTATGTGCCAGGGGTCACCATGTAAGTCGAGTCACTTTGCATTTAATTTTTAGGTTGAACTCGAATTTTAGCTGGATGATAAGGTGGAGAACGTCATATCACCAGCCGAAGGGATGACCGCATTGTATTTACCAGTGAAAGCTTAGCTTCGCGGGGCTAGGGGTTGGTTTACCGGTGGTGATTAGGGAGGTAAGGAAGGGTCATCGTTAAATCCAGACGTTAAACCCTGAATAGAATCGTCGGACACGGTGCCGCAAGATTTGAAACTGCTTGCAATAGTGCGGTCTTGGCCCACACCTGGAAAATAGACCAATTACCTGGTAAGGGTTACCGCAAATTAAAGCATTAAGTCTATCAGGTTACGGGAAGCATTTAGACGAAAGGGACGACTTCCGACTGGTAGTCGCCTGTCATCCTAGCGTACCCACAAGCGGTGGTACTCGAGTCTCGGGTGTATGTATGACATCGCAGAGTCTCACTTGATCCGAAGTCCAAACATGTAAATATTTACCGAAAACTAGGGTATCACTGTCCACGTTCGTACCAGGCTGAGCGCGTTGACAATTAGTTGTATGGATGTCAGATATGCATGGGTGAGCAGGCTATCTATCAACTTGGATCATGTATCCTGTTTGTGCGGAGGAAAAATGGGGACGGAAAGGGAATGCCAATCTTTGGACATAGTACATAAATAAATGGGCATATAGTTATTCTTCCGGCAGATAACAAAGCCTTGTGTGAGTACAAACAGAGAGGCTCTCTAGATTAGGCTGCGGCAGTAAGACTATTTCTAAAGATATCACATTGCGCCGCCTCGACTGTTTGTTCACATTGTGCCACCTTGACTATTTGTACCAGTTTGCACATCTACGGCGGAGAAGGACCAGTCCAGGGAGGTCTAGCGGCTCCCAACTTCTCCTGGGTTCTTGACTCAACAACCTTTAGGGCCTGTACAAGTTCATATCACAAAACCCTTACTTCGGATTTCACCATCAATTGTAATTTCTGCAACAGATGGAATTCTTCCATGTAGTTTTCTCAAAACTAGGGGTGATCGTCTTCATAATCCGCAACATGTGATGCACCACTTGCTACTTCCTGCGTCTATAATTTGCAAAAATAGGTGTCTATTGTATAGACCCTTAAGTTAAAGTATCTATTTAACGGCTCAAAGGCATTCACACTGATTTGGGTTAGTTGGGCTTACTTCGACATCAGCTCACATGATCTGTGTTGTTTAAGGTGAACGACGTACCTCCAAAAGGCATTTGAAGGGAGCCTTGGTCTGTGACACTAGATAGCATCTCCAGCGGTTTGGCGGTGGATCAGCTTGCCTCGTTCAAGGGGAGTGTTGAAACTCGCTGTAATGTGTGCGCGAATCGCGGTACTGCATGCGCAAGCTCAATTCCGCAAAGCTCAATCATAAAACCTAATCCAGTCAAGACCTAATGGTCATCTCCTATCACCGCACTCTTCAATTTCATCTCATCTCTCTTCCCTTTGCTCTCTTTGACCCACTTCACCAACTTGTTCTCTTCTAACTATTCCATAATCCCCATCATTTACCACCACATCCTCATCCTCATTTTTTCCTTCTTATCCATTATACTCCTCTTATATCTTCAACCATCACACAATCTTCCACAACACACTCTTTGCAAAATTCTACCCTGTAAATTAAACTCATTCAAACCACAGCGGTTGACATAATCTCCTCATCTACTCTTTGACTCCAGCTTGTCTAGTTCAACTTGGTGAGAACTACATTATAAATCTTCATTATGCACAGTATTAATTCACATTTGATCTTAACTAAACATTACAATTAGTCCTGCTTCACATCTCTTGTGCTGTTTTCTTGACCTTATTTAGTTTTCTGTCACTTGTTATTACAACTCATTAGGGTATTTTTATCATTTAAATCTTCATTTTATTTTATTTCATTTCATTTCTAACTCTTTTTCTGGTCTTATATCTTTTTGGAAATAAATGCTAGCTTCTTTAGGGAGACCTGAGGATATTGTAGGTGGGAATTGAGGAACTTGGTTTTTATGCCCTTTCACAGGTTTTTGATATCTTCTTATCAAGCCTTTTGACAGTTTATTATACTACTTCAGAAGATACTACAGTAAGTACAGAAAATATAATAGATAGAGAGTGTGGTATGTGAAATCAATAGCACTTGAAAAGGTAAGAAAAAAAGAAAAAGAAAAAAAGAGGAGCTTGGTTAAAGCTTACCTTACCAAGCTCTTTAGAGGTCCCTAAATTTAAGGGCCTATAACAAGAATCTTAAAAATTCTTCACTTAAAGAGGGCTAAAGATCCCACAAGTGGGGAAAACAGGGGCTTTTTCTCTGTAAATTTGGCTTACCAAGCCACTTCACAGAGATGACTGTTGTGGTAACCCACACTTTTTTTACACATGATCATCAACAACTTAAACTTCTTATTATAATACTCTTTTATTATTACAGGATCAGATTCTCCATATGAATCTACCCCTAGTAACTACCTCACAGTATCCCTGATTTCCTGTTGGTTCAGTAGGTGTTAACCTTTTCAATAAATTTAGAACATCTCACCATATAAATTTAATATTACTACAGCACCATATGATATTATACAAGGTATCAATTTATAAAAAAATAGTACATATACAAAAAATAAATATTAAACAAATTACATTTTTTCATACCCTCTTTGAGATAAGGTAGTACACCACATTCATTTATATTACATAGTGACATCCTCTTGATTACTAGTTACATTAAATTCCTTATAAACATAGTTTACCAGTTACATTGGCTCATCTTCCTTACTTTTTCACTATTCTCTTTTGGTGCTGTAGTAATGTACATATTTCCCCTTTCTCTTTACTTCCAGGATTAGCTATCCTGTGCCCTTTTCTATGATAAAAATAGAGCTCCCCTGAGTTCTATTTTGAAGTAAGAATTTTCATTTACTTTCACCTTGGTATTAGAAAATTTACCTTAGAAACCAAAACACATTTTCCAATAACAATTACCCTTTTCCAGTGCTTTGTGCCTTCATGTTCCAGGGTCCCTACCTCCAATTGATTAAACAACTTGAGTTCCCCATGAGTATCAGTAGTCCAAGGTTGAGTAGAAATTTAGCCACACCTCTTTTCTTTATTTTTCTTAATGAAACCCCTTTCCTCCAAATATATTCAATCAGGGAAGCCTCATAAGAAACTGTAGTCTAAAAATCATCTACTTACTAGATTTTTTTCTATTTCCCCTTCAAGCTCTTTCCTGATCCTTTAGGAGTTCCACCCTGTGGATGCTCTAAAAATTATAGCTCCCCAGTCTCATGAGTATAAAACACCATTTGTGTGATCCTTCTTCCCTCCCCCTTCACCCTGGGTGGGAGTAGAACTCTTCAATGGCTTGTAGAATTTCTAACCAACCATATTGACTGAACTGATATGTTACACAATGCCAACTTATCACTAATTAATATTGAAATATAGCCAAATAACTCATAATTCTCAAGCTTCCCAAAATATTCTGCACATACTATCTTTCCCAGAATGCACCCATACTTTTTGTCAAACATACTACCAAAAAATGGTGGAAACAAGTTTGACAATATTCCAATTGCTCAAAAGTGAGACAAACAGAATTGTTACTGGTGGCTTGGGAATGGAATAAGATAAGCTGTAAATTACTAGATTAGATTGTGTTCAAGGACTGAGAACAACTGTGAAGAATTCTCCTGGTCAGGGAAAGTTCTGCAAATTAAGTACTTAGAACCCAGGCCCCATTTGGCAGCCATCATTCTATGTAATATTGGCCCCTTTTGTATAACCAGGCTTCAAATAGGCCCATATGATACCACTTGCATTTTTGGCAAAATAAGGAAATTATGAACTTCATTAATTGTCATCACCCCCACCAATTTCCATATAGCACCCCTGGGGTACTATTTGGAGTCATATTGGCACAGCTCAAGCTTACTCCATACAAGCTGCCAGCTAACTTGAAAAACAAAAATACCCCCTCAGTCCTCAACTTCTCAGAAGCTCACCAAAAATTTCTCTTTTCAATCCTTTGATCCAAAGGAAAACTGAATCCAACATTGAGATGAATGAATATTGTTTGGGTTATCATTCTCAGCAAAATTCTGGCATGGGAGGTACTGTCAGCCTTAGAACCAGCACAGCTAACCTAAAGTCTGTCTTATCTTCTTATTTAAATCACAACTGTCTCATATCTTTTTAAGCTCAATCTTTAAGGTTTTTTTTGATTTCAGATTCAGATTCCTCACTTCATTTTGACCTTAGTCTACCCTGAACACTTTCCAATTGCTCCACTCCTTCCTAGACTGACCCATTCTTGAGTTAAGTGAAAGAATGTCAGCCAACCACATGTATACACATGATTAAATAATCAAACCTTGAAAATTTTCAAAGTTGGTTTATACCCTGTTACAGCAAGGATACACAAACTCAAGACACTCAGAAACCCAAGGATTCATCAAGTTACAGCTCACCACTCTAACCAACAAAAGGCCTCTTTCACGCAGTACTTCAAGTTTTGTCAGTCAGTCCCCTTTTTGAACCTTGCTTCTCTTACAGTAGTCCTTCTCTGTATTCCCCTCTTCTTTCCCCTCTTCCCTGTTTCCTCCAACTTCAACCAGAGAATCAGATCAGTTCTTCAACAGGTTACCCTTCTAGAACCTTGACTATAAGTCTAAAAATCAGGGCCAATTAGTCTGACTAATTCAGTGTTCCCTCCACTGTTTACTTAGTGTGTGAGGAGGCTGTTGCTCTCTTAAAATTCTCTAGCACAGCTTAGCCAAATTTTCCAGGTTGAGCTCATTAATCATTATCAGAGCACTCAAACAAATCATTCTAAAAGAATAAAAAGATCAAAATCTCTTCCCTTTCCCCCTTTCTTCTTTTCTTCTTCTGGTTTTATCCCTTATCCTTGAAATACAACCAGTATCACACCCCAAAATCTTGTGTCCTGTTGTCACTTTAGAGACCACTGCTAGTGGTTTCAAAACATTCAAGTCATTTTGGAACTCAGAGATGGAGATGGCAGTGTTCAAGGTTATGGTTATTTATTATTTGAATCACTGAAGTTCTAGCCAAACACTTGAGTTATGTTGATAATAATAATAATAACCAAATATATTCATCTTATTAAATAAGTGCACAATATCATATAATATGACAGCAGCCAACAGAAGCCAAAACGTTTTTGAGTAATTATTTTATTTAAGCTGGGAAAGGAAGGAATAAAATAAAGAAATTAGTGCCTAATTAAAGGGCCTGGATACTTTGAGGAACATTGGAGCAAACAAAGAGCTCTTTTTTTCTATTTGGGCATGGGGAAGAAATTCAACACAAACACCTTTCCTGTAGCTGTTTGAATTTTGACTTATGTGTTGTTATTCAACTTGAAACCTTCCCTGCTTTTAATAAACCCATGTACATCCTCCCCATTCAAAAAAATTTCATAATACTGCCTTACTAAGTTGCAAACATTTTTTCAGGCTTAGATCCTGTGCAGCTGAAATAAATTCTGCCTTATTCTCTTATTTCAGTTAAAGCTGTCCAATATTTTGTTGGATTTGATTTTTTTTGCTTGTTTTTGGCTTCATGGTCTGTTCTCTCAAGCAATTTTGACCCTTGCATTAATTGAAAAATTTGCAATTACTCCACTCCTTCTTAAACTTCTCTGTTCCTGGGACTCACACTAAACATTTCTAGGAAAGTGAAAGAATGTAAGCCACCACACTTATGCACTAAATTAAATAATGGGGGGTATCAAATATCACCAAATCCACAATTAAAACCAGGGAGTTATTTTTTCAACAAAATTTCACTTTTGAGAATTGTGAAATTTTTTATATTGACATCATGTTTTTTAGAAAATGGTGGATTTTCAAAACCATTTGATCAGATAATGGTGGATTTGGTCATATGTGAGACCCCCTAATGAAAGATTGAGAAATTTTCAGTTGGTGAATCCCCAACTGAAGGCAGGATAAAGAACCTTTTGACCAACTCAGAACACAAAGGATCAACCAGTTCCACCACACCATTCAGCCCAGTGAGATAAAATAAAGTCACATTCCTCTCCTCCCCAGCAGTGAAAATATATTTACAGTAAGTGCCTTTCTTTGGAAACATTTCAATCATATAGTTATCTATATCTTGAATCCTTGCCTTTCCTTTCATCAATTCCTTCTCTTTCTTTATTGGGGCACTTCAATTTAAACACCACCAAATTCAATCTCCTGCTAGTACAGGTATACATAGGGAAATTTTGGCTGGTTTCAATTTCATATTTACCAATTTAAAAATGCATTTATCTATGGGCAACATGAATTTTGCATAAATTCATCACCAGAAAATTCCAAAATAATTCTGGGTGGATTCTGAAAAGCATTAATGATGAAAATTTCATGTGAGTACTGAGGAAAATCTTCTGGTTTGAGGCTTTAGTCTGAAAATAGCAGAGGGATGTTGTTGCTACCAGTGTGATCATCAATGAGATTTTAGGCAGCATGAATTTTTCTATAATCTACACTTGCAACTGATTTACACCAGAATTAAAGTTGATTTTAACATCATTTTAACTGAACTTGGTACCAAGCTGAGCAACATCCTTTGAATTTTGTACATGACTTGCGCTCACACCACTGGGGGTTTTAGACTGGAGGTTTCATACAGTTACCAGAAGGAAATTGCATGCAAGTACCTTGGAAACATCCCTGGTGACATTAATTATACACTTTCATACATAAACAGTACCAGACAAAACACACAATCAACTGATATATAGCCTCCAATTTTCCTTCTGCTCATCTGTTGCTATCAACCTAAATCATGTTAATCATATACATTTCATATTTCTCACTAGGACTCATCTTCAAGTTTCCCACATTTTCTTCTGTCAGCATCAATTTCACCATATGTCATTACATAGTTACATCTCATCATTTTGTCATTAAATTTTTATAGCTCATCATCTGTCAATACATTATCATAGCTCATCTTTGTTTCAGATATATAAGTACAGTCAGTTGTTACTCCCTCTTGTAAACCTCATGCACAGTTCACTAGAGAAAAGAAATTATCATCATCTGCAAATTGTATATAATTATCCAAATCATATATAAATCACAACCAAATATCATATGTCCTGCACAGTTAGATTCTTAGCCAAAGAATTTATAAGTCAATGAAAGCCAATTGATTAAACCCAATAAATCCAAATCATTGAATATAATTCCTATAAATAAAATCCCCCCTCTTCCATTAATCTCACCTTGTAGGTAAGAGAATTTCAAGAGCTGACACACTAGAAGAGGAATAAATCAGAAAAAATAGAGAATTGAAAGAGATATAAAGACAAGACTAACAGTTTTACTGAGAAACTGAGAAATAAAACAAGAAAATAATGGAAGAATCAGAAAGAACAAGAGAGAGGAAGAAACAGACAGAGTGAAAAGAAGAAGTTAGTTTGATGATACAAATTAGATAAGAGTAGTGTAGAAATCTCACCAGTCAGAAACAACAAGAAGTGAATGGAGAAGAGAATGAGAGTATGAAAGAAAGAAGAAATGAGAAAAGACATGAGAGTAGAGACATCTGAGAAAGATTTGATGGAGGAGGATGATTGAGATTGAATGATAAAGTTGATGAATGATTTTGAGTTGAGGGGTGAGTTGAGATTGGGAAGTGATCAGGTTGAGGAGAATGAAAGTGCAGGACGAAAAGTGAGGTTGGATTTCTGATCAGTCAAATGACATGGAGGAAGATTGGCAAGAAGAAGGAGAGGGAGAAAACATGTGAAAGGTCTGTGATTTTTACAGTAGGTGTAGTAGCCAAGCTCATGAGTACTAGCTATCTGTCAGACATTGAGACAATTGGCCCACATGTCTTCAAAATAATACAAGTCACATAAACCAATGGTTAAGGACTTGTGTTTGTAAAAAAGGGAATAAATTGAACCAAGTAAATTATCTTAAATGTACAAGTTCAATTCCCATAAGACTTATAGATTTTTTGTATTTTATTTTATATAATATTCATCAGTATCATAAACTAAATAATATCAAGAAATTCCAAATTAAGGAGAGATTACTATCTCTCCATGAATCTACCCTTAAGTATTACAATTTGGTTATGTCTCCTACAAGGAGACTATTATCTAGAATTACCCCATGTAATACAGACTCTTGAGTTATTACATTGGGGAACATATTGTGTAATATTTAAATGGCTGAGATTTCCTTCTAAAGGGAATTTCTCCCCAGATTATTACCATACAAACCCGCCAACCTTACTACAGTTTTAGTGAGTGGGGTTTTATATAATCCTTTAAAACCAACTTTCTCTATCCCTTATCCCATTTCCTAGTCACCAAGAATCTTTATTCTAGTGACTAGAAGTCCTCTCCCACTCGCAGGGAGTAGTTGAGGCAATTGCACTGAGCTTTTATAGCCGTGTTCCCTTGTTAAAAACAAGGGTGCCAGCTTCTCCGCTTTTTAGCGTAGAGTAGCTTCTTTCCACTGGTCTTAACAGACTATAGTGCGACCCTAGATACTGGCTGTAAATACTGTATACAGTATCCCTGCACCTATCTGACATTCAACCCCACGTCACTTCAGAGACGAGGGCTGACACTATCTAAGAATAATTATAAATCATCCTCACCTTTTCTTTCTTTTATCCTTATTTTACACTCATGCCCATAAGCATTGAGGAAAGAGGAGCTATCACATAAGCACCCTTGGGATAGCTTATATTCTTACTAGTGAATTTGTCCATTTCCCTGTCAATCTATTTTATTCCCTTTTAGTACTTCCACACCACACACACCATTTTCCATTGGTGTGCACCTTTGTGTGGTTGTGAATTAATCAATTCCTGGTCTGCACACCAATCAATATTGGTGTGTGGGCTGCATGCCAATCAGGACCAGATTGGTGTGTGAGACACACACCAATCAGGATTGTAATTTGGAGCACACACCAATCAGGATTAGTGTGGAGCTGCACAAACACACCCTATGTATAAACATAGGTGATAAATTAGAGTTTTCCTCTTAACAATCCTGATAAGTTTATATTCACACATTACTTTAATTTACCTTGAAATATCTCTTTCACTTCATCTTCTTTCCCCCCACTTCCATTGATAGAATTATCTTTTCCTGGATCATTATGGTTACCTTTATCCAGGTGCTGTTGTGGAAGATGAAGTTTTTTTTTTCTCCCTTTTTTCAATCCTTGATTGTCCTCTCATAATGACCAAATTAATCCTCAAAAAGTTCACTTTGAGTTGAAGCAGACTCACCTAGCACTTCAGCTCCTTGCTGGACAAAATGTTTAAAATCTCTTAAGACTATCTGGATCTATTTTTCTTCTCTTCTTTACCTCTTCTATCATTTCTTTTCCTTTTCCTTTTCCATTTATTTACTTTTCATTTTCTCACTTTTTACTCACTTTTTACTTAGCCCTTTCACTTGTTCATATTCTTAAATTTCAATTGTCCTCATTATCTTTTGAGTTTCTTTCTTACTCTAATAAATTACACTTTTTTAAAATAAATTTTGCCAGTTTTGTGTACCAAACTCAGAGGTACACCTGTATCATCGAAGGGATTGGGCAGTATATCCTTGGGGGAAGCTTTCCTCCTCCATTCCTTTGCCCCCAGGCTCCCCTAGTTTAACTAGGTACCTACCTCCTACCACAGAGTGGTAAAATCTGTGGTAAAAAATTGGTTGCATTACAGCAACCGGAGGTAGGGACTCATGCGGAGTTTCACTCCCATGGCCTCAGCAATGAGGTACTACAGTCCAATAAGGCATGATCAGCTCACCAACCAAATCTCCTCGAATTATCCAAGATCAATTCAACAGCTTACCTCCTTTGTTTGGAAGGGGAATAAATGTGAGTTTAAAACGGATCCTCCTGATTGTGGGCCCGAAGTATAATCCGGCCCTATGACTTCTACATCCATCATACCAGCAGCCCAATCATCCAAAAGCCATGGTTCCAGTCCATCCACACCATCTATCACCTCAGGAAACTTCACTTAATCTCACCACACCGTAAAATTCGATTATCTGAAATTCTTGCTAAACATTTTGACAACCAAAGAAGGTTTCATTGAATGTTTTGAGAACCATAACGTTCAACTTCATCCACTTTTTTTATTAATACTTTGGTTTGCTTTGTGCAATCCTGTAAAGAGAGTTGAAGCAAAAGCTTTTAATGATTGGATACAGTCTACAAATGAAAGGAAGGTAATATGTGTATGTCGATAAAATAGCTTGTGGTTTGATTTGGTTAGATCTGCAAACCTCATAAACAGATCTTCAGATGGATGAGTCATGCAAGGCTGATCAGATCTCCTAATTGGAGTTGACTCCCACCAGTGGGGACACTCCGGAGTGAGATCTCGAACTTTTCGATAAGACTAGAATGTATTTATTTAAATTTATCCTTATTAACTAATCCAGCCGATTCTCCCAATTTCGATCTTTGACCGTTTGACGAACATCCACCTACGTACCAACATAGAACCTGGAAGAAGTTATTTGGTAAGACTAGTTCTCACCACCTCACCGTGGCGCTTGCCCTTACCCTTCACTCACGACGAATCTGCCCTGATCTTAACAGCTCTCAACTCGACTGGATTCATTTGGCTATCAAGAGCAACTCCCTGAATCGGCTTGAGCATCATTCGAAAAGGCCTTCTTCCTCTCAGGTATCAATAACATGTGAATTCATACTCTTCTTTTTCACCCTCCATAAGATCAATGCTGATTCCATTTCCTCTATCTCCCGGTAGTCAGTCTTACCAAGTCACACCACCCACCTTCCTGAGCATCCTTTCGAACTCTGAGTTCTACTATGGTCGTGTTGTCCGATCGACCGCCATCTCAATTCGATAGACCATATCAGTATCCCCGAGATAATTACAGTCAGCCACATCCATCGCGAGAGCAACGTCCACCATCAATCTTTCAGTCTCACCCCCCTTCAAGTACTAGCAAGAGTAAACCCACCCGCGCCGCCGTCCCATTCAATCGACTCCAACTTGCTGCTGCCTTGATCGAGTACAATGATGGAACTTCAGATCATCAGGCCAGCAGAATAGATTGGTCTCTTCAAGAGCTTACCTCGGAACCCCTATCAACTCTCAAACAAGCACCCTATTCGGCTATTTTTATCCCATTCCGTCAAACCCTTTCCTCCAAGCCGCACGATTTTTTCTCCGGTTTAGAGCTACCTGCTTCCCCCCAGTCGCCAGGTGGGAAAAGCTTGAGTGGCTTTGGCATTGTCTCTGAAACTGGCGCTTCAAAAGTAGCCAGAACAGTCGCGGGTAACCCCCGAAGGATTTCTGAACAGGTAGTGATTGAGAATGTACATGCCAATGGTTCCCAATCTGGGATGTATCCGTTCGATAATGATGTGGAAGTGCTCTCTGAATGGGGATTAGACAAAGTACTCTCGGGCAACTCAGAAGCCACAAAATCACCAGATGGCGCCCAGGAACCAAGACCACAGCTTAGGACTAGCCACGTCCCCGATGACCTTGCTGATCGCCACCAAGTCAAATCGGACATGTTCGACTTCCATTTTTCGGACCTGAGGCTTGACAACGAGGAAGATCAAAAAGCGGGAAAACCGTTCACCCCCGATTTTTTTGACGAGAAGAACAATCCCGACGAACTAAATCCAGTGATTGATGATGAAGCTATGTTGCGCCAGAGAGTTGGATGCGACCCAGAAGGCAGGAAGTTGTTGCGCCCCCAATCAGCAATGGAACTAAAGAATACCCGCCTACAGTACCGACAGACGAAAACATCAACAACCAAGCAACTTGCCGCTCTCCGCGGTCGGGCACCTCTGACTACTCAACAAGCCGCATTTGAAATCAACCCCAACGACCCTCTACGTAGACCTAAAACAAAGTCCGCATTACGCACCAAGTCACTCTCCCCAACTAGGGCTGTCGATCGAGCATCTATGAGCGCATTGAGGTCCACAAGCTATAAAAATGTACCGACACGCCAGCGCTCGGCCTCTGGCGTGATCCAGACTCTTCAAAATCCACCAGTCGAGGTGTTGCCAGCTCGTGGCAGGCGGAAAAGTGTTCTTGATGAACCATCCAACCGTCGGTTCAGCCTCAACCCCCTCCAAGGCGTTCTCGTTAAACGTTTACACCAACGGGGCAAGTCTGCCACTAGCGTCACCAGCCCTTCTCTCCCTGACGTCGAGCCGATTAGAGCGAAAAAGTCTTTCGCCGACCCTGAGACCGACCCCGATATCTCTGGCCCGATCTCCTCCAACTTGGTCGGTCCGAATCAGATTCCTGAGCCCAAAACGAAAGGCCGAACATCGGCCGATATCGCTGAACGATACCAGAAGTCAATTGCTATGCTCGAGGGGCGAAAAAGCGAGGATATGACCTACGATGTTCCGAATCCGCTTAGGTCTTCTCTCAGTGGATCACAGGGCAAAGACGCTGACGGAACTGCCAGGGATCACCAGATTGGTACTCAAGCTGGATCAACTTCTAACAGCCAACCAGGAAGCGAATTCTCACTCGGAGTTCCCAAACAGTTCACGAGTCGTTTTGATCCCAAGGTCGCCTCGGTGATTTCGCAAGCTACGCCCACAGGCATGAGTCTACAAGACGATTTGGACCCATCCGAAAACCGCTCTCTGCGCGATGATGGTGAGGATCAAGACGATGGCAGAAATGAATCGGAAGTAAATGATGACAACGCTAGCGGAACTGAGACGCATATTTACGATGAGCTTGGACGAATCAGATTTCCTACTTCTCTTAAGCCGCTGGTCTTGATTATGCCGATCCCACTTACGCCAGCTCAGCCGGAACCGAAAGAAGAAGTTCAGGCACCCGACTTCGAGATGATTGCCGCAGATGAAGCGGCTCAAGCTGAGAAAGCCAAACTCGAGGAAATTCAACGGTTGAAAAATGTCAGACCAGCCGGCAAACTATACGGAAGGAGCTTGATAGATGAATTAAATTCAAGGAAAGGGAACCAAAAATCTAAACAAATGTGGGCCAATTACATCATGTCAAAAAAATAACAGTACTGACCTGCATTTTGTCTGATTACATGAATCTCACGCTCACAGGGCTTTTGGAGCGAACCCCTCAGCCAAAATGTTCAATCATCATCTCTCACCAGAGGACGCTGGTCGACCAGGCTCGATCTACTCAGCAGCCGATGCCGCCCCAGAAGTCCGGGTAACTCTTCCTAACAGCTCGAGTTCGCCCATGCATCTGGCCAATCAAGCATTGCAAACCACCCAATCGAAATTCAGTCAGGCATTGATCAACTCATCCAAAGCACGCAAAAGCGTGTTTGGAATGGATATGATCATGAAAGCCGAACTCGAAAAATTGAAGAAGATTAAGGCGATGGAAGAACAAGAACTCAGGGAGGAAGAGTCTAAAACCGAAGCTAAAGAAGCTAAGAAACAGGCAAAGAAGAAAGGTAAAAAGAAGGGGGCCGAGGAAGAAGTGAAAAATGATGAGTTCAAAGATCGGGTTAATCACCGCTTATCTCGCATGGATAACTGGGATGCCCTTTTGGAGAGAGAAACGGAACGTGAGTTAGGTTCGGCGGTCTAGTAATCCAATCGTGACGATGTATCGACACTGATTTCACAAGATGGCCCTCATTTCACTTTAGCACCTCCAATTCCAGAGCCGATAGCACCGACCCCTCTCCCTGTCTTGCTCTCGCCCATCAACCCAAGTGAAAACATGGTCAGTAACATGAACGACTGGTTTAAGGACAAAGCAAATGAATCATCGCTAGGCCATACGCCAATCATGCCCCCCTCATTTGACCTTGAAGATCTTGAAGATGATGTCGGATTCGGAAACGCAGATACACTGGCTCGAAAACTTGAGATGCAAGTTGATGGAATGAAGTATAAACCTTTGCCTAATCTTTTTGAGAGCCATAACATGGTTCGTCCCAACAGTGTGCAAAGTCAAGCCGCCTTTTTATCTCTTGGAACTAGAGGCAACACCCCCAACCTTCTGATGTCTAGTGCCAATGCGGCCGGAAGCGAAGACAATAGCGAGAGCGCCGAATTCCTACTGAACACGGCTTCCGACAATAACCGCCAATCTTTCCTGCCCCAATCTGACTTGCAGCCCTGTGAAGAACAAGACGATAACGTGCCTCTTTCATACCGCAGAAAGTCGAATTTTCTCAAGGTTGATGTTGACCCTGAAGAGGAAGATAACCGACCACTGTCCCACATTGGAAACAAACCTACGCCTGGATTGGCACATCCGTCAGCCCGTTCGCCAATTCGATCGTCCTCTTCTCACGAGTCCGATGAAGAACTACCATTAGGGATCCGAGCTTCAATCTTGTTATCCAAAACACACCCACCGATTGATCTCACTAATGATGGTGCATCCTCTGAAGGCCCGATTGGCTCTGACGAATCAAACGAAAGCGATATGGTTCCACTAGGCCTTCGAGCCTCGACCTTCCTTTCCATGCCGTCCGGAGCTGCCCGTCCGTCGGGAAATAGCTCATCATCCCATGAAGATGATGTCCCATTGGCATATCGTGCATCCAGAATGCCGATGGGAATTTGCGCCTTACAAGAGCCACACGCCGGATCCAGGAACATAATAGCCAGCGGCGGAAAATTGGTTGCGGACCCTTCAACCTCGGACCCGACATTCTCATTTCCCAGTCAAGTCGCTTCGTTCAACAATCCCTACCAAACCACGGCCTCGAGACTCTTTTCCCGGCATAACTCAGATCATACTCCACGCATCGCCACGATCGAGGATGATGGTGATGAGGATGACAATGTTCCACTAGCGCAGAGAGCATCTGCCTTACCGCCTCTAGCTGCCTTGGACGTCAAAGATGGCTTACAAGGGCACCACACGGGGTCTGGTTCCATAGTCGTGACTCAGTCGGAAATCGAGCGACCTAGGTTCGTGTTTCCCGACACATCGTTGGGTCAAAAGCGAGAGCCCATGAAATTACGTAGTCCAATCCCAAGCCAAGTGGTCGACGAAAGTCTAGCGAGAGAAGACACCCTAGCTGCCCTTGAGGGTCGCGGGAACTTGGAAGCGCATGCCGATGACGACGTGCCGCTCGGGGTCACTCGGGCCGCCCACTCTTCCACTGGCACTCTTCAAAGAGAACGGACTATGATCAAGAGACAGAAGGAGAGGGAACGTAAGCTCGAGGCTGCTAAAGCAAAGGCCGAATTCGAAGCCTTAACAAATGTACATAAAACGGCAACGGAAGCGAGCAGCGTTCAAGCCGAGTCACGTCCTAAAGAAGCAGACGATGAAGACGAGGAGGATGACGATGATGTCCCGCTAGGAATGAATGCACATGCTTCGATGATGAACTTGAGACCCCAAGCTGATAATGACGATGAAGAAGACGATGTTCCATTGGGATTTACTCGTCACGCATCGATGATGAACCCGCAAGAGGTGATGATGCGAAAGCTAGTCGAGCAGCAAAACGCGGCCTTTGGCTTCCCAAACCATCCGGCCAACCATTTCCCAAATCACATGTCAATGATCATGTGCCCCCCTAACCCGTATCTCTCTAATCCTATGGCATGCAATCCATCGATCGCTCCTAATCAAGCCCCTTTCATTCAGCAACAGTATCAGCTTCAACTCCAGCCGCAGCAGGGACATCCCGCCGACGCTGGGGAATCGGTTCAGGATTCTTCTACGATTAGTAGATGGAGACAGGACGTCCAATAATCCATCTATCTTTGTTGTTATAATTGTATTTTAGTGTAGTGCTGTTGTATTATTTATTGTGTTCTACTAATCCAACTGGTGTGTTCCCTCATCTCTTTTTTCATTCAATCTTTTCTTTTTGTTCCATATCGGATTTGGATTTGAGTTTGTTTTGCTCTTGTTGTCATCATCACTGTCATCATAACTTTATAGATAAATATATACTACATAAATACACATGTTCCATAATTGCTTTCATACTTTTTTATTATCTGTTACCAAAGTAAAGGAAACTATGTTTATCTCGAGGTTGTTTTTTCATGACGCATCTGTACAGCTTAATACTTGTATCAACTGCAATGATTGCAAAGATGGAATACAAAAAGTAGCGTGGGTGAAGATGGTGATTTCTACGCATGTCACTGACATGTGACACTCTCGAGACGTCCTTGGTGTTCATCCCGGCTCAGCCTCAGGGTTCAACTTGCAACACACCGCCAGGGCGAGGAAAATGGCCGACAAACGACGCGTCAGAGTGAGTCAATATTGGAATTAACCTTGTCTCGACTTGTGCGGCTGACCATTCTGTTGCAAGGGACTTGCTATCCATCGGCCAATCGTCTACGGTAGCGTTGCGGCAGTGATACCTGTTGAGGAACGCACAGCCAATCCAGACCACAACATGCGCTGGACTGTCGCCGTGCGGTCAGCGACCTCGCCTCCGCCGGGCTCTACGATTCTGGAGGAGCGAGTGATCCCGGATGACGTGATCGGAGGGTGCGACGACCTGTCATACTTCATCAAGAAAGTTAGCTTCAAGCTCCATGACTCTTATCCCAATCCTCTAAGAGTCGTCGATAAGGCGCCCTTCGAAATCAACGAGACCGGCTGGGGTGAATTCCTCATCTACATCAAGATTCACTTCCACGCCGAGTCCGGCGAGAAAGCCATCCAGCTGCAACATGGCCTCAAGCTGCACGACTGGACGCCTGACCCGAACTTCTTGATCCCCCAAGTTTGGCTTGACGAGACTCACGGGCCTGAGACAGCACAAGGCCCTTCAACGCTCCCAGACCCAGCGACCTCCAATCCCGATCCAGGTGATCCAGCACCCCTCAACGCCTCCTCCGGCCTCACATCCAAGTCTGCTAACGCGGTGATCCATTCATGGCAGTACGATGAGATCGTGTTCACTGATCCCGTCGAAACCTTCTATAACAAGCTCATCGCCCATCCACCCACACCATTACCCCCAAAAAACAGATTCCCGCCGGGAATCGTCCGTCAGATCTGTAATAAGGGAGAGTCTGGAGAATTTACCTCGGATATCGCCCATCGTGAGTTCAGGAAACTCGACTGGGCTGAGCTCAAAATCCTCATGGAAATCGATAAACTTCGGGGTAAACTTTCTGCTGACGAGAGGGAAATCGGTCAAATTAAAAAAATCTTGCAACAATCTTCCTAAAAGATTTATTCCCTGGAAACTCTTTTCAGACTAAGACTATCATCATATCTTGCCAAACAAATTTGTATGTGTAATGTATAACGTTTCACCCAGTCATATGCACTTTGAATTGGATGAGGTATTGTTTTAAATGACAAGTGGATATTCATGCCAATAGATACCCCTCATTCAACAGGGCAGACATCCCTTGTTTTGAGAATTGGCATCAGATCAACTTGAACTATCCTCTGGCTCTTGCTTCAACCTTTTCTGACAGGTCTATCCGGGACCTGGGTGTCGTAGCATGCCGCCACTGGTGGATCTACTGGTAGACCACACGCCCCCAAGGACAGTCATATTTTTTGCACCAAGTCCAATCATCATCTTGGAATCCTAATTGTAACTTTTTGATAAAAATCAAAGTACGAAGAAGAAAACCTGTATGGAGATTCATCTATTTAATCAATTTAATGAAGTTGGCTCGACTTGTTTTGAGATAACGAATTCAAGGAACGAAGAATGTGATGTATTTGATCATCGTTAGTTTTTTGATTGATGCAATTTTGATTGATTTTTATTTTTGCGTGAAGAAAGACTGGAAGGGCTTGGCGGTCGTTGACGAGTTTTGTTGGTTGGTTGATTCGGGGTTAGGGTAGGTTGATGAGAGTTGGCTGGAGTAAGTCAAAATCGGTACGTTGCACACTTGGTTTGAGAGCTGCGCGCATAATTTGACACTAGTCATAGACAAAAGGTTGGGGGATATTTGTTGCAAGCCTGCCAATAAATTTTGTTTACACCATGACTCCAAGCAATCTGGGTTTGCTCGGTTAGAGTGTATAGAGTGGTAAGCTGGCACGAGTTGAAAATAAATCAAGGTGGGGTCCGTTGGTATTACTATCCCGTGGCACATGCATTGCCCAAGAAGCCCACATGGCGGTATGTCTAGTGCTATGTAGTCACAGGCAAATCAGGTTTATCTTGACAAGCTTGGCATTTAACCGGCAAGTCCCCCGATTTCAACTCTACAGTTTTGTTGTCCAAAAATGACTTGGAGATTTTGATATGTATTCACGAGGAAAATTAAAAACCCATAAAAATACAATCCTTCGAAGGAAAAATTAATATCAAGTAGAAATTAAATGAAAGTATAACCTGATAACAATTATTATGGGTACTATAGTGTCAGTTTAAAATCAGGCGCCCGGTCACCGATCGGGGCGGAAGTTTTGCCGGCTTCGACCAACGTCTCGTACTTTTTGATGTTTGAGTCTCTCCGGCCAGCAGCCCTTGCTTTGTTTTCCCATGCACAATAGAGCGAGTTTGATCCTAACATCACCCAAGCCAAACAGGTGAACGCAAGCGCGATGGAATGTCCCTTCTTGTATTGCGGGGCTTGATCGGCTGTGTAAATAAAGGTAGCGATGAAACCAGCACAATTGGCGATCTGATAGGTTGTGACAGTAAAGGAACAGGCATCGATCAGTCCATCTCCCATTTGCCAATGTTGACGACGCTTTCTGATCAATTTTGTGACTCACCATTAATTGTAGTGCCGTAGTGACACTTCGTTTGGTAAGGCCTGCGGTGTTGTTCGGAAGGATACAAAGGATCGAAGGGACTGAAGGGTAAATCCCTGCTGCCATGAAGAAGACTCCGACATAGCGAACAGTGTTGGAAGTGGCTACAAGGCCCAAAATATCTAAAAAATAGCAAGGCTTAGTTGGATCGATCCTGTCATCTACGTATTCAAGTGATAGAATGACTCTTACATCCAATAATCGTGAGAGGCAGCAGCATGATGACCATCGGGCCTCTCAGCTGAAGCTTGTCAGCGACAAACGCGACAGCTACCACCAAACCGGAAGCTGGAAGGTATGGGAAGGATGAATAAAGTTGGGCCTGAGTGCCATGAAAACCCATTCCAGCCACAACTGGAAAATAGTCGACAAAGGGGTAGGAGGTATCAGTAATTGCTTTTATACAAAATGATACATAGGCAGGAGAATATAAATTACTCGACGGCCTGAAATTTAGGAATCATACGAGGGTGAGTTAGTTTTCAGTTTCCATGTAACCGCCCCCACTAATGAGGATCGAATTCAAAAGACTTACAGGAAAAGACTGTAGGAATATAACCCTACGCAGAGCGACATGTAGCCAATGCCAGTGAGCCAGACTTGGGGCTCCTTGAAAGCTCGGATAACCTCATACATTTCAAATTTTTCTACTGGCGGAGTGTCCTTGGTTGAATTGCCACCATCTGTGTTCAGCAATGGCAGCTCCCTCTCCTTCTCGAACTTTGTTGGGTCGCAAGGAGTGGGCGCGGCCTTGTCATTAAGTGTAGCTTCTGGGTGATCGCCTGACGCTACAGACCCCTCTTGGCCCTCGAGAGCTAACGCTGGTTGCTTCAGCTTAGGAACGTATTTCAACCTGGCCACTGAAATTTGAACAGCACGTAAGTCAAGAAATCTGGGATTGTGCCTCATTCACATAATCTACCCACCAGCAAACTCCCGCTCCTCAGGAGTCAGGAAGGTGGCTTTTTCCAAGCTACTTGGTAGGTAATACAAGGCAAAGGCTGCAATCAAAACCGTTCCAATCCCTTCTAGAAAGAATACCCACCTTGATTGTTAAACAAGTTAGTTGATAACCCACCAATGGTAATCTACCAAAAAAAAACTTACTGCCAACCTGTGAGAAGAGGGGGAAAAGTGGAAGGTTCAGTCAAATATGCTCAGATGTGGATCCTTGCGTTTCATGGTTGGCCGCTTACCCTTTTGTCCAGAAACACCCTCCATCATTTCAATTCCGTAGGCCAGAAGACCACCAAATGCACCACTGAGGGATGCAGAGGCGAAGAAAATTCCAACTCGGAGTTGTAGTTCATTCCTCTTGTACATTGTTGACAGATAAACAACCTTATTGCCGCGAAGTAAAACCCGATCTCAGATTCATGGAAACATGGACGCTTGAAGCCAATGGGACTCACCATGCCCTAAATACCGCGTTTGACGCCCGTGGATGATAAGGAGTAGTGATGAAAATCGTCAGTAATATGTGATGTTGGATTCAAACCCCCATGGTTTTTTGCTTACCGGCAATAAACCTCCCTCAAACAAGCCTATGTCACACCGTGAGGAAAAGCAGAAGTCAGTTAAATGGAGACACGATATAACTGCAACTTTATAATTCAATCCGTCTAGTTAAGCTGACCTAAAAGAAGCCGAACCACGATAAGGGAAGCATAGTTGGTCATGAAGCCAGAAAAAATGGTGATAACCCCTTTTTTGTTTCGTTGAAGAAATGGGATCGGGTAACTTCAGCAACCGAGGCATTTATTTCGAGTATCCACTGAAGTTAAGTCCTTACCCCAGCTCGCAACCAAGAAAGGGAGCCAAATCTATTCCACACATGGAAGAATATCAGCCAGGTGACAAGGGCCAACTAGGAAATGTACCAATCCATGCTAACCTTTCCTCCCAAGATTCTCAACATGTAATTAGATGGTAATTCCGATAAGATGTACGTTATGTAACTGTTTTATCGACCAGGCGAATAAGCTTGCGCCACCCCAACAATTCGAATAACATGAATCTTTACTAACAAGACCGCCAAACCGACGTTGTACTGGTTTCCATGCAAGCCGAGTGTGTGATCCATGCCGCCAACCTATCATGGAGGGTTTTGAAATCTATGCGTTAGCTGGAATATCTCATCTTCGATATTTCTCAGTCGGTTTACTAACTTTGGCGTTCCCGATGTTTGTACGATCAACTAAAGAAAAAATTGACCACGGAATCACATCAATCTCCATCTTCCTAAGAAAAATAACACTGTAATAATGAGTGAATCTAGTTGTATAACTCCAAACTCACTAAAGCAAGCCAACCAGAGGAGTGATAGGCCTTAGAATGCAAATGCATGTCGGTGATTGATATATGTTCATGAGTAAGAATGAATGAGATTCCGATCGTATTTAGGAGACGATAGCTCTTGGCTTCGGGATAGACATACCTGGTAAGACATGCAAGTCGACTTTTCGAATCAGGGACGCTCGAGTAGCCTCATGATCGGGGTGTTCCTAGAATATGTCCCAGTATGTTAGTTATTCGATCCTTTGCATGGTGGCCGTTTTAATCAGGTAGGGTCAAGCGGGGGAAAGGATGGGTGCTTGTCTAGATCACTCACCGGATCACAGATGTCCAGAGCCGCCATTGAGCAAGAGTTTGGGAGGTCAAGGAGCTTGAAAAAATGAAACCACAGAAACCACCCTGTCTGATAAGTGCTTGCATTGGATACATGGTGGGGTCGAACTGGACATTGATAATGCAAGTAGTAGCTTACAGGTCTCTTAATGCAAGGACACTGGAATGGTCACAGCCAGGAACCGCGGATATCCTTAGAACAGATGACAACAGAGGTCTCCTCGAACTTTCTGACTACCTTTCTATCATCGGCCGTAAGCGAAAATTCCCAGGTTTGATTATCCAAGGGATGCAGAGCATGTATGTCAATTAACCAGATTAGCAGAAATAAATTATTCTTAAAGAGCCTCTCGCAAGCAATTTTTCGCCGCATGGGGTCTCAAGGGAGTTTAGAAAGTTTGAGGGGAAAGGGCCAGTGAAGGTCGTTCACAGCACGAATATCGATTAAAAAAAACTCACGAAAATTCTAATTTGTCAAGCCAATCAGACTAGAATCACGCAAAACGGGAACGGGAGGTTGAGGAGGTGGAAATAATGGAAATAAGTCCAAACAGACGCTTAGCGCTATGGTCTTAAAGAGTTGCAACAAATCAGCTTTGGAGGTGTGAAGGATGGGCGGTGGTAGATAGCAACGAGGTCAATCTTGGCAGACCATTGCGAGTATAATATTACATAGATTATGACCCTGTATTCACGCCGGCGGCACGTAGGATACCGAGGTGTGTGTGAGCGTTTTCAACCGCGAAGGCATTGTGGCTTTGAGCCTTCAAAGTTCAGCCATCCACGGCTGATTAGTATCCCAGGCCGTCTAGCTCACTCTCCACGCCAAGTCTCACGGTTGTCCCAACACCGAACTGCGCACTGATGTGTACGTTATTCCTAACAATACCGGGCAGGCACGGCAGAGGCGGAAGAACATTTCATGTAAATACATGCAGCTGATCCCGGAAACCTTGCGGTTGCTCTGGGTCAGCTGTGTTGTGGAAATGGCGCTGGGGAGATGGTGGATGGTAAGGTTTGTTATTTCACTTGACTCGATACTCTCTCTAGTCTACCACATGAGAGTATATATATACATATATATAGGGACTGCGGCGAGTCTTTGGGTGCGGAGCCCCTCTGGGTCACAACACCCTCCCCCTCGCCGTAGACCCTGTACTACATACAAGCAAAAACAAAACATATAATAAAATAGATAACAAGCAAAAAAAATTTAAACAGAATGACAGCAAAAGAAATAATAAAAATAAAATAGAAATTAGATCATTATCAACCATACCCCATCACACTTTTCATCATTTTGGCAAAATTTTCTTTTCCCAGCGACTTGGTGAATATGTCAGCTATTTGATTTGTTGTGGGTATCCACGTTAAACTGGTCTTCTTTTGGTATAAGCTCTCATTTGTAATATAAAAATCGCGGTCAGTATGTCTTGTCCGTTTGTTGGACGAGTCATCAACTGCTACATGGACCGCTGATTGATTATCACAAAACAAATGACCTACATATTCTTTCTTCAACACATCTTTCAGCAAGTGTCGAATCCAAAGGGTCTGTCGGGTAGCTGTACCCAGAGCCATGTATTCTGCATGGCAGGTAGATGCCGCGGGCGACAGCTGCCGCCTAGAGATCCACAGAATTGGGCAGTTCAAAAAGGTGATAAAAACTCCATAAGTCGATCGCGCAAACTCTCCTCCCCACGACGCGTCCGCAAAAGATTTGAGGGGAATACTGTCTTGTCGAGGAAAAAGATGTAATCGTTGTTGTTTGCTTCCAGCTATATAGTTAATTAGATGCTTCAGGCCTCTCCAGTGTTCTGAGCCAGGCTTTGCTGCAAATCTTGCCAAGTAATTCACAGCAAAACAGATGTCCGGACGTGTACCCACCGCTAGATAGCTTAGACAGCCAATGACATGGAGATATCTGCCTGAGTCTTCTTTCCTACCTAAATCATCTGTCACAGCGTTATACCCTGCAGGCAGGGGAGTGTTAGTAGTTATACCTCCGACCCAGTTTTCCTCAAGGATGGAGTCAACTAGTCCCGGTTGACTCAGCTCAAAACCTTCTTCACAACGTCTGACCGTAAGTCCAACTATGGAGGTAAGATTGTTAGCCCACTTAATTTTTAGAATTGCTTTCAGATCACATTCAAGTTGTCGGAGGAGGGAAATATTAGAGGCAGTTACCACTCCGTCATCAACATGTAGCCAGATTACACCATGTTGATCCGGATGACGTAGGACATATAGACTGTTGTCATACTGTGATGGTGAATAACCAAAACGGTCGAGGAGTGCTTTTAGGTGAAGCCACCAGCACCTGGCCGCTTGTCGTGTACCGTATAGCGCCTTTTTCAGTTTCAACGCGTGGCCAGGTGGAACTGACATCCCTTCCGGAGGTTTGACCCAAACTTCCTCGTCAATTGGAGAATTCAGGTACGCCGCTACAAAATCGAAACTATGTACCGGCCACTCATGTGCTGCGGCAATGGTCAGAAGTAGACGGAGAGAAACAAAAGTCGCAGTGGGAGCAAACGTTGCGTTGAAATCAATCCCTGCCACTTGGGTAAAACCTTTCGCTACAAAACGAGCTTTGTATCGAATCCCTTGCCCGTCCACGTCTGGTTTGGTGGCAAAAACCCATCGACCATTCAGTTCTTTCTTGCCAGGCGGTAGTTGTCCAATCGCCCACACGCGCATTTCTTCAAGGTTGTTCAGCTCAATCGCTATGGCCTTTAACCACGAATCTTTCTCGGACGACTTCATTGCCTGTTTGAATGTGGACGGAATCGATAAAGCATAAAACTGGCAGAGCTCCAACATCTGATCGATGATGAGCTCCTGATCAGTAAATTCAATCTCTTGGTCAAAATTTCCAAGCTTCAGCACATTCATCACATGAGAAAGAGAACCTTTGCTCAGTGCACCTTTTGGGTTACAAGGAGGTGAAACCTTAGCCTGCTTGGATAGTGCCTCAATTGGCGGAGCATCAACTTTCCTCGAGGAGGATGGCACGGTCGGGACATCTTTCAGCTCATCAGGGAAACGAACCATGGCCGAATCTACAAAACAATTATCGTCTGGGATCCATAGACGCCATCCCTTACTAGGACCGAGGTAAGCGACAACATGTCCACGACGTGCTCTGTTATCAAGTTTCTTCCTCAGTTCTACAGGGATGTGAGCATAGCCAATGCTGCCAAAAATTCTAAAGATGTTGTATTGAGGTTTATGTTGAAGAAAAGCCTCTAGAGGCGTTATCTTACCACTCGCTTTGTTGGGAACACGATTTAGCGTGTGAGCTGCCCAGGTGAAAGCGTAGCTCCAAAACGACTTCGGAAGAGAGCTGTCCATAAGAATGGTGCGGGCCATGCTCGCCACGGTCCTGTTGAAGCGTTCAATCATTCCATTTTGATGGTGATGATACGGCAGCGCTCGTTCCGCTACAATGCCCTTACCTACCAAGTAAGATTCAAGTTCTTTATTCGCAAATTCGCCTCCATTGTCACTGCGCAGTGTTTTAACCTTTCTTCCTGTAAAGTTTTCTACCTTGTTTATAATAGCAACGATGTGAGCTGTAGCCTCCTTTTTTTGTGACAATACTCTGACAAAACAATAGCCTGTAGCGACATCTCTCATGGTCATAAGATACTTACCTCCGTCTACAGAGACGACCTGAAACGGTCCAATCAGGTCCACTGCCATGATGTCTAAGCGATCTATTTCCCTGTTGGTGCTTTCTAGAGAATTGATCTTGGTGCTCTTGCTGATAGCACATACGGGACAATGAATCAAACCACTCGGTAGTTCTTCAGGAAGCCCAGAACCCAGCTTGTCCTTGATAATCTTCCGAATATTCCTAAGTCCAACGTGACCAAAAAGACGATGGTAGTAAAGTAGCTTTACTTCTGCCGGGCTGAGTGTTTCAGCCTTCCACTGATGACCGGCTGCATTTGACACTGGCTGTTTAAATAGATCTGCCAAATCATTACTTAAAACACTTTCATTGTTAGTCAACAAACTCTTTGGGGCGCCTCTGGTGCTTGTAAAGTCAACCTTTTTAATTTCATCAAGTGATTCAAGGTAAGTAGGGGAAACAAAAACTGCAGGATTTTTTGGCATAATTGGATGGGAAAGAGGAGTAAAAGGATGTGTAAAGAGAGCTTGGACAAGATCCCGGCCGTTTTTGTTGGGGTCGTCGCAACGTATAAATTTATGTGGTAGTATCCACCTATTTCGTTTGGACTCGTACACACAGGTAAATAGATGGTGTTTCTTATAGCTCGAGATAACGAAAGAATCTGAATCGTTATCGTAGTCAACCCGGGCATTAGCTTTACAAAGAGCCGCCATGGATATGAGTGTAGCTTTTGCTTGCTCACAGAAAAGGACCTGTCGTAGGACGACGATACTGCCGTCATGATTCAAAAACTTTAGGTCTCCATATCCGGAGATGTATGAGTTTGCTCCGTTGGTAGCTACCAAAACAGGAATTGGATTTTTTAGGAGATGGAAATCATGAAGAAGACACTTAGACCCAGTGAAACCATGGGAAGCTCCAGTATCAAAAATTGCCGGTTCACTCACAATATCTTCTCCAATCGCCATGGAATTGAAGTTGAGATTATCAAGATCATCGGGGAGTCCATCAATGAAGACCGCCTGTGCTGAGACTGTGGTTTGCGAGGGGTTGTTGATATTGCTTGAGCCCCCTCGCATCGGCTGTTGGGATTGGCCTTGTCCATATCTCGGACGATAGTAGTCAGCCAGGCGTCGAGCATTTTTCTGAGAACTGTTGGGGCTGGTTGGGTTTTGGCGTTGTGACATGTTGGGAAAACGGCCCGAAGTGACTTGAAAACCGCTCGGCAGCTGTCCATAGATAGTGCCGACGAGTGTACCGATTGGACGTCCTTTGGACCGGAGTTGGGACTTTTGAGGACAGTCTCGGGCGTAGTGGTTTTCTCCACCACACGTCCAACATTTGTTGGCAGTGACAGCGTAGAAATCCAGAGCATCGGACCAATCGATATCTTCAATGTCGGTGAGAAAAGCAGAGACATCAAAATCATCATTAGCTGCGGTTGAAAACAACATCGTGGAGTTTGCATTGGATGGAAGGTCATCGGTTGTTGGTGACGCGATACTGAGTTGGTGTTGTTGTCGGCAGATGTCGAAATAATGTATGAGTCGGTCAAAAGTGGGGCAGGACAATTGAGGATCTCTTTGGATGTGAAGCTCTACACGTTGTTCGAAATCCTTTTTAAAACCCGCGGAGGAGGTCATCACGGCGGATTGGAGAATAAAACCGAGTAAAGCGTCGCCATGCATTCGTACGTTCACAGCTTTCAATTCCGCATAGATGTCACGTAGTTGAGTAGCTACCCCGGCGGTTGGAACGTTCGGATCAATTTTGAACGAGAGGAGTTTGTACCAGAGGTTCATTTGGGCCGCCCTGGATACCGTTTGGAATTTCTTCTTTACATTTTCATACATCGACTTGACAGAGTGTATCTCTTGAAGATCGCTGACTAGTGATTGATGAATCGATGCGAGGAACACCGCACGGCCAATCCTCTCGAAACTGAGGTTTTCACATTGAGTAAAGAAAAAATCTGAGCCTGTCAGGCTCGTCCTGCCGAGTTCCTTGAGTAGCCGACACCATTGAGCAAAATTAGAACCATCTGCTTTCAAGACTTGGTCGGCTTTGATGGAGTGAGTGATGGATGCAACAGTGGAGGAAATCCACTTCGCCTGTTTGAGAGCAAATTGAGCAGTCTCAAAATCAGCTTGTTCTCTGCTGATATTTGTTGGTGGGGGTAAAACTGGTCTGCTGGAAGAAGGAAGATGAGATCGAGAAGTGGGGTGTCCTCGGCCAATGTTAATATTCCGATGGGTGGCACGGAAAGTTTCATCAGCTAGGGACGGGCCAGTAGTACCATCCAGAACGGCAGTGAAATGTCTTCCATGCGTTGTGCGCCATCGAGTCGTTCGGTGCCGTTCAAGTCTGCACTTGAGCCGTCAACACTACGTGCCGCCGACGGAGCTCTGGAACCCGCCATTGAGGGTGCTCGCGAACCAGCAACAGAATCGGTGTTACTATTGATCGGTTGGATTATAGAGGAACGGGGTTGGTTCGCCATCGGAGAAGTTGAAGGGTTTGAGGTGAGAGAGAAAAAGAATATCGGGAGAAAAAAAAATAATGATGGAGTCAAAGTAGAAAGATGGGGAGAGAGGGGAGATAGGAGTATTTGTCGGAGATGGTCGTAGGATATGATGAGAAAAAGGTTATGTAGTAGATGGAAAAGGATGCGGGAGGAGCGAGGTAGACGTGTTTGTAGGAGATAATAGGGAGATAACTGAGTTTGTTAATTAAGGGAAAAACTAGGTAACGGGCAAAACCAAAAAGAAGGATATAAAAATATAAGTCCTCAACCCGACTCTTGTAGTACAGCGTTGTAAGTATGCCAATACTTTCAACTTCAGTCAGCTGGCTAGGCTGACGTAGCTCTTCTACAAGGTTTAGTCTTGGATAAGAAACGTAAAAACTTGATGACAGAGAGAAAAAAAAATTGGAGATAAGACGGTCGAGAGATAGACGGTTGAGGGATGTGATGGAAAAAGATAGGATCGTTGTGATGACAGAGGAACACACACGGATTAGGTGAGGTCAAAAAGGGCTATTGTAGAGATGATACGAGATTCCTTAAGGGCTCATAACCTGTTGTGGAAATGGCGCTGGGGAGATGGTGGATGGTAAGGTTTGTTATTTCACTTGACTCGATACTCTCTCTAGTCTACCACATGAGAGTATATATATACATATATATAGGGACTGCGGCGAGTCTTTGGGTGCGGAGCCCCTCTGGGTCACAACAAGCTGGACCCCCCAAAAAAATATAACGCCACAAGGTTATGACGCCTCGCCCCTGTATTCAGAATATCCACAAAGGTTTCAGCCAGCCAATCCTTGCCAGCTGGTCTGGCCTGGCCGCGCCCGCAACCACCCGTTTCCCATCCCCCCAGCAAAAAAACAAGAAAACAAAAACAAAAGCGAAGGATTGATAAACGCAAAATCCCGTCAACAACATCGGTGAGTCCAGTTCTTCCTTGATCTCTTACACCACGGGTGCACCCCTACACCACGGACGCATTCAGACGCCTTCGAGTCGTCTTTCTTTGACGCCTCGAAGTCGTCTTTTCCAATTCAATTCGCAGTTCAAATGCACCTGTTAGCACAGGTCTCCGTCTTTGAGTCGACTTGAGGGGCGCCCCTCAGACGACCTGCAAATCGACTTGGAAACGTCACTAAGCTGAGTCGTCTTTGAGTCGTCTTTGAGGCGGTTTATGCTTCGCCTCGAAGACGACCGGTAAGGCGCCTTCAAGTCGGCCTGTGACCGACTTCAAAACATCTGCGAGGGTAAGCCGTCCTTGGGGCGGCTTGAAAACCACTCCCAAGACGACTTTACGGCGGTTCGTAAACCGCTGCATATCACCCGGTCCGACGGAGAATGGGCAGCGGAGCTGTTATTATTCCCATCGAGCTTATGCTCGATGGTTGTCTGATGTTGCACATTGAGAGAAGCTCGGCCAGAGCTTCTCATGTAGATAAGTAGGGGAAATCGTGTGTGTATTTCAGCAAGAAGACATTGTGTGTGTTTCCTATTGGATATATATAGCTATAAAAAATTTTGGAGAAGGGGGGAGGGATTTGTCAAAAGAGAGAAAGGGGAGAGATAATAGGAGGAGAAGAAAAAAAAGCGACAAAAAGTAGAACAAAAGGTGGGAGGAATATTTCCCCCCCAGCATTACCAGGTGCCATGTTGTTTTGAGTCTCCATTGCAATACGTGCCAGGACCTCGTTGTTACTTAATCATCTAGAATTCTATCCACATGAGACATATGGAAAGAATATACATTCCCTCTATCAAAGTACTAAATGGCATGAATGTTTGTCTAGGAAAGGAAGAGTACAGATGGTTGAAGTATGTAAAAAACACTATTACATTTTTGAGCCCATGAAACTCAAAGGTCCCCCACAAAACATTGTCATGCCAATTTTTTTCTTCAAGGTGGGAAATATATTACATGCCAAATGCATCTCACCAAAGTTGAATGATTATAACCCATTAGATGATGGAACCCCCCAGCTGGCCATAATAATTCCTGGTCATCTCAGTTACCATTCACCAGAGCTTCAAGCTATACCTGTTGATCAATTTGACCTGACTTATTATGAAATGCCAGATATTGATGGAAAACAATTCATAAATAGAATATGCCATTGTATTATTGAAGTTGATGATCATGGCCACCATTTTTTGATTCCTGTACCTAACCCCTGGAGGAATAAGGCAAGAGGCAAGGTTATCCGCTATGTTCCTATTACACTATACTCAGATGATACCTCTGGCAACCAATCTAAGAGATGGAATAAACATGTATCATATTATTTTACTCTTAGTGGTCTACCCCCCTCACATAGCAACATGGAGTATAACTGCCATTTTGTTTCTACATCTAATGTTGCAGGGCCACTGGAATTGGGAGAGTCAATTGTCAAAGAGATGAAGTAGGTCCAGTCTAAAGTGAAACATGGGAGTATGACATTATTCACTGACTTATATTTCATTCAGCTCTTTGACCAAAGAAGGTATCTTTGCATATGATTCCAGTCTCCAAGATGTAGTTTTGATCATGAGTATGGTTCTTTGCTATCTGGGTGACTCGCCTATGGCAGCAGAGGTTACAAATACACCAATTCCTGGAATTTGCAAGAATCCCTGCAGAATATGCCATTTGCGGGTTGATCAAGCTAAAGACAGGAGTAGTTTGGGTTACATCCATGATTTCTTTGGGATAAAAGGGTTACCTTGCCCACATAGGTGGTATGAAACCGTTCATAAAACTAATGGTTCTTGGAAAGTGCTCAAAACAAAATCCAAGGCAGAATATGACAAACACATGAATGAATTTGGTTTGGTCGACAAACTTCAAGATAAACTCATTGAATTGAGATGCAATAATCCTCATGACCGGCAAAGAATAGAGGCAATTGAAAATACTGAACCTCACCGACTTTGCAATGTATTTACACATCTCCTAGAGTTTGATGGATGCAAAGACACACCTGTTGAAATTCTCCATGTTTTCCCCCTTGGTGTTGTCAAGTACTTGGTCAGGGACTTCATGGAAAAACAGAAATTCCTTGCAAAGATGGAGGCCCTTTTCAACTCAGTTAACTTGGATTGCCTAAACATTCCACCAATCCAAGGTAAATACATGGTCACCCACTGGAAAAGTTTTATTGGAAAGGACTTCCGCACTTTAGTACAGTTGGCCCCATTTGTATTTTTTCCTTTCATGGATGAAACACAAAAGAAATTATGGATTCCTCTATGCAAACTAGGAAGCCTGATTTTCCAGACCACTATAGAAAGCATGGATGAATATATTGCAGAACTTCGAATGAATATACAGACATTCATGTATCACATTCTCATGATGTCAGCACAATGGGCAAATAGGCCCAAGCTTCACATATTGTTACATCTCCCCAAGTCCATCAAACGATTTGGGCCAGCAACATTATTTGCCACTGAGAAGTTTGAGAGTTTCAATGGCCGTCTCAGGCACACTGCAGTTCACACCAATCGGCTCAGTCCAGGACATGATATTGCCATCAGTTTCAGTAACTATCAGATAATGAGATTAATTCTTTCAGGTGGTTACATGTTTGACCATAATCAAAAAGAGTATTTCCAAGCATCAAACCAAGTGAGAAGTATATTTTCAGGAAACCCAGCCATTCAAAAAGCCATGGGGTTGAATAACCAAAAATGACAATTGGACAATACCCCTACATCAAATCATCCAAAATTCCAGATGCTGGAATTGAACAAGTTCCAGATGCATTGAGACTGTATTACCCAATGTCCCAAGTCCAACAGATTTGGATACTGAACCTCAATGATAAGGAATCTATTCAAAAGGACTCATTTGTCATTGTCAGTCAAATTTATCTTCTTTTCATATTGCCTATGAGATATAAAGTGCTGAAAGGTCATCCAATACATCCAGGAAGAAAAAAATAATGGTAATTCAGGCATCTCTTGTGTCATTTCCATTTGGGAAGTCATCCACCCCAAATCTTACTTCATCAAAATGGCTGAATGTAAACTCAATGGCTTACAAAAGGATTGCTCATTGAGAATTGTGCACAAACAAAGAAATTTTACATGTGTTCCTGTATCTGTGAGTCAAATTGATTACCACATGTCCATCCCAACCTACCCAATCTGATCAATCTGTATTACTACTCATTAGAAAATCCTATGTTGTGTAAATGTGCAACACAACTGCTTTGATGGTGGGTGTCAGGCAGGGGTTTCAAATAGATCAAGAAGGATCAGACAAGGGAACCACAGTATCTTGTGAAATACATCACACTTCCTATAACAGCTATCTCTTGAACGCATTCTCACATCACCAAGCTGCATTGCACTGGTGCTTTTCCAAATTGGAAAATGAACAAATCACAGAACATGAAATGCATGATGCAGCACATGCTGGTCAAAAAATTTGGATTGATAGTATGACCAAAAAGAAAGGAAAAAATGTGGAAGGATCAAGGCAATCAAACCACCCTCAGTTCAGCCCCCAGGTTCCACCACAATCATTTTATAACCCTGTTAATAGCCCTGGTTCTGTGTCTTTTTCATATCACCACCCAAATGTGAGCCCTCAAGCTGTTCCAAGGACTCATCACGACCCTCAAATCAGCCGGTCATTGTATAACCCCAATTTCAGCCCCCAGGTTGCACCAAGGTCATTGTCTAACCCAAATTGCAGCCCTGGTGTTGCATCAAGGTCCTTGTATAACCCCCATTTCAGCCCCCAGGTTGCACCAAGGTCATTGTATAACCCACATTGTAGCCCTGGTGTTGCACCAAGGTCCTTGTATAACCCACATTTCAGCCCCCAGGTTGCACCAAGGTCATTGTATAACCCAAATAGCAGCCGTGGTGTTGCATGCGCTTCATCTCATCGCCCAAATGTGAGCCCTCATGCTGTTCAAAGGCCATATTACCCCCCTCAAATCAGCCCCCAGGTTGCATCAAGGTCATTGTGTAACCCAAATTGCAGCCCTGTTGTTGCATCCACTTCATCTCACCAACCTCAATTCAGCCCTCATGTTGAATCAAGGACTCTTTATCACCCAAATCACAGCCCTGGTGTTGTATCCACTTCATCTCACCACCCAAACTTACAACCACCCAAACTTTAACACCCATCTTCCTGTTCCTTCCAGGTCATCTCATCACCCTCAATTCAGCCCTCACGTGGCATCAAGTCACCAAAATTATAGCCCCCGTTCTGCCTCAAGCCCAAAGTACTACATGTGATATTCTTCATGTCATTACATGGCCAATTTTAATGCATTCTGATTTGTTGCCAATCACACCCCACCTTTTTTCAAAGCAAAAATTACACTTTGCTGTTGTTTTTATGACATCAATTAGTAGAATTAAACGCCAAAATTATTAGAAACATACAGATAAATCATGTTTTTATGATGATATTTAGTAAAACATCATTTATATCTAAAAAAACCAAATGGGCATTGGAGGTAATCATGAAGAAATGCCACATCTGTGGCAGGATTCACCCCAGAGTGGAGGCAAATGACCTAAGTTGGTTGTACAGGTCAAACCATTCGTGTAGTTCCCATTTGACAGGTCACACCATTTGTGTCGTTCCCATTTATGACACAATCACAAAAGGACATATGGATCTCATTATGCTATATTGGAAGCCTAACATTTGACACAAAAATAGATGACAAGATTCACACAATCCTGAGATTTGGCCCAGCTGGCTTATTTGCAAGTGAGAAGTTTGAAAGGTATGAAACCAAATAAAAATATGAAATATATATATATATCTAGTAAATTACAAGTGTAAGAGGTCAGCCTTGAGGATTGTAAGATCCCAGCCGCTTAAGAACGTTGGCCACACCAGATATTATCAAACGAGCCGGGCCCACACGGAATCCTAGGTCTGTGAGCTCTTTCTGAGACATTCCTTTGAAAGCAGACCAGTGGTAGAAAGAATGTTCAGCCATTACAGACAAAGTGTGTCTGTCATTTTCAGACAAGTATGAAATGAGGAAAAATTCCGCCATGGTGAGATTGGCTTCTCCCCGCCATGGAGTGCTGGTGGGGCATGCACCAGAAATTGAGTGAGAATTGGCCCCAGTTGGAGGGATAAGGGGGAGATCTGGCGCCTGGTTGGTGTTGATTTCATCAGTGGGGTCCACTGCAACCCCATCTTCTGAGGGGGGCCAAGATATGGGAGTTTAGTCAGACTCAGTGGTGCTGAGGCTAGGGGGGGACTACAACAACTTTAAATTAGTCAAGTTGCCCCTCCATTTTGAAAGATAAATCAATTAAATAGCTTACAGGATTTTTTGATAATCTCTCCTTGTGTTCAGGGGAGAAATTGATTAAAACTGAGGCAGAAATATCCCCTTTCTTGGGGATATTCACCATGAGGCGTCAAAAGCGCCGGTACGTCGAAGCGGATACCAGGGGGTAGAGGTGGTATTGTCGTCTGTGGTGTGGTGATCCATTCCACTTCATTACTATATTTTAAAGATTACTTATCATTCATAAACCCCAAATACTTACACATATACACATATAAATCCCAAAACTTACACATATTCACCATTATTATTGCATAATCAGATTCTACACCCTATTTTAACCCTAATCACTCACTCCAACCACCCTCAAATTCCTCATGGTTCAAGATTTACAGGCAAACCAAGAATAATCCAGCAAGTTACAGTGTGAAGCAAGTTATAGAATACAATAAGTACATATTATAAGTAGATATATTACACAACCAAGATACAAAATACATATTATATAAAATACATAGACACTACATAACATACACTGCACATGACTAGGCTTCATTCAGTAACATCTTACATCATATCTACTGTACATAAGCTCTACCTTCCCACTACTCATCTGTCACTATCATGACCATTTCATATGTGTCACTGTCTTCTACTCATCTGTAATATTTTCCTTTCCCACCAGCTACATGTCATAGCTTTGTTGTTTCCTTTCTCAAGTCTGATGGCTCATCTTCTCTCTCAGATATATAAGGACACCTGTTCCTCCCCCTGTTCCCTTATGGACCCCCTGACTTACTATATGGACCCCCTGACTTACTAATGGAGCCCCTGACTTACTAAATTACCCCTACATATACCAACATTACAGATCCCATATAATTAGTATACATAACTTAGTAGAGTTACCATCACTCTTAGAAATATATAAATATACATACCAGCTTAACCTCAATATATAAGAAGATTGCTCCCTCTCTTTCTGGACCCACTTTGGACTCCATAGCTACCGAACCCTGCCCCACATTATACTTTATATATATATACTTTCTACCACTCATCCCCCCTTCATCCATTCCTCTCACCTGGTGTGTGTAGTGAATAAGTTCATCAGTACTAGTCTTGTCAACTATCTGGACTCTATTCCACGAAAAATGGCGTGTACAGATATGAATAAAAAGATATACACTTAAAAAGTGTAATATAACAGACTATAAGCTTTAAAGAATAATTACTATAGTGTATAAACACTTAAGTAATGCAATAAAAACAGGTTCTTAGCCTGCTACCAAAACTTCTAGTGGGGGGAAAGTCCACAGAAGGGTTAACCAGAATTAAACACGGTTCTTCCAATAAATAAAATGAGATATTATTTATTGGGGGGGGGGGGGTTTGTTGAAGAATTCTAACTAAATAAGATAAATATAAGAAAAGGCCAGTCCTCCTTACTTACAGGAGAAGGTGAGCGCCTTGGTAGCTTATAATGAGTTATCTATGTATATGTTAAAATTAATGGGGAGGTGGTCTTCAATTTAGTGGAAGAACCAGCTCCTTAAATAATAAATCATTATTATTTTTCACATGCTTCTTTTTTTTGAAAGCAATGTTCAGGGAAAATCACCAGGGGAAATTGAGCAACCTGTTCGTGATCAAATGTGAAAGATGGTGTCATTTTAATTAAAATGATATCATAATTATTTCACATTATAATTTTTAAATTAAATAAGTATTTCAGTAATACATTATTTATTTCACTAAGGCATACTTGTGAATAAATTATCTAGGGAACAGGGCTTGAAAAAGCGCCCTCCCTGAAGAACAATTGATTGATAATCACATGTATTAATTATATAAATAAATAATACATAACTATTTACTTAAATGAGTATGTAATCTTATAGTATGTATTATTATGGGTTATGCTGGGATTTTCCAGGATTTTCAAGGAAAAAACTATACCAATAAATGGTTCTTTATCCATTTATTGCGTGTTTGCAAATTGATTTTCCAAGGATTTTCCTTAATTAAATTTCCTTGGATTTTTATAAAAATATAGATATAATTTTAAATAAATTTAATAATATTTTATAAGTGTGGTCATGAGTGTGGCTTGAACCCAGATCCTCTAATATAAGCAGGATATTCATAAGCTTGTCCTTAACTGTTAGACTATTACGCTACTTGGTGAATCAGTTAAGTCTAATTCCAGTTTTGGTCAGAAAATCAAGTAAAAATAAAAAAATAGAATAAATTAAATAATAATAAATTAAAAGGTTTATTATTATTTATTAAGCTTGCAGTTTCAAGTATTACATGTCATATGTAATATCTTGGTGGCTGACACTCACCCACACTAAAAAAAGAGAAAAAAAGCCTAATGTCTTTTTTCTACTCTATAACTTCTAATCAGAGAATCATTATTAAGTTCTTTAGCTTCCAACCATTTATCTTTGTCTGCTAAAGAATTTTTAAACCTAACTAAATATTGTTTAGTGCTTTGGTTATTTTTCATAATTCTTCTTTCATTAAGGATTTTATGAGGAATTAATTTTTCATCATTAATTATTGGTGGAGGATTTATTTGCTTATTAGTGGTAACATTTCTGTTAGGTTTATCAGAAGTAATATATCTTTTAAGAAGACTAATGGGAAAAGTTGGATGTTTCCTATGAAATGGTTCTGTAAGTATAACCTCTACTGCATTTGGACCATGAAAGGCTTTAACTACAAAAGGACCAATAAAAGAGTCTCTAAGTTTTTTAGGGCCATCCATATTAGCAAAGTTTATTGTGGATACTAGTACTTGATCCCCAACTTTAATATTAGCTTCTTTATGAGTTTTATCCCATCTTGATTTATTATAGTCAACTGCTTGTTTGATACAGTCTTGGGCATGTTTCTCTGCTTTATTCATCATGTTTAGAAATGATTCAGAAGTTGGGTGAATGTGGACTGTTTTGCTAAGAACACTGGTTACAGGCATAACAGGGGTCCATCCTCTTTCCAATTCAAAAGGAGTTTTGCCAGTGACTGAGTGTTTACTTGAATTGTAAGCATATTCAAGAGCAGGTAATAAAGAAATCCAATCATGGGTAAAACCATCTTGGTCTTTATAACTAAGGCCAAAGGCACAATATCTTCTGATCATGTCTTCCAAAGTTTGTATCATTCTTTCAGCCAAACCATCTGTTTGAGGATGATAAGCTGTGGAAAAGGCTAATTTAGTGCCCATCAAGTTAAACAAATTATCCCAAAATTCAGAAGTGAATTTTGGATCCCTGTCACTAATAATAACTGATGGACATCCAACATCTGCAATGATATGGTTCCAAAATAATAGAGCAACATCCATTGCATTGTTTTCTTTGAAACAAGGGATGAATCTTGCTCTTTTGGAGAATCTGTCAACTACAACCAACACACAGTTGTAGTTCTCTTTCCCTGCTGGAGGTAATCCAGTTACAAAATCCATGTTGATGACTTCCCATCTGGATTTTGGTTCATTAATCTCTTGTAACATTCCATGTCTTTTTCCAGTAGCTTTATTGGCCTTTTGACACCTGTCACAAGAGGAACAATACTGTAAAACATCTTTTCTCCAATCAAGCCACCAGGCTACAGACCTAACTCTTTCAAGTGTCCTGTCAGTAGACATGTGGCCAGAAAACATATTATCATGACATTCAAATAATATGTCATTAATGTGGTTTTGTGATGTAAGTACAAGACTACAAGCATGGTTACTTTTATAGTAAAGGAGGCCATCTAGAAGTACAAATCTTTGTTCATCAAATTTCTTTTTCCAAGGTGGATCCAAACCATTTAAAATACCAATGTCTTTGAAGTCTGATTTAAGGGCTTCTACAATTATTGTAGTGTTCTTATTATTTGAGTAGCTCTCTACAATTGTTTCAAAGAACTCATCTTTGAGGCTACTGACTGTAATTCCCATAATTGGTAAATCTCTTTCTATATTTTCCTCATCATAGGCAGGATTGTCTGGAGTGTTGGGTAAAGACCATCTACTAAGTGCATCAGCATTCTTATGAATTAGTCCTTCTCTATGAGTGATAGTCATACTATTTCTCCATTCTTGTATAGAGATTTGCCATCTCAACATGTGCCTGTTAGGTGATTTAAGATTAATAAGACTTTTAAGGGCAGTACAATCAGTGATTACTTCAAAGAAACAACCATCTAGATAGTAATACAATTTCTCTAAAGCCCAAACCAAACAAAGACATTCCAATTGGGATGCTCCATATCTTCTCTCAGAATCCTTAAGTTGTCTGGAAATAAAGACTACAGGCCCTTCAACTGGTAAGTCATCTTTAATCTGAACTTGATGTAAAGCAGCACCTAAACCCTCCATACTAGCATCAACATAAAGTTTATATGGCTGAGTTGGATCAGGATGGAAAAGAACAGGGGCTGTGGTTAACATTTCTTTTAATGTATTATATGCATCTATTCTTTCTTTAGTCATTTCAAATGCTACACTAGGACTTATAAGTTTTGTTAAACTAGAAGATATAGAAGCATAATTCTTTAAATGCTGTCTATAATAACTCATAAAGCCTAGAAAGCTTTGCAGTTCTTTAACAGTAGTGGGTACTGGTTTCAAAAGAACAGCAGCCACTCTATTTTGGTCTATGCCTAAGGTAAGGCCAGATACTACATGTCCTAAGGCTTTGAGTTCATTAAACCCAAAGTGACATTTGGGTAGAGAAATTTTCATGTTCATCTTGATAGCTCTTTTAAGAACTAGATCTAATCTAGTAAGGTGTTCATCCCAATCTTGGGAAAAAACAATAATGTCATCTATGTATATAATTAACCACCCTTCTCTGAGTTCATTATAAAACTCAACATCCATCATTCTTTGGAAATGAGAGGGGGCATTTTTAATACCAAAAGGCATTCTTAAATATTCATAGACGCCTAAGTAGCAAATAATCCTGAGATATTTCCTACTTTCAATACTGACAGTATTTTGATGAAATCCTTTAAGTACATCCATTGTAGAGATGTATTTTGCTTTAGATAAATTTGTCAGTGATTCATTTATTTTAGGCATAGGGTATCTGTCAGGAACAGTTACACTATTTAAGGCTCTAAAATCACCACAAAGTCTAGATTTGTTGTTATGCCAGGCTATTATTACTGGAGTAGTAATATCTACTTCTTCACCTGGAGTGACTTTTCTAAGTACTTTTAATTTTAATAAGTTATCTATATGCTCTTTAATAGCTTCTCTGCTTCTGGGCTGGCAGGGTAAGGGGATCTCCTTAATATTGGAGGAAAAGGTTTTTGAATAGTCAACTGAAGGTTAACTTCATGACCTTTTATAGCTCCAAATTCATCTTTAGGAGTATTAAAGGCACCAATATTCATATACAAAGTGTTGTACAACTGTGTGACTTGGTCACTTGACAGTTTATTATATATGTGAGCTTCCTCTTTTATTTGATTTTTAAAAGTACTAATATTATTAACAAAAGAGGAGCTTTTATCATTATAGTGGTACTGAACAGTACTATTTCCAATGGTAACAAAGTTGGAATCTGAATTTATCAGATTAATTTTATAAGCATGCAAATAGTTATTTCCAATAATAAAGTATTGTGCTTTAATATCTTCCATAACCATAAATGTCATGTTCATTTTGACAGTGCCAAGTGACAGATCATAATTAATCTTTCCTATGTAATCTAATTTTTGGTTACAACTTTTGTAAGTCTTATTATCAGGCTTAACAAGTTTTATTTTGTAATCTTTATCTATTTGGGACAAATATCTAGTTCCAACACAAGATACATAAGCACCTGAATCAAGTAAAGTGTTAACAATAGTATCATTTAATGTCATTTTCATAACACTGCTTTTCCCTTTGATTTCATCTATGTGGAATATGTTGCCCACAACATCTTGGGAACTTTCATCTAGTTCAGAATCTTCATATATCTCTGGATCTTCTGATTCTTCAGAGTCTTTTCCTTCAGATATATTATTTACCATCTTTTTCTTCCTACAATCTTTGGCTGAGTGTCCTTTAATTTTACAATTAGTACACTGAACATCAGAATAAGTTTTTGGCTTGTCTGAGGGAACAGGAGGAGTAGGAATAAAAGATTTGTTCTGGTACTTTGACTTTTTGCCCAAGCTAGTCTGGTCAACAATTTCTTGTAGTACATTAATAAAGGTACTGATATCTGCTTGAGTAGTATCTAATGCACATTTAACTGCATAAGCTACTTCTCCATCACACAAATCTAATAATTTAATATTGATTTGTTCAATATTTAGATAAGGCTCTATAGACTTAATCCTTCTGTATTGTTTGGTAACCCATGAGGATACAG
Organism: Puccinia hordei; assembly: GCA_007896445.1. Lineage (NCBI taxonomy): Eukaryota > Fungi > Basidiomycota > Pucciniomycetes > Pucciniales > Pucciniaceae > Puccinia > Puccinia hordei. The sequence continues at coordinate 249,771 of RDRW01000471.1, forward strand.
AAGGATTGTTAGCATCAAATCTTGAAGTATAGAAGGCTTTTTGTACCCTTCTTCTCCAAGTAGCATTACCAAATTTTATTTCAATTTGTTGTTTCCACCATTCCCATGATTGAAGGCCAAATTGATTTTTAATTCCCTTATACCATTGATTGGCAGAATTTTTGAATAAAAGATTCAATCTAGAGATTATTATTCTGTCATGTAAATCTATATCAGATTTCAAAGTGTCAATCCATTCAATGAACTCTGTATGATCATATTCTCCATCACCAGAGAAAGTGGGCCAGTCAGATGTTTTTGGAACTGAAGCAAGCATTTGTTTTCTTACTTCTTTATCTACATCTATAAGATCAGCATGTTGATTATTCAAAGTATGAGGTGTTTGTATCTTAACATAAGAATTAGCATTCTGATTTAAAGTTTTATCTTCAAAGGAATTTGAAGGAGAATCTTTGACAACTGTGGAATCAATATTTTCCTTCATATGAGGAACAGAGGAATTTAATTGAAGGGATTCCAAAGTCTTATGAATGAAAGTTTGATTTGTTTGTACCTCTGATAATTCAGAGATAATTAAATCTATTTTTTGCTCAATTGTCTTTACTTCTTTACCTTTAAAACTTAAAGTTTTCACCTCTTTCTCCAGTTTATCAGTAACATGTTTCAAATGATCATTTATAGGCTCAACCTCTTTTAAGAAATACTTTTGTATTTCCGTAGTGATTTCACTACACATGTCCAATATATTAGTTTGATTAGTACAAACCTCTTCAATAAACTGAGATTGAGCTACAATTTTATCTTCAGTTTTAATATTATTTTTATCTATTATAGATTCTAATTTAAAAAACATATCACTTAGAGTATTTAAGAGAAATTCTCTAGTAACAACTTCATTTAATCTTGATGATTGTTGTTGTTGTTGGTGTCTCGAGCTCTCTGGTCTTGCCGGGAGTGATCTATGTACTGGTAAGTCCCTTGTATTTGACGGGCCAGGCGGAACATCTCCCCGTATACTGAATTGCGATATTCTCTTCTGGATCTGCGGCGCTGCGTGTTGGGTCGCTGCGGACCGGCTGGAGCCCGATTGGGCTGTTGGCGGCGGTTTTGCGCCGGAGAAACTGGAGGCGCTGGGGGCACTGGGGGCGCTGGTGGCGCTGGTTGCGGCGCCGGCGCCGGAGCTGGCTCTCTGGCTATCTCGACGGAGTTCTCCGTGTTGGGAGTGCTCGACGTGGTGGCTGTCGGATCGTTCGAAGCCGTGGAGGCTTGGTTCTGACGTAAGGCCTTCCTGACGGTGAAGGGGTTCCATCCCTCCGTCATAATGAGGGTCTTGTTCGTCCCCAAGATCTTTTGCAAGCTTCGGTGAGTTGCTAAAGCTTGGGTCAAGAACAGATCCATCATCTCTGTCCCCTCCGACGAAGCTTCCTGGAAGCCGCGGAAATTTGCCTGATGCTGCTCCAGAATCAATCTGGTCGCCGCGTTTAGACTTGCGTGTACTAGGTTCCAGAGGGGGATAATCAGCTATCTTGCCGGCTAGACGGCTACTTACACGGGAGGAAGTTACTGACTTTCGTCCCGCTCCGCTATTTGGGCTGGGGTCTCTGCGAGTAGACATAATAATAAAAAAAATTAATATGTAAGTATTATGTCTTCGCTTAGAGAAACAATAACAATAACAAAAAATCAAGAATTTGATTTACGCGGGGTGATTGGAGTCCACGCGTCGGCGTTGATGACTCTAGCCTCTCCAGGTGGAGGAGAGCTTCGAATCTGAATGGGGGCAGCGTCTGGGATAACAGTATCCTCGTTTTGAGGAGCTGCGTTGGCTCGAGGTTCGTCGTTGGACGAGCGGGATCGACGTGTGGAAGTACGACCACGGGGGACGAAGACGTCAGACACTACGGAAAGGATAAAAATCAGTTTGAAGAACTGATGAAGGCGGTTTGAATGATGTTTTCAGGTCTTACTTTTGTTGAGAACTGAAAAAGATGTGATTTTTTGAAAAAAAAGTCGAATTTTGAATGATTCTTGCAACAAGAATCCGCTTTTTAGAGTGTAATTTTTTGGGTTTTTTTTTCTGTAAAAAAAACAAAGTGAATAAAAGACAATTATTAGTATAATAGTCTTTTCCCAAAAATTTATAAGAGTGAAGAGTTTTAAATAAATAAAAAAATTCAATAGGAATTTTCGAAAATTTTTTTAAAAAAAAAAAATTGAATAAATTAATAAATTAATTTATGTAAGGCCAAAATAAATTAAGGCCACTGTTGGGACACCAAATGTCAACTATCTGGACTCTATTCCACGAAAAATGGCGTGTACAGATATGAATAAAAAGATATACACTTAAAAAGTGTAATATAACAGACTATAAGCTTTAAAGAATAATTACTATAGTGTATAAACACTTAAGTAATGCAATAAAAACAGGTTCTTAGCCTGCTACCGAAACTTCTAGTGGGGGGAAAGTCCACAGAAGGGTTAACCAGAATTAAACACGGTTCTTCCAATAAATAAAATGAGATATTATTTATTGGGGGGGGGGTTTTGTTGAAGAATTCTAACTAAATAAGATAAATATAAGAAAAGGCCAGTCCTCCTTACTTACAGGAGAAGGTGAGCGCCTTGGTAGCTTATAATGAGTTATCTATGTATATGTTAAAATTAATGGGGAGGTGGTCTTCAATTTAGTGGAAGAACCAGCTCCTTAAATAATAAATCATTATTATTTTTCACATGCTTCTTTTTTTTGAAAGCAATGTTCAGGGCAAATCACCAGGGGAAATTGAGCAACCTGTTCGTGATCAAATGTGAAAGATGGTGTCATTTTTAATTAAAATGATATCATAATTATTTCACATTATAATTTTTAAATTAAATAAGTATTTCAGTAATACATTATTTATTTCACTAAGGCATACTTGTGAATAAATTATCTAGGGAACAGGGCTTGAAAAAGCGCCCTCCCTGAAGAACAATTGATTGATAATCACATGTATTAATTATATAAATAAATAATACATAACTATTTACTTAAATGAGTATGTAATCTTATAGTATGTATTATTATGGGTTATGCTGGGATTTTCCAGGATTTTCAAGGAAAAAACTATACCAATAAATGGTTCTTTATCCATTTATTGCGTGTTTGCAAATTGATTTTCCAAGGATTTTCCTTAATTAAATTTCCTTGGATTTTTATAAAAATATAGATATAATTTTAAATAAATTTAATAATATTTTATAAGTGTGGTCATGAGTGTGGCTTGAACCCAGATCCTTTAATATAAGCAGGATATTCATAAGCTTGTCCTTAACTGTTAGACTATTACGCTATTTGTTGAATCAGTTAAGTCTAATTCCAGTTTTGCTCAAAAAATCAAGTAAAAAATAAAAAAATAGAATAAATTAAATAATAATAAATTAAAAGGTTTATTATTATTTATTAAGCTTGCAGTTTCAAGTATTAAATGTCATATGTAATATCTTGGTGGCTGACAAGTCTTCTAAGAATAGATAGAAATTAGCCACACCTTTATTTTATTCTTAGTGTTACCCTCATTCCCCATAGAATTAGTCAGGAAGGCAGCTCTTATATCAGCACCTTTGGTATAACTTACATTAATACTAGTGTAGTCATCCATTTCCCTTCCAAGCTCTATTCTGTCCTTTGAGTAGTTCCACAGCAGCGGACGCGGCCGGTCCAAGCGAGATGGCGGAAGGCATCCTCATACTTCAGGATGCCTCCGACCATGAAGTCGCTGCGGGCCAAATCAAGAAAATCAAAAATGACTTTCTTGAATCGGCACAGCCTGTGGGTGGTGCGTTGGCTGACCGGCATGAGCTGAAATTTGTTGGTCAGCCAGAAACCTTGCGCCTTCTCAGGCGCACAGAGTTTCAGGATGTTGTTGCATAGCCAGGGGTCGAACACGATGTTGGGCGTTGATAAACGCACGCCAAGCGCGCACGCCACACCAACCCGCACGCCAATTTTTTTTGGCGTGCGGGGCCTACACGCCAAAAAAAAGTGGCGTGTAGGGTCTACACGCCAATTTTATTTGGCGTGTGAGACCCACACGCCAAAAATGGCGTGTGGGCCCCGCACGCCAATTGTTTGGCGTGCGCTCCCATACGCCAAACAATTGGCGTGTGGGAGCGCACGCCAAAAAATTGGCGTGCGGCTCCCACACGCCAATTGTTTGGCGTGTGGGAGGATCCCGCTCACGTAATCGAATGGGACCTCCCATTCAATTACGTGAGCGGGCCGGCTGACGAGGTTATACAACCTCGTCAGCCGGGAGGACTTCCTCCCGGCCGACGAGGTTGTATAACCTCGTCGGCCAGGAGGAAGTCCTCCCGGCTGACGAGGCTATACAACCTTGTCGGCCAGGAGGACTTCCTCCTGGCTGACGAGGTTGTATAACCTCGTCAGCCGGGAGGAAGTCCTCCCGGCTGACAAGGTTATACAACCTCGTCAGCCAGGAGGACTTCCTCCTGGCCGACGAGGTTGTATAACCTCGTCGGCCGGGAGGAAGTCCTCCCGGCCGACGAGGCTATACAGCCTCGTCAGCCAGGAGGACTTCCTCCTGGCCGACGAGGTTGTATAGCCTCGTCGGCCGGGAGGAAGTCCTCCCGGCCGACAAGGCTATACAGCCTTGTCAGCCAGGAGGACTTCCTCCTGGCCGACGAGGTTGTATAACCTCGTCGGCCGGGAGGAATTCCTCCCGGCCGACGAGGTTATACAGCCTCGTGCCGGGAGGAAGTCCTCCCGGCTGACGAGGTTGTATAACCTCGTCAGCCGGCCCGCTCACGTAATCGAATGGGCCCTCCCATTCGATTACGTGAGCAAGGGGGGACCCGCACGCCAAAAAAATTGGCGTGCGGGGCCCACACGCCAAAAAAAATTGGCGTGTGGGAACCACACGCCATTTTTGGCGTGTGGGTCTCACACGCCAATTTTTTTGGCGTGTAGACCCTACACGCCAATTTTTTTGGCGTGTAGGCCCCGCACGCCAAAAACAAGTGGCGTGCGGGTTGGCGTTGGCGTGCGTTTATCAACGCCCCACGATGTTGACCAGGTTGGTGGATCTAGCCATAAGTGATGGAGCGGGAAGGAGGGATGAGAATGGTTATAAAAGGACTGCTTAGTGCAGTCCTTTTATAACCATTATCATCCCTCCTTCCCGCTCTCTCCGGCTCCAAATCAATCATTGTCCTCAAGTCAACCGTAGATCGGAGTCCCGGTCTACTTGAGAACCTTGTGTGGATTCCAAGCCGGCTTGGAATCCACACAAGGTTCTCAAGTCAACCGGGACTCAGATCTACAGTCGACTTGAGGACAATGGGGAGCTCAAGCGGACTTGAGAATCTTGAATGGCTCTCAAGTCAACATGAGCACCCCCCTTTGTAGTCAAGTTGACTTGTGGATGGTGCTCAAGTCACCTTGAAAACCTCATTTTGGTTTTCAGGTCGACTTGAGTGGGGGGCTAAATCGGACTGCATCACACCGTGAGAGCATTTGGTGGTCCTCAAGTCAACTTGAGGACCAAAAATGGTTCTCACGTTGGCTTGAGGGCCCCGATTTGGCTCTCAAGTCGACCTGAGAACCATTTTTGGTTCTCAAGTCAACCTGAAGACCCCATGGGTAGGAGGTCTCCCAGGCCAAAGCTTAATTTGGTCTGGAAGTTGACCTGAGGACCAATATTTGTCCTCAAGTTGACTTTTGTTGTCTGTTTGTCTTGAAGACGACTCAGATGTCAACCAGGTGCACCTGTGGTGTAGTTCAAAAAAAACGTTGGGCGAACGGATTTCTATTCTTTTGACAGCCTGGACGCCTAGAAGGCGTTCCCAAGGCGTTTGGGATGGTTTCAACCCGTTCCGGGGACGTTTGTAGATCTTTGAGCTGTCTCAAGAACAAAAACGGCTCTCAGCACGCCCTGAGAATGACTTTGGACGACTTGAAAACCACTTTTGGTTTTCAAGCCGTCTGAAAAACCACCACGGGTTCTGATGACGCCTTGGAAACCATTTTCAAGGCGTCATCAAAACCGTTTGACAAGTTGGAGACAAGACAAGTTTGCTGCTCCTCCCATAGAGCTCCAGTGAGCAGGAGGAGGGGCAAGGAGCTGATGGGCTCAATTGCCCAATTATCAATGGGCTCAACTTGCCCATCTTCACTGGAGGGGTTTGGGATGAAAGGACTGTTGAAGTGTAGTCCTTTCATCCTGAACCCCACCAGCCATGAAAAATATAGGTTTTAAAGTCAGCTAATGCTGTCATGCAGTCTCTGATTCTCAGTGGTTAGCAAATCCATCAGCCTATTTTTGCTGCTCCGTGGTTTGATCCCGCTCTTTTTTCAAGAATTCCCAGGGTGGCTTTCAGTTGTCATCAAGGCAGATCCACGACGTTTGAAAGCCGCCTGGGGAGTCGTTTGCCAAGCGCCTTTGGTTCTCACTTGAAGTCAAGGAGTTACTGCTGGGTGCCTGGGTGATGCCTCAAAAGACGCCTGGCAGAAAAAATCCTATGCTACTGAATAGGATTTTGACGCCTAGCAGGACGACTTGGAGGTGCCCAAATGCGTCTGTGGTATACTTGACAATTTCTCATGCTGTTTTTTTGGCTTTTAATTTGACTCCACAGGCCCACAATTCCTTTGATCTATCAACCGTTATGGATTTTGGCTTCAACAACTTCCCCAACACCCAAATTGAGGAATTGTATCTGGGTCCTTTGCCTGGACACCAGCCCTACTCGCCGCTATTCCCCCTGGACAAATTTCAACCGCCAAGCCAAAGGATCGAGAACGCGGGTGAAGCTTTTGGCATCCCAAAAACTTGCTCCTGGAGTCAGATCACAGGAACAAATCCAACACAAATCACGAGTCCTATTACAGCAGGTGGAAACCGTGTTTCTACTTGTCCCACAAATAATCCACCTGTGTCTCAGATGTTGGCTCAGGAATCCCAGTCAACCAAGCTTGTTCTCCACAACTCCCATAATCAAAAATCCAATGTCCGCCTGATCCACTTGGACTACATGATTTTCTGCCGGTCTAAAAATTTCAACAATGTTCTTGTGACCAATAGAAGACATTCTGCCTCTACAAAGAAGGAGTGGGAAAAATTCTCCCCACCAGCCAATGATCAACCAACAATGTTGAAAGACTTGTTGTCTTACACATGGGGGAGTTTCCAAGAGGTGGTTGTCCAATCAATCCAACAAAGGATCAACAACTTTGACAAACTCGTTGTTGCGGAACTTGATTGGATCAAGTGGCAGCTTATCATAGCTGGCAGCCAAGTTTACGGGTTGAGCAAGATGTTTTTTGCCACCTCTGAACAAGATTTCTTTGAATTTGTCGAGGCCGTTCAATAAAATATCAACACAAAGGTCACTGTGAAGCTTGTAATGGAGGATCCAACTGCTAAAGCAAAGCAGTTAGAGCAGGTAAGTACATTAATTGACCCTTCTGCTCTTGGTATTGTTTGCTCATTTGCTGGTTCTTTTGAGACGAGACACGCAACTTGGAACAATTGCTCACCTTGAATTTTGGGTCTGAAGAGGATAGGCGCCCATTGGAACAAGAAAGGGCTCGTTTGGCCAAGAACATCAGTTTGCATCTACTGATTTATTAAATTTATTGTTTGCATACTGACATTGTGTTTTTATAGCCAAAGGCAGATGTGGCCTGCAACCCTGTGACACAGTACATACTGCAGTTGGTCAACCACATTGCTGCCAAGTATGGCCGAGATGATGAGAAGCTTTGGATCCCAAACCCAGACAATGACTGCAAATCCATGCAAATTACAAATGATTGACTCACAGCTTGGGCTCGGGCCATCATGCACAACATCAATCCAGAAATTGACTTAGACAATCCCCCAAAAACTAAAGATTTCAAGTGGGCCAAAAAACCTACCCCCTCCCTAGACTCTATCCACAAGAAGGCTTTATCTGGGCGTCATCCAGGCCCCGCCCCGGTCGCGCGTCCCTCAGCTAAAAATGCCCAGTCTACGCCAGTGGCATCCCACAGCCAGGACTCTTTACTCAGTTGTGTAGGTTCTCTGAAACCATCAAAAACGCACACCAAAACAACTCAAGCAGACACCACAGTTGCAAGTCCGAGCCCCTTGCCATCTGAGGATGACCTCATTTATCAGCCTACCTGCAAGACTAAGATTCATGCAAAACAGCAAAAATTACCCCCAACTCATCCCAGAGATCCCGGATCTGATATCAAATTCATCAGTTCTGGGAATGGCTTCAATCCTAGTGCACAATCTCCAACGGGAATTTCTCGAGACAGCTCCCCAGCTTGAAAATATATCTGCAGCCCAACTGGCGAGTTGATAGGTGCAGCCATCAACCGTCTCTCCTTTTTGCAAAGAAACTCTCATTTGCAATCACATTTGGTGTCACCCACTCGCAAGCGACCCGGTATGGCGGTTTCCAGTGATCTCCCAAAGCCACACGCTTTGTCTCCAGCGGGAAAGTCTTTAACTTGGGACAACTTCCTGGGACACTGCAACTTTTGGACTGACAACATGGTCCCTTGTGGCTTGATACAGCTGCATCACATACCCCATTGGACCAATTTCCTCACAACCACTGTCAATGAATTGAAGAGTTTCGGCTTCCCAGAAGCAACTGCAAAGCAACTTATGTATGGCACCCTCACTCTGCCATGCAAATATTTTGAATGATTCATTTGTTATTGTCACTTTGTGTTGATGCTAGTCACTATTTCATCTTTGTTTCTGAGTTATGCTAGGTTCCATTAGAAATACAGTTATGCTAGGTTCAATTAGAAATACAAATTGAATTAAGAACATTTCATATGGCTGTATGTCAGCATAAATTAGAATCAATCAATTCTAACGCTTCAAAATCACTCAACCTCAACATGCAGATTTCTTGTTGCCATGACTTAGGCATCACATGGGAGATTTTCCTCGACCTTTTGAGAAGGCACCTTGTTTAGCACCACATTGGATTAAGTCTCATGACTCAATAGATAAAAAAGAATGACACATTGGCTCATAAATGAAATCAAGAGAAAAATCATTAAAAACATCATAAACTACATGCATTTTGATTAAGAACAAACAGTAGCTGATCAAAGATTCATACAATCAAGCAGGATAGTTAGAGCCTCAAAACAAAGATGCCATTAAGTCTGGGGTAACAATCTCAGGCAAAACAGCCTTAATGGGGCGTTGATAAACGCACGCCAACGCCAACCCGCACGCCAATTTTTTTTTGGCGTGCAGGGGCCTACACGCCATTTTTTTTTGGCATGTAGGGTCTACACGCCAAAAAAAGGGCGTTGTGGGAGAACTTATATACCAGGGGTGCAGCACTGAAGCTGAGCCCGCAGTCGCGGGCTCAGCGGCAGGCTGAGGCTGAGGCAAGGGGGTACTTACCAAATGTCATCGGACATTCTGCGGGGAAAAGCACGGGGCGCAGCATGTGACATTCTATAGTTGGCGCGGGCGATTGGTCGAGCGGACGAAGGCCGCTTCAGTATGCGCGACGTAATGGACCGGGTGGAACCACGGGGTTCGGGGCGCCAGGCCGCAAGCGGAGCAGGGGCAGAAGAAGCGGAGTCGTGCGCAGGGGAACGACAGACGGCTGCGGGGGTCAACGGGGTATAGCAGTCGGGGACAGGCTGCGGTGCAATGCGGGATTGAGGAGACAGGCAAGTAGGGCTCCAGGGACAGTACCGGGGATTGCGGGACATGATTGGGGGGGGACTGTTGTATAAATAGAGTGTTGTACCAGGGTTGCGGGATCTCATCTTATCTTATCATCGGAGTAGATAGCTATCAACTACAGCGCATATAAGAAAATCGCATTGTTCAGAGCTCTCTCGGCAATTATTCAGCGTGTGCGGACAAGCGTAACTGTGTAGGGCAACATCAGGACAACGAACGCAAGAGGAACGGTCCCCTTGCTGAGTATAAGGTGTTGCAGGGAAACCAGTTGACTATCCGCTGACAGTGTTTATCCCGCAGAGGAAATCAAAGAACCACCGGAACCAACCAGGAAGAAGGGCAACCTACCATTTCTGTCACCGAGGTCGCCGTTATTACCACATATTGGGGGTCTGGCCGGGAACTTCTTTCTGTTTCCAACCTGCGGACGGTTCAAGACATCTGTCTTTTTCTTTATTTTTTTTATATATCGTTTATCATTGATCAAGGATGAGTGGTTCTGACACTTATCTTCCTACGACTGCGTCGGGCGGAGCGTCTTCCTCCAAGTTCACCCTCCCTCCCGCCAAGTTTGTTCCCCCCCCTCCGAAGGGGGGAGGTCTGGGTACCTACGGCATCACGTCGGAGGTCAACATGGACGATGGAACAGAGGAGAATTGGAAGGGGAAGCAGGTGGCTGGTGAAGCGCCGGTAGGGGTGAGGAGGCAAGGGTTGGTGTCGGACCCACCGATGGGCGTCAAGATTTGGCCGCGGGATTTTCCCGCAGTCAGATTCAGTGTCGATGCGGTTGATTGATTTTTGAGTCGTTTCGAATTGGCGGCGGAAACCGAAGGGGCGTCGGACGGCGACAAGGTTCGTCAAATCGTCAACTTCATTCAGTCCAAAGAAGAGTTGCGCGATGTGGAGGAGATGGAGGGGTACGAGGCAAAGAACTGGGAGTGTCTGAGGGAGGAGATGTTGAAGAAGTGGGGTCCGCGTCAGCAACGGTATCAGGAGGCGGATTTGGAGAATCTTGCGTTGGGTGGGGTCAATGATCAAAGGGCGTTCAATGAGTACGTCACTTCCTTTGATCGCATTGTGAAGTACCTTAACCGCAATGAGGTGATCATTGGGGAACAGGTGTCGGTCAAGTGGAGCTTCCTCAAGGGGCTCGCCACGCCGGTTCAAGAGCGGGTGCAGCTGAGGCTGTACGATCAGAACCTCATTCGGCGGTCGAGGGATGGAGGAACCCTGTTGCCCAACTTGGCGTTGCTTAGGGGAGCGGTCCGGGCGGAGTTTGACATGATGGAGCTGGTGGCCGAGAATTTGGGAGTGGCGATCTCAAGCGGAATTGGACCGGTGATCTCTTCCCGGAACACGGCGCCGGTGGCGCCTGCTGAAGTGGCAGAGTTGGCTGACACCTTGAAGGAGCTTCGTTTGTTCATGCAGAAGACGGTCCAACGGGAGTCGAAGCCTCAAGTGTCGGCACCGGCCGACGGTCAGCGGAGCGGTCCTCCGCGCGCGGGGCCTCCGGGGCTTCATTGCACTTATTGCGGGTCGAATTCCCATTATAAGTCTTGATGTCAAGAGTTGACGGACGACTTAAATGGAAGGCGGGTGAGGATCTATAACGGTGATTATTTCCTCCCTAGATCGCGTGAACCAATCGAGGCGGCCGTGCCGCGCAACGTGGTCCGCGCAGCGGCGGCAGGGCAGGGGGAGACGGCGGAAGGCCCGAAGGCGGAGGTCAAATCCTTGATGGGTGTAGTTGTTGGGTCGTCTGGTCATAGGCGGAAGTCCTGGAAAGTCGGGGGCATTGATAAATGCACGCCGATGGGCGCACGCCCACGCCCATCGCACGCCGATAAAAAAAAAGGCGTGTTGCCCGCACGCCTTTTTTTTATCGGCGTGCAGGCTGCACGCCCATCCTTGGGCGTGGGCACGCCTGTAGATGGGCGTGCAGTTCGCACGCCCATCTACAGGCGTGCGACACCCCCGAGGAAGGGCGTGCAGCCGCACGCCTGCCGGGGAGGACTGCAAGCCCCTCGACCGGGAGGGATCCCTCCCGGTCGAGGAGGCTGTGTACCCTCCTCGACCGGAGGGAATCCCTCCCGGTCGAGGAGGCTGTATACCTTCCTCGACCGGAGGGATTCCCTCCCGGTCGAGGAGGGTATACAGCCTCCTCGACCGGAGGGATTCCCTCCCGGTCGAGGAGATTGTACAACCTCCTCGACTGGAGGGAATCCCTCCGGTCGAGGAGGTTGTACAACCTCCTCAACCGGGAGGGAATCCCTCCGGTCGAGGAGGCTGTACAACCTCCTCGACCGGAGGTATCCCTCCAGTCGAGGAGGTTGTACAACCTCCTCGACCGGAGGGATCCCTCCAATCGAGGAGGTTGTACAGCCTCCTCAACCGGGAGGGATCCCTCAAGTCGAGGAGGTTGTACAACCTCCTCAACCGGGAGGGAATCCCTCCGGCCGAGGAGGTTGTACAACCTCCTTGACTGGAGGGATTCCCTCCCGGTCGAGGAGGGTATACAGCCTCCTCAACCGGAGGGATTCCCTCCCGGTCGAGGAGGTTTGGAATATTTCACGTATAAGATATGTACTTTAATATCTTATTAATAAAAGAACTTATTAATATTATGATAATTAATACTTATAAGATGTGCCTATAATAAATGACATCATTATAAGTTAATATCTTTAATAATATTAATAACAGATCATTGAATACAAATGTCATGATGTGATCCAATCAAGCTAAGGATTACTGATCAAAGATTTGTCCCATAACATAGCCTTAGTAGAAATCACATCATAAACATTAACAGATCCTCCCAAAAGGATCTGTCTTCCTCCTGAAGTTCCACAGTACCTCCCAGGTCATGGAAGCGCTCACAATCTCCCCAAGAGGAGATATTACAATATATAAACAGCTTGTAAACATCTGTTTATCCCCCAGAGAATATTTAGAACACCTTAGCACAGTACATACCACAGAGTTATTTACCTTTCTTAGTTCCCCATTCTCCACCAATACCCCAATTCTGGATAATCTATAGTTTAATACTGTTATTACCCCAAGAATTGGCCACAACCTACCTTCAATAAGGTAGAAACCACGAACCCAAGTTGAGTCTCTCCTTGGATGCCTTTTAATACTTTGTATTGATTTGGATGCGCCTAATTAGATCAATTAGAGCAAGCCTCTCAGACAAGACTTACTGATTGAGGATTATCCTTTTTACAGGACATTTTAACCAACCAAAACCTCTTTAAACCATCAACCTACCTCAGTTACAACCCTTAACCATGGTTAGTTCCACACCCAGGCTGACAATTTTGGTTGACAAGGCATGTGCCAACCAAATTGGTTATGTGTTAATATTCCTGAAACCACCTCAAGTGGTTGTGAAAATATTTTAGAAAATATTTGAAAATGGTTTGTCCGACTCGTTCCTTGCGACGTCGCTGGTGAGTGAATGGGAAAATATTTTAAAAACCGGTTTAACCGGTTTTCAAAATATTTTTCTGCATCTGTGGTGTATGTATGTCAACCAATACGCCGCAACTGGTAGCGTAAACCCCCGAACCACTCCTTGTCCCTTTCCCTCCATTCAGATTCAAGTACATACATACATAATTGACAAAATTGAGGCATGGCTGTGGGGAAATGGTGGTGAGGTGGGCTGAGCAGGTACGGTGAATTATGATTGGGGGAAATGTTTATGAGGAGTGGTTTGTATGGCAGGGGTGTTCAAAGTTACATATCAACATAAAATCTTATCCCAGCCAAAAAAATGTGAGAAGATTTTATGTTGCGGTATGATATGTTTTTATGTTTTTAACTTTGAGAACCCTAATTCTTGGCGTGGCTGAAACTGCCCACAATAAGTAATGATCATCCCTCCATCAAGAAGGATGATCATGCATTACGAGAAATCAATCGTGTGTTACTACGTGAAGGACTATAACTGCATGTATGTAAGTGAGACTAGTAGTCAAGGAAGTAAAAAAAAATCAAGATTGGCATATTGGGAAACAACGACAAGAGGTGAGGTATACAGCGTATACAAGTACTTGGTTTGAACACCCATGTGGTGATTCAGACCCCATCATATAAACCACCAACCACCTATTTCATTGCCATCATCCACTCCACATGTTCCCCCCAAGTCAGCAAATCTGAGTTCTAACCGCCAAGATCCCCCCCTCCTCAAGAATACCAGCCAGTGCAAAGCACGTCTCCCAGAACTGCCCCATGCTACAAGACGTTGCCTCCGCCAAAAAATCCGCCTCCAGTCGGCGATTAGTAAGTAGTACGGGGGCCCTCTTCATGCCCGAGAATCCGACTTCCTGCAGGTCTTTCAGCATGGCAGCTAAGTCAGATTGGGTCATGTTGCGCGGGTCGCCGGTGAAGACCAAGTCCACAAGAGTGGACCTCCGAATTCCCGGGCAATGTATCTTGACCGACCGACCGATAGCTAAAGCCAAGTTCTTGAACTCCTCCATTGACGCAGCGGAGATGACGCTGACCATTTTCCGGCAATCGCCGGCCTTCTTAAGTGCTTGGAAACACCTGTCTAAGGTGGATTTGACTGACCTGTAGAGCGTCCGAACGCAAGGATCCACTCCGCAATTGCCGGGCTCGCGGGTGAATCCGAGTTCGTTGACCTGCGAGTTGGAACGGACAAGTGAGACTGGGGCAGGGGCAGCAGTGAATATGTCTGTGCGCGCCGCGACCGGCAAGGCAGAAGCCGAACCGTGCAAACAAGGACGCCGGAGAGACCGCTCCCCCGGGGGCAACCCAGATGACACGGTCTGGGGTCTCCGGGGAAAGAATCGTATCTACCGCTGTACCGATTGAGCTTGGTAACTCGTTTGAGAAGATCGTTTCGAAGTCAATGTGTTCAGTGACGTTGGGCCACACAACGTCTTCAACAACATTGCGCGAGGTCTGACTTGCCAGGTAGTACATGTGCTTGCAGCCACTGCCATGGCGCAGGTACATAGCACTTATTTGTCCTTTGATGTTACCTCCGGGATTGGTTACGGTTACTCTGTACAATCTTTCGGATGGTCGGGTGAAAGAACCAATTATGTACTGTAGATGAGTAGTGATAGGTCATCAGCACGAACAGCTCATGACACCTGGATGAAAAGGCAACTTACATGTGTTGGGTATTTGAATATATGTACCCCCAGCGCAGCAAGGGCGGCACAAGCACAACTGGCCCTCAAGCGCTGGGAGGCCGCCTGCTGCTTGTTGTACATCTGGTGGAGGAAGCCCCCATCCACTCGGTTGGCAACGGATCGGTAATGAGGCTCAGCCTCATTGACGAGAATCTGTACCACTTTTTCTATACGGCGTCTTTACCCGGTGCCATGCTTCCGTGTAGTTGTTGGTGTTGATCCCCTGGTGAGCGGTCTGGGTGCGCAATGTGTCAGCTATAGGAATTGTGTAATCATAGGGAGGCTATCAAATCACGGTGCGGTAGTAATGGGCCCAATGAACAATATTTGGCGCCCATTGCGCTTGTACATTTTGTGTGAATTCGGGATTGGTAGAGCCCCAACGTCGAATTTGATTTTTGAGGCGGTGGTGCGGGTCTTGATTGGAGTATAGTATGGAATGGAATGTCTTGATGGCCTCCGTCAATCGTTTATGTAAATACAATGCTGCTTGAGTCTTGAATGCCTTCATGACGTGGACCCAGCACCACAGGTGCTTTGGCGCCCTGTCTGCTAGGTCATGGTATGAGTTTGCCACGGCGTTTCGGATTGCCAGGGCGCAGTCGGACATGATTACTTGTGGAGTAATGTCTCCCGCCGCTCGTGTCCACGTCAGCAGAAGCTAGATTGGCTTGCTGTGGATGTGTCAAAGGTAAGATTGGTTAGTGCAACATTTAGATAATGGAGACGAGTGAGAAGATGAACTTACGCAGCCGCCGAGCCAGCAAATGCCCAACAAACCGGGGTTCCTTTTCCAACGAGGTGATTGCGGACCATAATCGTGTAGAAGCTAACCTTGAGACCGTGCAACAGGAACAGATTGTAGACCGTATTGTGTGTTGCGTCTATCATCAGGACCAATTGTCCATACGTTCGCATGAGTTCCCTTTGCCAGGGAGATTGGAATGCGTAGAGAAAGTCTGGGGAATCTTCTACGGCCGGTGCGTATATGTATACATGCCATCCCCTGTTGGCAAGTGACTCACCCCAGAGACAAAGAGACTCAAATGGGTCAGTGTCCCGCTTGGCCAGGGTCTGCACGCGCGTCCGGATCAGATATCGGACTCGGTCGTAATTGATCTTGTGAGCTTCTGTCAGCTTGCTGTACTCTACTCCACTTATTGTGGCGTGTACAGTAAGGACTAAAGAAGTATTTTACACTTAAAAAGTGTAAATAAACAATTTCCAATAAAGACAATTGCTTAAGTGTTTATTAAACACTAAGTATCAAAAAAAAACAGGTTCTAACCCTGCTGCCAAAACTTCTATTGAGGGATTTTAATCCTAGAAGGGCTAACCAGATTGATACACGGTTCTTCCAATCCAATTAAAGATATTTAATTGATTGGGGGGGGGGGATTTTGGTTGAGGAATTTTAACTAATGAAGATAGTATATAAATAAAGGCCAGTCCTCCTTACTTACAGGAGAAGGTGAGCGCCTTTGTAGCTTATAATGAGTTATCTAGTGTGTTAAAATTGATGGGGAGTAATCTTCATTTTAGTGAAGAAAACTCCTTCTTAAACAATAAAATAAATATTATTTCACAAGCTTCTTTTTGAAGCAGTGACCAGGGCAAGATCACCAGGGGGAACTGAGCACCCTGTTCGTGATCTGATGTGAAATATGGTGTCATTCCTATGTGGAATGACCTCATAATTATTTCACAATGAATGGCTTAGTGGGAAATAATTATTTCAACATTAAATAATTATTTCACTAAGATGTGCTTGTGAACAAATTTTCTGGGGACTAAGGCTTGGAAAAGCACTTGCCCTGAGTGATCAGTAATTTAAAATCACATGTACTTATGTATTTAATACATATTACATAAGTTATATAATTAAATACATATGTAATCTTATAGTATATATTACTATGGGTTATGCTGGGATTTTCCAGGATTTTCAAGGAAAAAACTATACCAATAAATGGTTCTTTATCCATTTATTGCGTGTTTGCAAATTGATTTGCCAAGGATTTTCCTTAATTAAATTTCTTTGGATTTTTCATAAAAAATAGATATATTTTTAAATAATTGTATTATTATATTTTGTGTGTGGTCATAAGTGTGGCTTGAACACAGAGCCTTACGAATTAACTAGATATTTCTAGGCTTGTTCCTAACTGCTACACTATATACCAATTGTTGAAACAGTTGAGTATAATTTCTGTTATAACCAGAAAATCTAGTAAAATAAATTAAGTAAAAAATAAAATAAAACAAATAATAATATAATTAAATATTATTAATTATTCAGCTTGCAGTTTCAAGTGTTACATAATGTATGTAATATCTTGGTGGCTGACACTCACCCACACTAAAAAAGAGAAAAAAGGCTAATGTCTTTTTTCTACTCTATAATTTCTTAGTAGAGAATCATTATTAATATCTTTAGCTTCTAACCACTTATCTTTGTCAGCTAAGGAGTTATTGAATCTTACTAGATATTGTTTATAGCTTTGATTATTTCTCATAATTCTTCTATCATTGATGATTTTGTGAGGAATTAGATTTTCATCATCTATTATAGGTGGAACAGGAGTGTTTTTCTTAGCAGGAGCATTATTATTTTCTTTATCAGAAGTGATATACTTCTTAAGGAGACTAATTGGAAAAGTTGGATGCTTTCTATTGAATGGTTCTGTCAATATTACTTCCACTGCATTTGGGCCATGGAAAGCTTTGACTACAAAGGGACCAATAAAAGAGTCTCTAAGTTTTTTAGGACCATCCATGTTAGCAAAGTTTACTGTGGATATTAATACTTGATCACCAACTTTAATGTTAGCTTCTTTATGAGTTTTATCCCATCTTGACTTATTATAGTCAACTGCTTGTTTGATACAATCTTGAGCATGTTTTTCTGCTTTAATCATCATGTTTAAAAATGATTCAGATGTTGGATGAATGTGTACTGTTTTACTAAGCAAACTGGTTACAGGCATAACAGGAGTCCATCCTCTTTCTAACTCAAAAGGAGTTTTTCCAGTAACTGAGTGTTTACTTGAATTATATGCATATTCAAGTGCTGGTAATAAAGATATCCAATCATGAGTAAAACCATCCTGATCTTTATAACTAAGGCCAAAGGCACAATATCTTCTAATCATGTCTTCCAAAGTTTGTATCATTCTTTCAGCTAAACCATCTGTCTGAGGGTGATAAGCTGTAGAAAAGGCTAATTTAGTACCCATTAAGTTGAACAAATTATCCCAAAACTCAGAAGTGAATTTTGGATCTCTGTCACTGATAATGACTGAAGGACATCCCACATCAGCAATGATATGATTCCAAAATAATAGAGCAACATCCATTGCATTATTTTCTTTAAAGCAAGGAATAAATCTTGCTCTTTTAGAGAATCTGTCTACTACGACTAAAACACAGTTGTAATTTTCTTTACCTGCTGGAGGTAACCCAGTCACAAAGTCCATGTTAATGACTTCCCATCTGGATTTTGGTTCATTGATTTCTTGTAACATACCATGTCTTTTACCAGTAGCTTTATTGGCTTTTTGGCACCTGTCACAAGAAGAACAGTATTCTATAACATCTTTTCTCCAATCAAACCACCAAGCTACAGACCTTACTCTTTCAAGGGTTCTGTCAGTAGACATGTGGCCAGAAAACATATTATCATGACATTCAAATAATATGTCATTAATATGGTTTTGTGATGTAAGTACAAGACTACAAGCATGGTTACTTTTATAATAAAGGAGTCCATCTAGGAGTACAAATCTTTTCTCATCAAATTTTTTCTTCCAAGGTGGATCCAAACCATTTAAAATACCAATATTTTTGAAGTCTGACTTCAGAGCTTCTACAATTATTGTAGTGTTCTTGTTATTAGAGTAACTGTCTACAATGGTTTCAAAGAATTCATCTTTGAGGCTAGTGATTGTAATACCCATGATGGGTAAATCTCTTTCCATATTTTCTTGATCATATGCAGGATTATCTGGAGTGTTTGGCAAAGACCATCTGCTAAGTGCATCAGCATTTTTATGAATTAATCCTTCTCTATGAGTTATAGTCATAGAACTTCTCCATTCTTGGATTGAGATTTGCCATCTCAGCATATGTCTATTTGGTGACTTAAGATTAATAAGACTCTTAAGAGCAGTACAATCTGTTATTACTTCAAAGAAACATCCATCTAGATAATAGTACAACTTTTCTAAAGCCCAAACCAAACAAAGGCATTCTAGTTGAGATGCACCATATCTTCTTTCAGAATCTTTCAATTGTCTAGAAATAAAGACTACAGGTCCTTCAACTGGTAAGTCATCTTTAATTTGAACTTGGTGCAAAGCTGCACCTAATCCTTCCATACTAGCATCTACATAAAGTTTGTAGGGTTGAGTAGGGTCAGGGTGGAAAAGCACAGGGGCTGTGGTTAACATTTCTTTTAAAGTATTATATGCATCTATTCTTTCCTTAGTCATTTCAAATACTACACTAGGGCTGATAAGTTTTGTCAGACTAGAAGATATGGAAGCATAATTTTTCAAATGTTGTCTGTAATAACTCATAAAGCCTAAAAAGCTTTGGAGTTCTTTTACAGTAGTGGGTACTGGTTTGAGTAGAACAGCAGCCACTCTATTTTGATCTATTCCCAAAGTGAGACCAGATATGTGAGCCTGGGTCTCTAAAGTGACAACAGGACACAAGGTTTGGGGGGCACTACTGGTTGTATTTCAAGGATATGAGATACAACTAGTAGAGAAAAGAAGAAGAGAAAAGGGGAAAGGGATTGAATTGATCTTTTTATTGTTTGTTTGTTTGTTTAGAGTGCTCTTAAGATCAATGAGCTCAACCTGGAAAAGTTGGCTAAGCTGTGCCAGAGTCTTTAGAAGTGCAACAGCCTCCTCACACACTAAGGAAACAGTGGAGGGACAACAGAATTAGTAAACTAATCTGCCCTGATTTTTAGACTAGTAGTCAAGGTTCTAAAAGGGTAACCTGTTGAAGACTTGATCTGATCTCTTGATTTGAGGATGAAGGAAGAGGGAAGAGGGGAAGGTTAAGGGGAAGACAGAGAAGGACTACTGTCAGAGAAACAAGGTTCAAAAAGGGGACTGACTGACAATACTTGAAGTACTGGGTGAAAGAGGCCTTTTGTTGGTTAGAGTGGTGAGCTGTAACTTGCTGAATCCTTGGATGTCTGAGTTGGTGGTTCTGGGTGTCTTGAGGTTGTGTATCCTTCCTGCAACGGGGGATAAACCAACTTCGAAAATTTTCAAGGTTTGCTTATGTAATCTTACATGTAGATGTGGTTTGTTTCACTTGCCCAGTCGCTGTAGCTTAGAATTATTTATTTAATTACTCCATGAAGGAGTTCAGCAATTACAAAGTGTTCAGTGAACACCAAGGTCAAAATTTAATGAAGAATCTGAATCTGAAGTCAAAACAACATTAAAACCTGATTCTAAAAATATATGAGACAGTTGTGACTTAAAGAAGAAGATAAGACAGACTTTAGGTCAGCTGTGCTGGCTCTAAGGCTGACATTCCCTACCACCAAAAGAGGTTTATTTCTGCAAGGAATGAACCTAAATCAATAAAAAATTTGGGAAACGTTTTTCTATAGTGCATGCTCATATGTGAAAAGTAGCTTATTAATTTTTAAAATCCATGCAGGAGAATATCAATCAGGGACATTTTGATAGAATTATTCTTCCAATTTCCCATTTATCCCAAAAATGAACTTAGAATCCTTTGCAAAGTTAATTGAATCAATAGAAACCAAAAGAAAAGTTCTCAGAAGTTAAGAAAATAGTTCTTCTTTTTTTCATCAGAAGTTCAACCAAATTGGAATAATTGACCTGCATTTTTTGGTTCAGAAACTGGTTGATAATAAATGGTGTCAAGAGAACTAGAAGTTAATAATTCTAGTTTCAAGCAACAACTTAAACTTAGAGGTTCATTTATCTGTGGGGAGATGGAACTTTAATACTATTTAACCTCAAAGTTGTTGCATTACAGTGAATTTTAATTTAGTACGATCCAATTATGAAATTAAAACATCTTCTATTAATTATAACATTCTCAAAGTGATATGGTTTGAGAAGAGGGTAATTATTAATTGTTCAAGAAAACAGTAAGCTTCTTAGATGCAGACATAAAAGCTTCAAAGTGTGGGCTAGCTTACTGGTGTGAGGCTCTAGTGTTGTAGAAAAATGAGTGGATGTGTTTGATACAACTGCCCAAAATGATATGGAGGGTGTTTTGATGATGAACAAGATACATAACTGACAAAAAGGAGGCTAGAAAATGATGGTAACTCAAGAATTTTGACAACCATTGATATGAATTGGATGTGAAGAAAGCAAGTTTTTCTTGGACCATGGTTGTGACTGCTTGGACTCTGGTGGCAACTAAATATTATTGAGGGGTTGAAGGTTTTTCATCATGATAAGGATTAGAATAGTTTACCATATGAGAATTGATTTTCACAGATGTAGGCATGATCACTATGCTTAATATTGTGCTTATTATTGTGCTTAATATTGTGTACTCCACCTCTGAGGCTTGGAAAATCACAAATAAGTTCTTGTCTCTTAGGTTCATTGATGCTGAAACCTTTGATTCTGATTTGGATTCAGGAGGTAGTTTTGGGCCAAATGTATATAGGGTCCACATTGGTGATGTATTTTTTCCTCAGAACTTTCTTTAGGTTGCCTAACTTGTTGCCATGAAGGGAGGATGATTTGAGTCTCCTTGACCAATTTATGGGAACCTGTATGTTAGCAATGTATTGGTTGCAGGATAAGTGTTGACCTGTTCGAGACCATAACCAGAGACATAGCTCTTGAATATAATAGAGCCAACAGTACTCCTGTTTGCAATGGGGGAGCCTGCTTCTTGGGAACCAATAGGCTGTTCACATTTATGGAAGGTAATTCCAATTCCAATCCTCCAACGGTGTCAATCTACTGCTGGAGGGCCTGATACAAGGATTGCTTGAAGCTTTCCAATTTCCTTCTGGCGAGCCAATCTTGTCTCATCACAGCTCATAACAAGATGAGGAAGGCTATATTTATATCCACTTCTGCTCTCAAGCCTTTGATTTGGCCAGAAATCCTAGTGGTCATACATGTAGCACAAGTAGATTATCCCAGTTGTTTTATATTGGTCAACACATTTCAAACTCTCTTTGTTTTTTGATAGGAAAAGGTAGAGGTTTTGGTTGGTACAATGCTAGAACCAGCACTAGTGCTCTTGAATTGATCCACACTGGTGGTAATCCCTTTTCTGGCTTGACCGACTGACTGGCTAAGCTCTTTGAAAGGGGATATCCTGATTATATATTACTGCTTCTAGTTGCGATTTGAAGTGCCTCTAATGACTCAGTTCTTTCCATTTTGTTATCAAGGGTCTAGTTAGCTGTGGGCTGAATTATGCCTTAAGTCTTGGCAGATAGAACAAACAGTTCCGATAACACAAATAGTTCTGATGAAACCACCAGTTATCATAAAACAAACAGTTCCAATAAAACAGGTATTACTGTTATATGACTGATGTTGTTTGAGCAGGTATGAATCTAGTTGCCCGCCTTGGTCACTTGGTGTGTGAAGAATAATATGTTCTGGAGTTCGAGATGCTAAAGGTAGCAGGCTTTTATTGGGTGTGGGGCTAGCACCAAATGTGCCGAGCTGATGGCCAGTTGTGTACTTGGAGGAAGAGCATGGATAGATCAATCTGATGACTCCAACGGCTTCTGTCTGTGGGCCTGATAGTCTTGTGTCTTTACAGCTTACAAAAAAGACAAAGCATATGGCTTGTGAGCTGTCCAGTTCGCGAACTCTGACAAGCATGTAGGTTTCTTTTTGTTGACTAATCTCGGGAGATCCAAACCTCTGGGATAACTCCCATTGGCATGGAGGTAGACTTTGGATGACAGGGCCGATTGAACTGATGGCAGGCCCAAGACTGGTTGACATCCAAGCAGTTGTTTGAGCCAAATCTTATGATATATTGGCCGCAAACAGGCATCAATTTTTGTTCACTTAGGGGCAGGTTTGAAAATTCTCGGACTCGGGAGCTATAGCCAGATAGGGCAATCAAGTTCAAGATTATTATTACCTTTGAGTAATTTGGCTTGCCTCGGGCCGTGTAACTGGGTGTAGAGAAAGGCTGTCTTCACTTGGAAAATTTCGCATCAAGAAGGTGATCATAACCGAATGGTGCCCATTGACTTGTTTGAAGATGTCAAAGATCACTTTGATGGAAGGCAGCGATCCGTTAGGAACACTCAAACAGATTCCTTTCAATATACCAAAAAATAGGCTCAGAAGTATGAACGTCGGAAACGGGGCAAAGAATTAATGAAACTGAATGATCAATACATATCACATTATGAGCTGTCCGAGAATGAGGAAGACTTCTCTTCTGCAGATTTCGATGCCGAATTCATTACACCAAAGGTTGATGTAACTATCTTGAAGACACTTGCCTGTGTCAAAAAGAAGATCCTAAGTTATACCAGTCTGAAGAAAATATTTTTGAAGAGTAAGAAGCCCAGAGCGCGGTCGTCCGAGCTCTGCAGCTGAAACACTATAAATCTACATCGGTAGAAGAAGCCAAAGCACTAAGGGATGTACAAAGCACTAAGGGATGTAACAAAGCAAGCCTTTCACGCCTTGGTTAAAGATGACTCCAACAATGATACCGTCTCTGATAAGGAAGCCGAAAAAAATTCCAAAATATAAAGAGCTGGTCAAGTCTGGTGGCCATTCTAACCAAAAAGTCCAATGCATAGGGAAGTAGTTGGGTGTATCGGTAAGTCATCTGGGTCCCCTTGGGCCGTGTAGAAACTACCTGGGGCTGTATAGAGGGAGGTGTAGCGGCTGTAATAGGTCTTGGGTCTGGCCGTGATGATAGTAATGGGTACGATACCGGTACTATCTCTCGTTGGTACTGGGTTGAACGCTTATAAGCTCGAGCGTTCGAGTCGCTAGATGTGGTTGGGGACTGGGGTGTTGGGAGCGTAGCGTTCCAACCTCATGGACTCCTGAGGAGCAAGGGTATCTCGGTCCTTGTTGGACTGGTCGGATAATGAGGGAATCTTGTATAGGATCCTCTGGAGAGTGTTCGGCTCTTGATGGCATCACCAATCCTGGCTGAGGCGAATGGTGTCTCCTCTCCTAACCAGGTCCTCTAACATGTGCAGGGTTGTTGCGGCTTGAGACAGCATAAACTTCATAGATCTTGCATTGGCCAAGTCGCGAGTCTAGGTAATGGTCAAAAAGTCATTTTTTCAGCATTTCTATCGAGGTGTTGATCTCTGATAATTCTTTTTGGTGGGATGTAGCCTGCAGAAGCCGGATCTGATTGAATGGAAGCAGGGCTTTGTAAGGTTTCCTGTTTGGAGGCCAGTGAGTCGTCCGCGTTGCTGGTCACAATCCAAGGACGCACCGAGTCCTCCACATTTGTCTTTCTGTATCGGTCCGAGAAGCCTGTAGTCTCTCTCTTCATTGGACAGGGGAATGGCATCTATTTGTTCAATTCTAATACTCTGGAGATCTGCCTGGAGTTGATGAGCACCGACTATGCTCCCTGATCTGGCGGAGGAGCTCCCGGAGGCAATGCAAGGAGGTTGTCCACACGAGCAGAGGCAGAGCCTATCCTAAGCCTTCAAAGTTGTTCCTCGGCTGCTTGGCTGAGGTTGTAAAGCTGCCGCTGTTCAGCTGACCGATCCCGGCCATTCCTGAGATGAGACGGCATAGCGGAGAGTTAAAGCCGAGCTGAGAAGATTTACAGGATTAACAAGGTTCTATACCTGTTATTGTAGTATTCAGATGTTTTTTTTTTTTTCTTCTTTCGAAAAAGGTTATCAGCCTTTTATTTTAATTTATGTTGAGAATAATCCAGTGAGAGTGATTCTTTGAAAGAAGTTTATTTATTTTATTATAATTTTCGAGTTTTTATTTTATTTTAATTATAAGGTGATCAGCCTTTTGGATATTATGAGAGTCTAGAAGTATGATAAAGGTCTTCAAAAGGGGAGGATATTTCCCGATGAGGCCCCAATTGTGAGCCTGGGTCTCTAAAGTGACAACAGGACACAAGGTTTGGGGGGCACTACTGGTTGTATTTCAAGGATATGAGATACAACTAGTAGAGAAAAGAAGAAGAGAAAAGGGGAAAGGGATTGAATTGATCTTTTTATTGTTTGTTTGTTTGTTTAGAGTGCTCTTAAGATCAATGAGCTCAACCTGGAAAAGTTGGCTAAGCTGTGCCAGAGTCTTTAGAAGTGCAACAGCCTCCTCACACACTAAGGAAACAGTGGAGGGACAACAGAATTAGTAAACTAATCTGCCCTGATTTTTAGACTAGTAGTCAAGGTTCTAAAAGGGTAACCTGTTGAAGACTTGATCTGATCTCTTGATTTGAGGATGAAGGAAGAGGGAAGAGGGGAAGGTTAAGGGGAAGACAGAGAAGGACTACTGTCAGAGAAACAAGGTTCAAAAAGGGGACTGACTGACAATACTTGAAGTACTGGGTGAAAGAGGCCTTTTGTTGGTTAGAGTGGTGAGCTGTAACTTGCTGAATCCTTGGATGTCTGAGTTGGTGGTTCTGGGTGTCTTGAGGTTGTGTATCCTTCCTGCAACGGGGGATAAACCAACTTCGAAAATTTTCAAGGTTTGCTTATGTAATCTTACATGTAGATGTGGTTTGTTTCACTTGCCCAGTCGCTGTAGCTTAGAATTATTTATTTAATTACTCCATGAAGGAGTTCAGCAATTACAAAGTGTTCAGTGAACACCAAGGTCAAAATTTAATGAAGAATCTGAATCTGAAGTCAAAACAACATTAAAACCTGATTCTAAAAATATATGAGACAGTTGTGACTTAAAGAAGAAGATAAGACAGACTTTAGGTCAGCTGTGCTGGCTCTAAGGCTGACAAGATACTACATGTCCCAAGGCTTTGAGTTCATTAAACCCAAAGTGGCACTTGGGCAGAGAAATCTTCATATTCATTTTAATGGCCCTGTTAAGGACTAGGTCTAATCTAGTAAGATGTTCATCCCAATATTGAGAGAAAACAATAATGTCATCTATGTATATGATCAACCATCCTTCTCTAAGTTCATTGTAGAATTCTACATCCATCATTCTTTGGAAATGTGAAGGTGCATTTTTTATGCCAAAGGGCATTCTTAAATATTCATAAACACCTAAGTAGCAAATAATCCTGAGATATTTTCTACTTTCAACACTAACAGTGTTTTGATGAAAGCCTTTAAGTACATCCATTGTAGAGATGTATTTGGCTTTGGCCAAATTTGTAAGAGATTCATTAAGTTTAGGCATAGGATACCTGTCTGGGACAGTAACACTATTCAAAGCCCTAAAATCACCACAAAGTCTTGACTTGTTATTGTGCCAGGCTATTATTACTGGTGTAGTAATGTCAACTTCCTCTCCTGGAGTAACCTTTCTGAGAACTTTCAATTTTAGCAAAGTGTCTATGTGCTCTTTAATAGCTTCTCTGCTTCTAGGACTAGCAGGATAAGGAGATCTCCTTAATATTGGAGGAAAAGGTTTCTGAATGGTCAATTGAATGTTGACTTCATGTCCTTGTATTGCTCCAAACTCATCTTTAGGAGTATTGAATGCACCAATATTCATGTACAGGGTATTGTACAACTGTGTAACTTGATCACTTGACAGCTTCTCATATACATGAGCTTCCTCTTTTATTTGGTTTTTAAAGGGAATAATATTATTAAAGGAAGAGGAACTTCTAGTATCATAATGATACTGTACTGTACTATCTCCAATTGTCACATAATTGGAATCTGAATTAATCAGATTAATTTTATAAGCATGTAAATAATTATTACCAATTATGAAATATTGAGCTTTAATATCTTCCATGACCATGAAAGTCATGTTCATAGAAATTGTACCAAGTGTAAGATCATAGTTAATTTTTCCTATGTAATTAAGTTTCTGATTACAACTTTTGTAAGTCTTGTTGTCAGGACTAATCAGTTTAGATTTATAATCTTTGTCTATTTGGGACAAGTATCTAGTACCAACACAAGATACATAAGCACCTGAATCAAGTAAAGTGTTTATAATTATGTTATTTAATTTCATTTTCATATCACTACTCTTGCCTTTGCTTTCATCTATATGAAAGATATTGCCAACAACCTCTTGAGACTCTTCCTCAAGTTCAGAGTCTTCCTCAGTTCCTGGATCTTCTGATGCTTCAGAATCTTTATTTTCAAATATATTGTTAACAACTTTCTTTCTTCTGCAGTCTTTAGCTACATGTCCTTTAATATTACAATTTGTACATTTAACATCAGAATAAGTCTTAGTTTTATCTGATGTAACAGGAGGGTTTGCAACAAAAGGTTTGTTTTGGTACTTTGATCTTTTACCCAGATTAGTCTGATCAACTATTTCTTGTAAGACATTTATGAATGTACTGATATCAGCTTGAGTGGTGTCTAATGCACATTTAACTGCATAAGCCACTTCTCCATCACACAAGTCTAATAGTTTAATATTGATTTGTTCAATATTTAAGTAAGGTTCAATTGACTTAATCCTTCTGTACTGTTTAGTAACCCAAGATGATACAGAAGGATTATTAGCATCAAATCTTGAAGTATAAAAGGCTTTTTGTACCCTTCTTCTCCAAGTAGCATTACCAAATTTCTTTCAATTTGTTGTTTCCACCATTCCCATGTTTGAAGGCCAAATTGGGTTTTAATGCCTTTATACCATTGATTGGCAGAGTTTTTAAACAACAGATTTAATCTTGAGATTATAATTCTATCATGTAAATCTATGTCAGATTTTAAAGTGTCAATCCATTCAATGAATTCTGTATGGTCATATTCCCCTTCACCTGTAAAGGTGGGCCAATCAGATGTTTTGGGACTAGAGGCTAACATTTGTTTCCTTACTTCTTTGTCTACATCTATTAGATGTGTATCAGCTTGATAATTGTTCAAGTTATCAGAATTTTGTAATTTAACATGAGAATTCATGTTTTGATTTAGATTCTTATGTTCAAAAGAATTTAAATTTTTATCTTCCAAAGAATTTAAAGGAAGATCTTCAACAATTGAAGATTTCAAATCTTTATTCAAATGGGAACTTGATTGATTTAGTTGAAGTGATTCTAAATTCTTCTGAATTAAAGATTGATTAATTTGTATTTCTGATATATCAGAAATAATTTTATCAATTTTCTGTTCAATTGATTTAACTTCTTTACCTTTAAAACTTAATGTTTGAACCTCATTCTCAAGTTTATGTGTAACATGTCTTAAATGTTCATTAAGGGGCTCAACATCTTTCAAGAAGTATTTTTGTATTTCAGTAGTGATATCACTACACATGTCTAAAATGTCAGTTTGATTAGAACAGACTTCCTCAATAAATTGAGTTTGAGAAATAATTTTCTCTTCAGTTTTTAAGTTATTTTTATCTACTATTTGTTCTATTTTGAGGAACATGTCTGATAAAGTGTTTAAAAAGAATTTTTTAGTAACTATATCATCTATTCTTGATGATTGTTGTTCTGGTCTCGAGCTCTCTGGTCTTGCCGGGAGTGATCTATGTACTGGTACGTGCCTTGAATCTGGCGCGCTAGGCGGAACATCTTGCCGTACACTGAATTGCGATACTCGCGCCTGGACATGCGGCGCTGCGTGTTGCGGCGCTGCGGACCGGTTTGAGCCTGATTGGGCTGCTGGCGCGGGTTTTGCACTGGAGGCACTGGTGGCACTGGCTGCACTGGGGGCGCTGGCGGCACTGGCTGCGGTTGCGGTACCCGTACTGGTTCTAACACCGGCTCGACGCGAGGCTCCGTGTTGGGAGTAGTTGGCGTCGTGGCCGGTTGACTGGTCGAGGCCTCTGGGGCCTGGCTCTGACGAAGAGCTTTCCTGACGACGAAGGGATTCCATCCCTCCGTCAGGATTAGAGTCTTGGGACTCCCTAAGATTTTCGTCAAGCTGCGGTGTGTAGCCAAAGCTTGCGTCAAGAAGAGATCCTTCATCGCCGAGTTCTCTGACATAGCTTCCTGGAAGCCGCGGAAGTTGGCCTGATGTTGCTCCAGGATTAACCTGGTCGCCACGTTTAGGCTTCCGTGTACTAGGTTCAACAGGTATGTCAGCTATTTTTCCGGCTAGCCGGCTACTTACGCGAGAAGGAAGAACTGACTTTCTTCCCGCTCCGCTACTTGGGCTGGGGTTTCTACGATCAGACATATTAAAAAAGTATGTGTAAGTTATTAATTTTATATGTATTTTTGTTTTCAAAGATAAAAAAAACTAATAGAGTATTTACGCTGGGTTATGGGAGTCCACGCGTCGGCAGTGATTAACCTAGACTCCCTGGGGCAGGAGAGCTTCGAACCTGGATGGTTTCAGCGTCAGGGATTACTGTATCCTCGTTGGGAGGTACAGCGGTGGATCTAGTCTTGTCGTTGGACGAGCGGGATCGACGGTTAGAAGTGCGGCCGCGGGGGACGAAGAATTCAGACACTAAAGACGTGGTAGTTATCAGTTTGAAGATCTGATGTAGACGAATTTTTTGAGCTATAAAATACTTACTTTTGTTGAGTAATCAAAAAGTTATAATTTTTCGAAAAAAGTCGAATTTTCTGATGATTCTTATAATAAGAATCTATTTTTTGAGAGTGTATTTTTGGGTTTTTTCTGTGGAAAAAATTCAAAAAAATAAAGGATAATGTTAGTTTGATAATTTTTATCAAAGAATATTTTTGAATAAGGATAAAGGATTTATCAAAAAAAAATTGATGAAAATTTTCGATTTTTTTTTATTTTTTGTAAAAAAAAAATAAAATAAATTAATAAATTAATTTATATAAGGCCAAAAGAATTTATGGCCACTGTTGGGACACCAAATGTCAGCTTGCTGTACTCTACTCCACTTATTGTGGCGTGTACAGTAAGGACTAAAGAAGTATTTTACACTTAAAAAGTGTAAATAAACAATTTCCAATAAAGACAATTACTTAAGTGTTTATTAAACACTAAGTATCAAAAAAAACAGGTTCTAACCCTGCTGCCAAAACTTCTATTAAGGGATTTTAATCCTAGAAGGGCTAACCAGAGTGATACACGGTTCTTCCAATCCAATTAAAGATATTTAATTGATTGGGGGGGGGATTTTGGTTGAGGAATTTTAACTAATGAAGATAGTATATAAATAAAGGCCAGTCCTCCTTACTTACAGGAGAAGGTGAGCGCCTTTGTAGCTTATAATGAGTTATCTAGTGTGTTAAAATTGATGGGGAGTAATCTTCATTTTAGTGAAGAAAACTCCTTCTTAAACAATAAAATAAATATTATTTCACAAGCTTCTTTTTGAAGCAGTGACCAGGGCAAGATCACCAGGGGGAACTGAGCACCCTGTTCGTGATCTGATGTGAAATATGGTGTCATTCCTATGTGGAATGACCTCATAATTATTTCACAATGAATGGCTTAGTGGGAAATAATTATTTCAACATTAAATAATTATTTCACTAAGATGTGCTTGTGAATAAATTTTCTGGGGACTAAGGCTTGGAAAAGCGCTTGCCCTGAGTGATCAGTAATGTAAAATCACATGTACTTATGTATTTAATACATATTACATAAGTTATATAATTAAATACATATGTAATCTTATAGTATATATTACTATGGGTTATGCTGGGATTTTCCAGGATTTTCAAGGAAAAAACTATACCAATAAATGGTTCTTTATCCATTTATTGCGTGTTTGCAAATTGATTTGCCAAGGATTTTCCTTAATTAAATTTCTTTGGATTTTTCATAAAAAATAGATATATTTTTAAATAATTGTATTATTATATTTTGTGTGT
The DNA here is from genome assembly GCA_007896445.1 of Puccinia hordei. Taxonomy (NCBI): domain Eukaryota; kingdom Fungi; phylum Basidiomycota; class Pucciniomycetes; order Pucciniales; family Pucciniaceae; genus Puccinia; species Puccinia hordei. Next base: position 280,570 of record RDRW01000471.1, read on the forward strand.
GGTAATAAGTGTGGCTTGAACACAGAGCCTTGTGAATTAACTAGATATTTCTAGGCTTGTTCTTAACTGTTACACTATATACCAATTGTTGAAACAGTTGAGTATAATTTCTGTTATAACCAGAAAATCTAGTAAAATAAATTAAGTAAAAAATAAAATAAAATAAATAATAATATAATTAAATATTATTAATTATTCAGCTTGCAGTTTCAAGTGTTACATAATGTATGTAATATCTTGGTGGCTGACAGCTTCCGGGATGAGAAGTTCAGTGTCTGCATGGGGATGATGGTAATTCAATGTCAGCGGGGGTGCAAAGGGCACGTCGGGACCGATAAGCAAAAAACCAACATACTTGAGCTATTTGCAGGGGGGCTAGCAATTGCTGAATTGCCTTCCATCCAAGGCTGGACGTTACCTTATTCGTGAGCCACTCGTCCACCATGTTTGGAGTCCGACAGATAACCATGTCGCCATGCGAGTACGGATTGTGATTGTGGACCCAAAACCACTCCACGCGCAGGGAGTCGGATTCCTTGTGGTGCTGGATACTGAAACAAGCGAGGCAGGAGCACTTCATGGTTGGACGACGGCGTTTGAGGGAGTTAGCTACGGGGGTGTATTGGCGTTGGCGGGGGCAAGTATATTCCAGCTTGAAGTGAAAGAGGGAAGGGCGCCCAAGTCGCTTGGGTGATTCGTTGATACTGTTCGGTCCGAGGGCAAAATTTGTCCTTGATCAATGGGAGGTCCATTGAACGGTGGCCTGCATGGCCGTAACAAAGGCCATGGCGCTGCTGCGGGAGGCACCGGGGATAGTAAATCGGTGCGGATTGGTTGGAAAGGAAGGAGGTGTTCCGCCAAGTCGTCGTACAAGATTCAAAGAGTTGTCCAGGTTGATGGTTGGGTTGCCGGGATCAGTTAAATGTTCGGTGAAAGGAAGGGGAACTGTAGTGTAGATATTGGAAATAAGTGGATAAATGGGAATTGATGTAGCGGGAATGATTTGGGGTTTGCCGGGCGGGATGAGGGGAAATGGTGAAGGATACTCTATCTGCTGAGGATTATAGCCAGCAGGAGGTGTGATGCTGGGGTGGAAGCGGGGGGAAATTGGGGGAGGGGGCGGATTGGAGTGGTATGTCATGATGAGTGAGGATGGTGCGATGCTTGGGTAGAAGCGGGGGGAAATTGGGGGAGGGGGTGGATTGGAGTTGTATTGCATGATGAGTGAGGATGGTGCGATGCTTGGGTGGAGGCGGGGGGAAATTGGGGGAGGGGGTGGATTGGAGTGGTATGTCATCATGATGAGGAGAGCCGGCTACGAGTGTAGAGGTAGAAGCTGGGAGTATTTGAGGAAGGGGATGGATCAGAGTGGGGTGTTGTTGGGGTTAGGAGGTGAAAGGAAATAGCTTATTAAGTTTGGCCAATAGGTATTTGTTAGGTTTGGGGTGCTAAGATAAGATAGTGAGTTCTAGGTTTGGGGTGCTAAGATAAGATAGTGAGTTCTAGGTTTGGGGTGCAAAAACTGGATATGATAGTAGATATGTGTTTATATAGGCAAGCTGTAAGGGCGGGTGCAACGGGCTTCAAATAGCTATCTTCAGACTTAAATGTCTGAAGATTGAGTATATGTTAAGGACTGAAGCGACGGGGTTTGAAAGGCTAAATATTAAAAATGTAGTATATGTATCTTGAGGGAATGTGGAGTTTAAATTCAATAAGGAAGCAGGAGAGACAGCCGGTGTTGTAAAGAAGTGGATTGGGAGTTAAGGAGAATTGGAAGTTGAGGAGATGATTAGGTGAGTTGTAAATGGCCACCACAGCAAGGGCCAATTTTTATATTTTTCACGCCGGTCTGGGGAATGGCCATCTTGTCATTTTTGGGGCCCTTGCGCATGGTGTGGGTGTGCTTACCCAAGGTGGTCCTCTCGCGGGTAATGCATGCGGATCTATGATGACCATCTTTGATGACCAGCTTTGTGTATGTTTTGGGAATAACTTGATTATCCCTGGATTATCATTGTTGATGGATTACGAATTCTTAGTAACATACTTTGGTTACTAGGGCTAGTGTTCCAAACGCAGAACTGTTGTGGATATTTTCAATTCGCGTAATTCTTGGAAGTTAAAGCTGTTCCAGTTGTAGATGGAGTAACCGGGAAACCTTGTGCCTTGTGAATATTTAACTTTTTTTTATATGCATCTATTGTTGTTTTGTCTGATGTATTTACAGTTTTTATTTTGTTATTTTCGGCCCCGTTTGGCAGCCGTCATGTTATGTAATATTGGCCAATTACATAAGATGATGTATATAACTCGGATTTTATATATTTTGCAACATCACCCAGCCGTTTGACAACATCTGCAAGAATCATTCACATCGTACATCACCTTGACAAAGCGTTTGGCCAAGCGTGATAACAATGCCTTTAGATCTCCCTCAATACAAAAACGACTCGGTTGACAAAGCTCACTCGGATGACGAATCTCTTTCATCAACAACTACCCAGTCAAATCACTTGGGTTTTGCTGAGATGGTTATAGAGTAGGATCTTGTTCTATGTCCACATCGGAGATCATTGAATGTGAAGAGCGTTGGGGAGAGCGTTGGGTTGATTGTGATGAGGTTCAGCTGCGTTCGGGAAGGTGCCTGATATAACACCAAATACACCCCCAGGAGGTCTATTTGGGATTTGGCTGGGGGGATGAGGAGTGATATCAAAAGTAGTGATATACATCACGACTTTTGGAAACTGCCAAACATGTGTGTGATAAAATATGGGCCTCTGTGAGGCCCGGTGATACAAAAGCGGCCAATATTACATAACATGACGGCTGCCAAACGGGGCCTCATTTTTTTCATTTTTTTTTTTTTTTGGGTTCGCCTGTTGTTGACGGGTCTCGTCAAGTGGGAGGGTGTTGAGCCCAAGGACTAAAGCTTCATCACGTCCTTGATGTTAGATATACTAGGTTGTGACAATCAGGTGATAGGAGGAGGAACCGGATCAGGGGGTGTGAGAAGGATAGTTTAGGTTTTATCTTGTTTATTACTGTGCCGCAGACGTTGTATTTAGTTCTAGTCCCGCGCCAACCGGTACTGGTTTTTTCTTTCCTCACCAAGTTTGAGGGATCAGTACCAGGACGCACGTGAGCTAACACCACCATTGGGACGAGCCTTAGGTTAGTGCAATATATCACCGAGTTTGAGGGATCAGTACCGGGACGCAGGTGAGCTAACACCACCATTGGGAAGAGCCTTAGAGCTGTTGCCGTGTCATTTCTCACAGGTTAAAAGCCGCCTCACCGTTATAACTGAGCGTACCCAAGGTCTGCAAATCCACTCGTGTCAAGGCGAATGAAAGTTGGTGTCGGGAGCACTTCGAAAGAAAGAAAAAACAAATCGGACAATTCCTTAAGCCCTGAAAGATACCAACCGCCGAAAGTTATGGCCAACGGACAAGAACAGCTAACACAGCTGCAAGCTCAATTCAATGAGATGCAAAATGTCCTCCGCCAACAGAACGAAATCATTGGTAACCTCACTACCGCGGCTAGAAACCAAGCACTAGCAAACAACAACCCACCCCACCAACATCTCCACACCAATCCCATGGCAGATGAAGTCATGCAACAGTTCATCAAATCGCCAATCAAATTCTTCAAGGAGGTTAACCCAAGAAAACCTCTACTCTCATTCGATGGCTCCAATTACACCGAATGGGAGAACGCGATAGACCAAACTCTCCAACACGCTTTTATCCGCGAGAAATCATTCCTCAACAACGATGAAGACAATTTTCATAAACTCGATCTTCTGCAGAATAAAGCCGTTGCGATGCTGATGCGCAGCACGTTAGACAACGCTTTACTGTCAATAGTCGAGTCAGATGAAATTCAGTCATCAAAAACTCTCTTTGACCTCCTCAAGTCGAAATGTAAACGGTCAGGACAACACCACAAGATAATCCTGACAGAAAAAATCATCAAATTCGCTACAGAAAAATCACATGCAAGCGAATCCTGGTTAGCTAGATTTTGCGCCATTGCATCTGACATCGAACGAGCGAAGATCACTGTGAACGAACTTAGCGGTTTGATCCTACAGTCGCTAGCCAAAGCCCCACCGGGAACCGACTCAAAGAACTTCAAATACTCTGTTAGCCAGCCCTTGGACGACATGCAGACTGTCCCCACATTTGGACAAGTTACGACCGTGATTCAATCGGCTCTGAGCAAAGTCTTGAAATCAAAAGACCTTGGCCCAGGGACCATACCATCCGACATTGAAATGTTGGTGAATGTGATTCAATCCCGCTCAAATAACCGTTATGAGCCACCTCATAAAAGAGCCGTGAGCAAAACACCACAAACGGCGGAAAAGATACGAACGCCTCACACGGAGGAAAATTCTCAGTGGAAAAAAGTGACATTCTATCAAGGGAAAGGACACTCCAATTCCTTGATGGAAAAATTTGGATATGCATGTCTATACTGCAAGGAAGTAGGACACTGGTACTTGGATTGCAAATTATACTGGGAAGACGTCCGGTTTGGCCGTGTAGGTGCCCCACCATCAAACCACGGCGAAAGAGGTTTGCGCTTCGTACCACCAACACAAACTGCCACCAATCGTAACCAACAACCTCAGTCTCAATCAGCACACCAATCCAACGGCCGCATCCGGAAGATTGATGTGCCTGATGCGACTGAGGGCATGGTTCTGCTTGACTCTGGCTCCACTATTAATGTGAGTGGCAAGTCTCGTTTCTTCAGGATCACTTCACGCTTGGATAAACCCCTGACCATATCACTTGCAATCTCCTCGTATATGGCACCAATCCAATTTGTTGGCAGGTTGACAATCCCGACACCGTCAGGAACGATGACAATTGATGAAGTATACTACTGCAAGGGTATAAAAGGCTCCATTTTATCTACGGGTAGATTAGTTGAATCCGGCTGGTCTTTTGTACACAAACATGTGAAGGCAAATCTAATAGACCCAAATGGTGTACACTTTGATCTCACGTACTCCAACTACTGCTGGAACGTTAAAATATCAGAAATTCAGATGTCATGTTCCAAAATATCCCAAAAGCCGTCGATTGAATTGTCTTTATGGCATGCGAGACTGGGACACGCGTCAGAGCGGATTGTCCAACAGTTCCTTAAGCGTTATCTACCCAATGTTGAATTGACAAACCAGAAGCCTATGTTCTGTATTCAATGCGCCAAGTCCAAATCGACGGCAATGAAAGGTAGTGGGGCCGACTCCAATATTCCTCGAGACAACCCATTGGATCTTTGTATGACAGACGTTGCAGGTCCGTTCACCATGGACATCAACGGATGTAGGTTTTTGCTCACATTCCGCGATCACGCAAGTACCTACACTTTCTGTTCAATCATGAAGTCGCAGGCTGAAGTACCAGACAAGATCATGGCCTGGGTACTCCACCTGAAGAATACTGTTGGAAAAACCCCATCTTACATCAGATGTGACAACGCAGCCAAATACGTTGGTAACCTACGAGAACGTCTCGAAGAAGTCGGTGCGGTCTTAGCACCAATTTTGCCCTATCATCCTCAACAAAACGGCAAGGCAGAACACGCCAACAGAACCTTTGGCGACATGGCCAGAACGATGCTACACAACAGTAAACTTCCAAAGTTCTACTGGAGCTACGCATATCTGACAGCAGCCTATATACACAACAGAATACCCAATTTGAGAGTTGCCTCATCACCGCTAGAAAACCTCTTTGGAATTCGACCATCACCAAACAAACTGTACCCGTTTGGTGCGTGTGCAATTGTTAACGTTCCAAGAGATATCAGATCTGATAAGCTTGAGGAGCGTGGAATTGATTGCCTGATGATTGGATATCCAAAAGCAGGCTCGGGGTGGTTGTTCTACTCCCCTGCCCAAAAGCGGATCATTCACTCAACAGATGCTGTATTTCCAGAATACCAGACACTTGAAGTGAAAGAAGATAGACAAGGCCCTAGAATTGAAGGTGTGATTTCAGAACAATTACCCGACTCCAAACTGGACAAGGTAGTACGTCAAATCAAGCTGGTACTAGGAGGGGAACCCACAAGTGAAATAGCGGCCGCAGAACTACGTGCAATTGCTGAACTACCTGTCAACCAAGAACACCGGCTACCGAAAACGATCAAGTCGGCGCTGGCAGGTAGAGAGGCGATTGAATGGAGAGACGCAGCCAACTATGAACTAAATAAGCTTGCTGACCTAGGCGTTTGGGAACCGGTCAACCCATACAATGGCATCAAGTCCCTAGGTGCTAGATGGGTATTCACAATCAAGCGGAAACCTGACGGAGCCGTCGATAAATTTCTAGCAAGATACGTTGCCAAAGGTTTTAACCAAATTATGGGAACTGACTGTAACAAAACATATGCGCCTACCGCATCTCTGAATACGCTGAGATTACTGCTTTCAATATCTCATACTCAAAACCTACCCACGGCAACCTTTGACATCAGCTCAGCTTATCTCTACAGCCCAATTGAAGAAGAGGTTTACGTACAACCACCGGTCGAGCTAATGCCTCAATGGAAAGGAAAAGTTATGAAACTAAAAAAAGCCATGTACGGCACGCGTCAAGCGGCGCGATGTTGGTGGAAATTTTTTAGTGGAAAAATGAATTCTTTCGGCTTCACAGCGAGCGAGTTGGAGCAATCATTATACTTCTGTCGACGTGGAAAAGATTTCTTTATCATTTGGCTGCATGTAGACGATGGTTTCGCATTGGGGTCTTCTCAGGCGGCTCTTCAGGATCTCTGGACAGCAATATCAAGTCAAATGGAAGTGAAATAGTCTGATTCAATCGACAGGATTGTAGGGATTAATATTCATTTCTCAGATGACAAGTTATTGCTAGACCAGCAAATGCTAACAGATCAGATTATCAACGACTACACTCAACCATGTTTTCCCAAACGAAGCACCCTACCGGAGGATCAGCTAGAGATCAACCCTGACGAGCCCGTTGACCAGACGGAGTACCGCTTGACGTTAGGTTCTGTGATGTACCTATGTGGTGGGACCCGGCCTGACTTATCTTACTCAGTTAATCTTCTAGCGCAATACAGTGCAAATCCTTCGGAGGAGCACTGGAAAGCGTTAGATGTATTGATTGGGTATCTTAAGCGGAGCCGGGATTTGAAGATGGAATTCTCAAGGGGCGAAGAGAAGATGCAATTGTGGACGGATGCGAATTGGGGGGGTGAACACGAGAGGTCAACATCGGGGTATATAGTGAGGCATTGTGGAAATGGGATAGCTTGGGGGGCGAGAAGGCAAACCGTGGTGGCTCTGTCAACGTGCGCGGCAGAATACATTGCATTATCTGAAGGTAGTCAAGTTTTGGCACATCTCAACAACCTGCTCATTGATTTGGAGATCGACATTCCTCTGGAAATTTATTGTGACAACGAGGCAGCAATTCTAGTGGCAAGCGACAATGCGTCAAAGAAGAAAATGAAATACCTTACTCGAGCATTCTACTTCATCAATGATTTCATTTGGCAGTACAACATCAAGATTCGTTGGACGGATACCCACAACCAAGTGGCCGACATTTTCACCAAACGATTGGGGCCCAACATTCTGGAGAAGGCCTTGCGGGTTCTTGGACTAGCAGGATCGAGGTCACAACCGAGGGAGGGGGTGTTAGATATACTAGGTTGTGACAATCAGGTGATAGGAGGAGGAACCGGATCAGGGGGTGTGAGAAGGATAGTTTAGGTTTTATCTTGTTTATTACTGTGCCGCAGACATTGTATTTAGTTCTAGTCCCGCGCCGACCGGTACTGGTTTTCTCTTTCCTCACCGAGTTTGAGGGATCAGTACCGGGACGCACGTGAGCTAACACCACCATCGGGACGAGCCTTAGAGCTGTCGCCGTGTCATTTCTCACACTTGAGCCACAGTGTCATCCCATGTCAAGTCAAACCATGACTTGTGACAAATTACACATATGGGGTTCTCCCAAGATACTCAACTCTCTCTCTAATTTCATACCGAAATCATGTATATAAATAGCACCCTTTCTCTGCCGGCAACCCCCAACCCAGCCATTCCCCCTCGATCTCCACCAGAACTTTTCGGAAGTACTCACCGTTGACATTACCATCGTTTTAATACCACGTCAGCATTTCCTCATGTTCTTTGACTTGAGAATAAACAAAACAAACAAATGCAAAAAACCCTCAATCACTTATTCTCTTCCCTCACACTCACCAAATCTTTACATTCCAGCAGCATGAATTTTTCACCAACGATGACTTTTTTGGCGAGTATGATGTTGGCATGCCTCGGGCTTGTAACAAGTGAATCTTTCCGATGCCCACCGAAACTGCCTCAGGGAGAATGCATGAGCGCACGGACCGTTGAAACAGTTGACATATTGTCCAGTGAGTGGGATTACTACTTTTGCTTATTTTCTCAGATAAGTTGACGTAACATTTCTCACTGATGACAACGAACAGCTAAACCTGCGCCTAGGGGACCCATGGGTGAATTTGTTTGCTCAGGAGAGAGGACCGCAGGAGCCTGTTGTCACAAGGCTGGGACGTACGATGGGGTTAGTGAGATCTATTTGCACTTGGCCTAACCAAACCGTACCATCGATCGACCAACAGTTCCTGACTTTTCCTTTTTTAACCTATGTAGAACACCCAGGTAATCCAATATTTCAACAAGAACAAATGTGCTCTACCACCTCAGTAGCCCTAATCGTTGGGCACCAGACCTCTCTTTCTCGTTGGATGCAGCCCTCCGGATGTTCTGTCTCGTTGTCCTACATTTCAACTTGCTATCAGATATATGACCTTCGGTGTCTTGTATCCTCCATTCACTGAATTCCCTCCCTTACCCCTCGAGGATATTGTATGACATTTTTCTCAGTGTTGTACACATGAATGTCATGAATGCTACCGCAAGAAAGACGTTCAAGTGCTTAGCTACCACGATCGAATTTGATCAGGTCGAAATTGCAACTGTTTTAGATAAAAAAAAGAACTTCAACTTGTTGCTTTGTTTCCAACTTAGCCCATAAGCGCACAACGAGTGTGCTTCAGTGAAACCATCGTCGTTAGGACGAATCTCCGAGAAAACGCGACTTGAAGACGAACCTCGGCCCTGAAGGCAACTTTCAGGCCGTTTCAAGGTTCGCCTTGGGAAACCTCCCATGAGCACAGTCTTCAAGTCCACCTGAGAGCCACCAATGGTTCCAAGTCAACTTGAGAGCCCTACTTTGGTCCCCAAGTCGACCTGAGAATCACCGGTGCTCCTCTGCGCCTTGGACTTTTTGCCCTCACTCTGGGGTGGATACTGGCGCAGTGAATGCATTTTTCAGAATTAACTCCTGAGCCCTTTTTTTTTAAAAAAAAATCAAGGCTGTTGTGAGAATTATCATCATAACAAACAGCAACTATTGACATTTGTTTTTGTTTGGAATAAATATGTGGTGACATTGGCCATGAACCAGCATACATAACAAATTATTCTTACAAATATCTTACACAGAATATTGGCCATATCATTACATGAAGTAGATCACATGTGGTACTTTCAGCTTGATGCAGCACTAGCGTTGTAATTTGGGTGTCTTGATTCACATAGGGGTTTGATAGGGTGGTGAGATGAGCTGGAAGGAACATGGGGATTGATACTTGGGTGGTGAGATTGAGTGGATGCAACACTAGGGCTGCAATTTGGGTGATCAAGTGATCTGGATTCAACATGGGGCTGAAATGACCAACATTCTTTGTAACTGGCACCCTTGAGTCATCATTGTTCCATTCATCTGATCTGAAAACATGTAAAATTGTAAAATGTAAGCATATGATTTCTTGGTACCAATTTTTTATTTTTAGATTGTACCCACCAATAAGATTGTTTGTCTTGATTTTTTGCAAAAATCCAATCAATCTCTCGCCAGGGAACTCAGAGAGGCACATAACGGGTCCCCATTGACACAATTGATCTGGATAATGTAAAGCAAAATGGTGGTTTGGCTGCACCTTCACTCCTTTAAAGAGTTTATTGACAGTAGCACTGTATTTCCTGTAGTTTGTCTTGAATCGCTTGATGTGAACCTCGTTGATACGCCGCGAGCAGATGATACAAGGTGTCCTGTGTTGAGGATGAGTTCTGCTAGATTAGGTTGGCTTTTGAGGTTGCCAATATTTGTAATATACAGATCAAAAGTGATCAATGGTACAATGTACGCAAACAGGGTGTACCACTGTGCTGCTTTTAATCGTCCATGGCTTTCTTCACCAAGATTGGGAGGCAATTTATCAAGACCATGTGGTAGGATGAACTCCTTCATACTCCGATGGAAAGTTTCAACATCATTTTGAGAGAAAAAGGAACCATCCAGACCACCGTTGTCAGCTTGCTGTACTCTACTCCACTTATTGTGGCGTGTACAGTAAGGACTAAAGAAGTATTTTACACTTAAAAAGTGTAAATAGACAATTTCCAATAAAAACAATTACTTAAGTGTTTATTAAACACTAAGTATCAAAAAAAACAGGTTCTAACCCTGCTGCCAAAACTTCTATTAAGGGATTTTAATCCTAGAAGGGCTAACCAGATTGATACACGGTTCTTCCAATCCAATTAAAGATATTTAATTGATTGGGGGGGGATTTTGGTTGAGGAATTTTAACTAATGAAGATAGTATATAAATAAAGGCCAGTCCTCCTTACTTACAGGAGAAGGTGAGCGCCTTTATAGCTTATAATAAGTTATCTAGTGTGTGTTAAAATTGATGGGGAGTAATCTTCATTTTAGTGAAGAAAACTCCTTCTTAAATAATAAAATAAATATTATTTCACAAGCTTCTTTTGAAGCAGTGATCAGGGCAAGATCACCAGGAGGAACTGATCATCCTGTTCGTGATCTGATGTGAAATATGGTGTCATTCCTATGTGGAATGACCCCATAATTATTTCACAATGAATGACTTAGTGGGAAATAATTATTTCAACATTAAATAATTATTTCAATAAGATGTGCTTGTGAATAAATTTTCTGGGGACTAAGGCTTGGAAAAGCGCTTGCCCTGAGTGATCAGTAATGTAAAATCACATGTACTTATGTATTTACTACATACTACATAAGTTATATAATTAAATACAAATGTAATCTTATACTATATATTACTATGGGTTATGCTGGGATTTTCCAGGATTTTCAAGGAAAAAACTATACCAATAAGTGGTTTTTTATCCATTTATTGCGTGTTTGCAAATTGATTTGCCAAGGATTTTCCTTAATTAAATTTCTTTGGATTTTTGATAAAAAATAGATATATTTTTAAATAATTTGCTATTAAATTTTGTGTGTGGTCATAAGTGTGGCTTGAACACAGAGCCTTATGAATTAACTAGATATTTCTAGGCTTGTTCTTAACTGTAACACTATATACCAATTATTGAAACAGTTGAGTATAATTTTTGGTATAAACAGAAGATCTAGTAAAATAAATAAAGTAACAAATAAAATAAAACAAATAATAATATAATTAAATATTATTAATTATTCAGCTTGCAGTTTCAAGTGTTACATAATGTATGTAATATCTTGGTGGCTGACACTCACCCACACTAAAAAAGAGAAAAAAGGCTAATGTCTTTTTTCTACTCTATAATTTCTTAGTAGAGAATCATTATTAATATCTTTAGCTTCTAACCACTTATCTTTGTCAGCTAAGGAGTTATTGAATCTTACTAGATATTGTTTATAGCTTTGATTATTTCTCATAATTCTTCTATCATTGATGATTTTGTGAGGAATTAGATTTTCATCATCTATTATAGGTGGAACAGGAGTGTTTTTCTTAGCAGGAGCATTATTATTTTCTTTATCAGAAGTGATATACTTCTTAAGGAGACTAATTGGAAAAGTTGGATGCTTCCTATTGAATGGTTCTGTTAATATTACTTCCACTGCATTTGGGCCATGGAAAGCTTTGACTACAAAGGGACCAATAAAAGAGTCTCTAAGTTTTTTAGGACCATCCATGTTAGCAAAGTTTACTGTGGATATTAATACTTGACCACCAACTTTAATGTTAGCTTCTTTATGAGTTTTATCCCATCTTGACTTATTATAGTCAACTGCTTGTTTGATACAATCTTGAGCATGTTTGTCTGCTTTAATCATCATATTTCAAAATGATTCAGATGTTGGATGAATGTGTACTGTTTTACTAAGCACACTGGTTACAGGCATAACAGGAGTCCATCCTCTTTCTAACTCAAAGGGAGTTTTTCCAGTAACTGAGTGGTTACTTGAATTATATGCATATTCAAGTGCTGGTAATAAAGATATCCAATCATGAGTAAAACCATCCTGATCTTTATAACTAAGGCCAAAGGCACAATATCTTCTAATCATGTCTTCCAAAGTTTGTATCATTCTTTCAGCTAAACCATCTGTCTGAGGGTGATAAGCTGTAGAAAAGGCTAATTTAGTACCCATTAAGTTGAACAAATTATCCCAAAACTCAGAAGTGAATTTTGGATCTCTGTCACTGATAATGACTGAAGGACATCCCACATCAGCAATGATATGATTCCAAAATAATAGAGCCACATCCATTGCATTATTTTCTTTAAAGCAAGGAATAAATCTTGCTCTTTTAGAGAATCTGTCTACTACAACTAAAACACAGTTGTAATTTTCTTTACCTGCTGGAGGTAATCCAGTCACAAAGTCCATGTTAATGACTTCCCATCTAGATTTTGGTTCATTGATGTCTTGTAACATACCATGTCTTTTACCAGTAGCTTTGTTGGCTTTTTGGCACCTGTCACAAGAAGAACAGTATTCTACAACATCTTTTCTCCAATCAAAACACCAAGCTACAGACCTTACTCTTTCAAGGGTTCTGTCAGTAGACATGTGGCCAGAAAACATATTATCATGACATTCAAATAATATGTCATTAATATGGTTTTGTGATGTAAGTACAAGACTACAAGCATGGTTACTTTTATAATAAAGGAGTCCATCTAGGAGTACAAATCTTTTCTCATCAAATTTTTTCTTCCAAAGTGGATCCAAACCATTTAAAATACCAATATTTTTGAAGTCTGACTTCAGAGATTCTACAATTATTGTAGTGTTCTTGTTATTAGAGTAACTGTCTACAATGGTTTCAAAGAATTCATCTTTGAGGCTAGTGATTGTAATACCCACGATGGGTAAATCTCTTTCCATATTTTCTTGATCATATGCAGGATTATCTGGAGTGTTTGGCAAAGACCATCTGCTAAGTGCATCAGCATTTTTATGAATTAATCCTTCTCTATGAGTTATAGTCATAGAACTTCTCCATTCTTGGATTGAGATTTGCCATCTCAGCATATGTCTATTTGGTGACTTAAGATTAATAAGACTCTTAAGAGCAGTACAATCTGTTATTACTTCAAAGAAACATCCATCTAGATAATAGTACAACTTTTCTAAAGCCCAAACCAAACAAAGGCATTCTAGTTGAGATGCACCATATCTTCTTTCAGAATCTTTCAATTGTCTAGAAATAAAGACTACAGGTCCTTCAACTGGTAAGTCATCTTTAATTTGAACTTGGTGCAAAGCTGCACCTAATCCTTCCATACTAGCATCTACATAAAGTTTGTAAGGTTGAGTAGGGTCAGGGTGGAAAAGCACAGGGGCTGTGGTTAACATTTCCTTTAAAGTATTATATGCATCTATTCTTTCCTTAGTCATTTCAAATACTACACTAGGGCTGATAAGTTTTGTTAGACTAGAAGATATGGAAGCATAATTTTTCAAATGTTGTCTGTAATAACTCATAAAGCCTAAAAAGCTTTGGAGTTCTTTTACAGTAGTGGGTACTGGTTTGAGTAGAACAGCAGCCACTCTATTTTGATCTATTCCCAAAGTAAGACCAGATACTACATGTCCCAAGGCTTTGAGTTCATTAAACCCAAAGTGGCACTTGGGCAGAGAAATCTTCATATTCATTTTAATGGCCCTTTTAAGGACTAGGTCTAATCTAGTAAGATGTTCATCCCAATCTTGAGAGAAAACAATAATGTCATCTATGTATATGATCAACCATCCTTCTCTAAGTTCATTGTAGAATTCTACATCCATCATTCTTTGGAAATGTGAAGGTGCATTTTTTATGCCAAAGGGCATTGTTAAATATTCATAAACACCTAAGTAGCAAATAATCCTGAGATATTTTCTACTTTCAACACTAACAGTGTTTTGATGAAAGCCTTTAAGTACATCCATTGTAGAGATGTATTTGGCTTTGGCCAAATTTGTAAGAGATTCATTAAGTTTAGGCATAGGATACCTGTCTGGGACAGTAACACTATTCAAAGCCCTAAAATCACCACAAAGTCTTGACTTGTTATTGTGCCAGGCTATTATTACTGGTGTAGTAATGTCAACTTCCTCTCCTGGAGTAACTTTTCTAAGAACTTTCAATTTTAGCAAAGTGTCTATGTGTTCTTTAATAGCTTCTCTGCTTCTAGGACTAGCAGGATAAGGGGATCTCCTTAATATTGGAGGAAAAGGTTTCTGAATGGTCAATTGAATGTTGACTTCATGTCCTTTTATTGCTCCAAACTCATCTTTAGGAGTATTGAATGCACCAATATTCATGTACAGAGTATTGTACAACTGTGTAACTTGATCACTTGAAAGCTTCTCATATACGTGAGCTTCCTCTTTTATTTGGTTTTTAAAGGGAATAATATTATTAAAGGAAGAGGAACTTCTAGTATCATAATGATACTGTACTGTACTATCTCCAATTGTCACATAATTGGAATCTGAATTAATCAGATTAATTTTATAAGCATGTAAATAATTATTACCAATTATGAAATATTGAGCTTTAATATCTTCCATGACCATGAAAGTCATGTTCATAGAAACTGTACCAAGTGTAAGATCATAGTTAATTTTTCCTATGTAATTAACTTTTTGATTACAACTTTTGTAAGTCTTGTTGTCAGGACTAATCAGTTTAGATTTATAATCTTTGTCTATTTGGGACAAGTATCTAGTACCAACACAAGATACATAAGCACCTGAATCAAGTAAAGTGTTTATAAATATGCTATTTAATTTCATTTTCATAACACTACTCTTGCCTTTGCTTTCATCTATATGAAAGATATTGCCAACACAACGGGAGTCGCAGCCTCAAGTGTCGGCACCGGCCGACGGTCAGCGGAGGGTCCTCCGCACGCGGGGCCTCCGGGGCTTCATTGCACTTATTGCGGGTCGAATTCCCATTATAAGTCTTGATGTCAAGAGTTGACGGACGACTTAAATGGAAGGCGGGTGAGGATCTATAACGGTGATTATTTCCTCCCTAGATCTCGTGAACCAATCGAGGCGGCCGTGCCGCGCAACGTGGTCCGCGCAGCGGCGGCAGGGCAGGGGGAGACGGCGGAAGGCCCAAAGGCGGAGGTCAAATCCTCAATGGGTGTAGTTGTTGGGTCGTCTGGTCATAGGCGGAAGTCCTGGAAAGTCGGGGGCATTGATAAATGCACGCCGATGGGCACACGCCCACGCCCATCGCACGCCGATAAAAAAAAAGGCGTGTTGCCCGCACGCCTTTTTTTTATTGGCGTGCAGGCTGCACGCCCATCCTTGGGCGTGGGCACGCCTGTAGATGGGCTTGCAGTTCGCACGCCCATCTACAGGCGTGCGACACCCCCGAGGAAGGGCGTGCAGCCGCACGCCTGCCGGGGAGGACTGCAAGCCCCTCGACCGGGAGGGATCCCTCCCGGTCGAGGAGGCTGTGTACCCTCCTCGACCGGAGGGAATCCCTCCCGGTCGAGGAGGCTGTATACCCTCCTCGACCGGAGGGATTCCCTCCCGGTCGAGGAGGGTATACAGCCTCCTCGACCGGAGGGATTCCCTCCCGGTCGAGGAGGTCGTACAACCTCCTCGACCGGAGGGATTCCCTCCCGGTTGAGGAGGTCGTACAACCTCCTCGACTGGAGGGAATCCCTCCGGTTGAGGAGGTTGTACAACCTCCTCGACCGGGAGGGAATCCCTCCGGTCGAGGAGGCTGTACAACCTCCTCGACCGGAGGTATCCCTCCAGTCGAGGAGGTTGTACAACCTCCTCGACCGGAGGGATCCCTCCAATCGAGGAGGTTGTACAGCCTCCTCAACCGGGAGGGATCCCTCCAGTCGAGGAGGTTGTACAACCTCCTCAACCGGGAGGGAATCCCTCCGGCCGAAGAGGTTGTACAACCTCCTTGACTGGAGGGATTCCCTCCCGGTCGAGGAGGGTATACAGCCTCCTCGACCGGAGGGATTCCCCGGTCGAGGAGGTTTGGAATATTTCACGTATAAGATATGTACTTTAATATCTTATTAATAAAAGAACTTATTAATATTATGATAATTAATACTTATAAGATGTGCCTATAATAAATGACATCATTATAAGTTAATATCTTTAATAATATTAATAACAGATCATTGAATACAAATGTCATGATGTGATCCAATCAAGCTAAGGATTACTGATCAAAGATTTGTCCCATAACATAGCCTTAGTAGAAATCACATCATAAACATTAACAGATCCTCCCAAAAGGATCTGTCTTCCTCCTGAAGTTCCACAGTACCTCCCAGGTCATGGAAGCGCTCACAATCTCCCCAAGAGGAGATATTACAATATATAAACAGCTTGTAAACATCTGTTTATCCCCCAGAGAATATTTAGAACACCTTAGCACAGTACATACCACAGAGTTATTTACCTTTCTTAGTTCCCCATTCTCCACCAATACCCCAATTCTGGATAATCTATAGTTTAATACTGTTATTACCCCAAGAATTGGCCACAACCTACCTTCAATAAGGTAGAAACCACGAACCCAAGTTGAGTCTCTCCTTGGATGCCTTTTAATACTTTGTATTGATTTGGATGCGCCTAATTAGATCAATTAGAGCAAGCCTCTCAGACAAGACTTACTGATTGAGGATTATCCTTTTTACAGGACATTTTAACCAACCAAAACCTCTTTAAACCATCAACCTACCTCAGTTACAACCCTTAACCATGGTTAGTTCCACACCCAGGCTGACAATTTTGGTTGACAAGGCATGTGCCAACCAAATTGGTTATGTGTTAATATTCCTGAAACCACCTCAAGTGGTTGTGAAAATATTTTAAAAAATATTTGAAAATGGTTTGTCCGACTCGTTCCTTGCGACGTCGCTGGTGAGTGAATGGGAAAATATTATAAAAACCGGTTTAACCGGTTTTCAAAATATTTTTCTGCATCTGTGGTGTATGTATGTCAACCAATACGCCGCAACTGGTAGCGTAAACCCCCGAACCACTCCTTGTCCCTTTCCCTCCATTCAGATTCAAGTACATACATACATAATTGACAAAATTGAGGCATGGCTGTGGGGAAATGGTGGTGAGGTGGGCTGAGCAGGTACGGTGAATTATGATTGGGGGAAATGTTTATGAGGAGTGGTTTGTATGGCAGGGGTGTTCAAAGTTACATATCAACATAAAATCTTATCCCAGCCAAAAAAATGTGAGAAGATTTTATGTTGCGGTATGATATGTTTTTATGTTTTTAACTTTGAGAACCCTAATTCTTGGCGTGGCTGAAACTGCCCACAATAAGTAATGATCATCCCTCCATCAAGAAGGATGATCATGCATTACGAGAAATCAATCGTGTGTTACTACGTGAAGGACTATAACTGCATGTATGTAAGTGAGACTAGTAGTCAAGGAAGTAAAAAAAAATCAAGATTGGCATATTGGGAAACAACGACAAGAGGTGAGGTATACAGCGTATACAAGTACTTGGTTTGAACACCCATGTGGTGATTCAGACCCCATCATATAAACCACCAACCACCTATTTCATTGCCATCATCCACTCCACATGTTCCCCCCAAGTCAGCAAATCTGAGTTCTAACCGCCAAGATCCCCCCCTCCTCAAGAATACCAGCCAGTGCAAAGCACGTCTCCCAGAACTGCCCCATGCTACAAGACGTTGCCTCCGCCAAAAAATCCGCCTCCAGTCGGCGATTAGTAAGTAGTACGGGGGCCCTCTTCATGCCCGAGAATCCGACTTCCTGCAGGTCTTTCAGCATGGCAGCTAAGTCAGATTGGGTCATGTTGCGCGGGTCGCCGGTGAAGACCAAGTCCACAAGAGTGGACCTCCGAATTCCCGGGCAATGTATCTTGACCGACCGACCGATAGCTAAAGCCAAGTTCTTGAACTCCTCCATTGACGCAGCGGAGATGACGCTGACCATTTTCCGGCAATCGCCGGCCTTCTTAAGTGCTTGGAAACACCTGTCTAAGGTGGATTTGACTGACCTGTAGAGCGTCCGAACGCAAGGATCCACTCCGCAATTGCCGGGCTCGCGGGTGAATCCGAGTTCGTTGACCTGCGAGTTGGAACGGACAAGTGAGACTGGGGCAGGGGCAGCAGTGAATATGTCTGTGCGCGCCGCGACCGGCAAGGCAGAAGCCGAACCGTGCAAACAAGGACGCCGGAGAGACCGCTCCCCCGGGGGCAACCCAGATGACACGGTCTGGGGTCTCCGGGGAAAGAATCGTATCTACCGCTGTACCGATTGAGCTTGGTAACTCGTTTGAGAAGATCGTTTCGAAGTCAATGTGTTCAGTGACGTTGGGCCACACAACGTCTTCAACAACATTGCGCGAGGTCTGACTTGCCAGGTAGTACATGTGCTTGCAGCCACTGCCATGGCGCAGGTACATAGCACTTATTTGTCCTTTGATGTTACCTCCGGGATTGGTTACGGTTACTCTGTACAATCTTTCGGATGGTCGGGTGAAAGAACCAATTATGTACTGTAGATGAGTAGTGATAGGTCATCAGCACGAACAGCTCATGACACCTGGATGAAAAGGCAACTTACATGTGTTGGGTATTTGAATATATGTACCCCCAGCGCAGCAAGGGCGGCACAAGCACAACTGGCCCTCAAGCGCTGGGAGGCCGCCTGCTGCTTGTTGTACATCTGGTGGAGGAAGCCCCCATCCACTCGGTTGGCAACGGATCGGTAATGAGGCTCAGCCTCATTGACGAGAATCTGTACCACTTTTTCTATACGGCGTCTTTACCCGGTGCCATGCTTCCGTGTAGTTGTTGGTGTTAGTCACTATTTCATCTTTGTTTCTGAGTTATGCTAGGTTCCATTAGAAATACAGTTATGCTAGGTTCAATTAGAAATACAAATTGAATTAAGAACATTTCATATGGCTGTATGTCAGCATGAATTAGAATCAATCAATTCTAACGCTTCAAAATCACTCAACCTCAACATGCAGATTTCTCGTTGCCATGACTTAGGCATCACATGGGAGATTTTCCTCGACCTTTTGAGAAGGCACCTTGTTTAGCACCACATTGGATTAAGTCTCATGACTCAATAGATAAAAAAGAATGACACATTGGCTCATAAATGAAATCAAGAGAAAAATCATTAAAAACATCATAAACTACATGCATTTTGATTAAGAACAAACAGTAGCTGATCAAAGATTCATACAATCAAGCAGGATAGTTAGAGCCTCAAAACAAAGATGCCATTAAGTCTGGGGTAACAATCTCAGGCAAAACAGCCTTCATGCGGCGTTGATAAACGCACGCCAACGCCAACCCGCACACCAATTTTTTTTTGGCGTGCAGGGGCCTACACGCCATTTTTTTTTGGCATGTAGGGTCTACACGCCAAAAAAAAGGGCGTTGTGGGAGAACTTATATACCAGGGGTGCAGCACTGAAGCTGAGCCCGCAGTCGCGGGCTCAGCGGCAGGCTGAGGCTGAGGCAAGGCGGTACTTACCAAATGTCATCGGACATTCCGCGGGGAAAAGCACGGGGCGCAGCATGTGACATTCTATAGTTGGCGCGGGCGATTGGTCGAGCGGACGAAGGCCGCTTCAGTATGCGCGACGTAATGGACCGGGTGGAACCACGGGGTTCGGGGCGCCAGGCCGCAAGCGGAGCAGGGGCAGAAGAAGCGGAGTCGTGCGCAGGGGAACGACAGACGGCTGCGGGGGTCAACGGGGTATAGCAGTTGGGGACAGGCTGCGGTGCGATGCGGGATTGAGGAGACAGGCAAGTAGGGCTCCAGGGACAGTACCGGGGATTGCGGGACATGATTGGGGGGGGACTGTTGTATAAATAGAGTGTTGTACCAGGGTTGCGGGATCTCATCTTATCTTATCATCGGAGTAGATAGCTATCAACTACAGCGCATATAAGAAAATCGCATTGTTCAGAGCTCTCTCGGCAATTATTCAGCGTGTGCGGACAAGCGTAACTGTGTAGGGCAACATCAGGACAACGAACGCAAGAGGAACGGTCCCCTTGCTGAGTATAAGGTGTTGCAGGGAAAACAGTTGACTATCCGCTGACAGTGTTTATCCCGCAGAGGAAATCAAAGAACCACCGGAACCAACCAGGAAGAAGGGCAACCTACCATTTCTGTCACCGAGGTCGCCGTTATTACCACATATTGGGGGTCTGGCCGGGAACTTCTTTCTGTTTCCAACCTGCGGACGGTTCAAGACATCTGTCTTTTTCTTTATTTTTTTTATATATCGTTTATCATTGATCGAGGATGAGTGGTTCTGACACTTATCTTCCTACGACTGCGTCGGGCGGAGCGTCTTCCTCCAAGTTCACCCTCCCTCCCGCCAAGTTTGTTCCCCCCCCTCCAAAGGGGGGAGGTCTGGGTACCTACGGCATCACGTCGGAGGTCAACATGGACGATGGAACGGGGGAGAATCGGAAGGGGAAGCAGGTGGCTGGTGAAGCGCCGGTAGGGGTGAGGAGGCAAGGGTTGGCGTCGGACCCACCGACGGGCGTCAAGATTTGGCCGCGGGATTTTCCCGCAGTCAGATTCAGTGTCGATGCGGTTGATTGATTTTTGAGTCGTTTTGAATTGGCGGCGGAAACCGAAGGGGCGTCGGACGGCGACAAGGTTCGTCAAATTGTCAACTTCATTCAGTCCAAAGAAGAGTTGCGCGATGTGGAGGAGATGGAGGGGTACGAGGCAAAGAACTGGGAGTGTCTGAGGGAGGAGATGTTGAAGAAGTGGGGTCCACGTCAGCAACGGTATCAGGAGGCGGATTTGGAGAATCTCGCGTTGGGTGGGGTCAATGATCAAAGGGCGTTCAATGAGTACGTCACTTCCTTTGATCGCATTGTGAAGTACCTTAACCGCAATGAGGTGATCATTGGGGAACAGGCGTCGGTCAAGCGGAGCTTCCTCAAGGGGCTCGCCACGCCGGTTCAAGAGCGGGTGCAGCGGAGGCTGTACGATCAGAGCCTCATTCGGCGGTCGAGGGATGGAGGAACCCTGTTGCCCGACTTGGCGTTGCTTAGGGGAGCGGTCCGGGCGGAGTTTGACATGATGGAGCTGGTGGCCGAGAATTTGGGAGTGGCGATCTCGAGCGGAATTGGACCGGTGATCTCTTCCCGGAACACGGCGCCGGTGGCGCCCCCTGAAGTGGCAGAGTTGGCTGACACCTTGAAGGAGCTTCGTTTGTTCATGCAGAAGACGGTCCAACGGGAGTCGCAGCCTCAAGTGTCGGCACCGGCCGACAGTCAGCGGAGCGGTCCTCCGCGCGCGGGGCCTCCGGGGCTTCATTGCACTTATTGCGGGTCGAATTCCCATTATAAGTCTTGATGTCAAGAGTTGACGGACGACTTAAATGGAAGGCGGGTGAGGATCTATAACGGTGATTATTTCCTCCCTAGATCGCGTGAACCAATCGAGGCGGCCGTGCCGCGCAACGTGGTCCGCGCAGCGGCGGCAGGGCAGGGGGAGACGGCGGAAGGCCCGAAGGCGGAGGTCAAATCCTCGATGGGTGTAGTTCTTGGGTCGTCTGGTCATAGGCGGAAGTCCTGGAAATTCGGGGGCATTGATAAATGCACGCCGATGGGCGCACGCCCACGCCCATTGCACGCCGATAAAAAAAAAGGTGTGTTGCCCGCACGCCTTTTTTTTATCGGCGTGCAGGCTGCACGCCCATCCTTGGGCGTGGGCACGCCTGTAGATGGGCGTGCAGTTCGCACGCCCATCTACAGGCGTGCGACACCCCCGAGGAAGGGCGTGCAGCCGCACGCCTGCCGGGGAGGACTGCAAGCCCCTCGACCGGGAGGGATCCCTCCCGGTCGAGGAGGCTGTGTACCCTCCTTGACCGGAGGGAATCCCTCCCGGTCGAGGAGGCTGTATACCCTCCTCGACCGGAGGGATTCCCTCCTCGACCGGAGGGATTCCCTCCTCGACCGGAGGGATTCCCTCCCGGTCGAGGAGGGTATACAGCCTCCTCGACCGGAGGGATTCCCTCCCGGTCGAGGAGGTTGTACAACCTCCTCGACTGGAGGGAATTCCTCCGGTTGAGGAGGTTGTACAACCTCCTCGACCGGGAGGGAATCCCTCCGGTCGAGGAGGCTGTACAACCTCCTCGACCTGAGGGATCCCTCCAGTCGAGGAGGTTGTACAACCTCCTCGACCGGAGGGATCCCTCCAATCGAGGAGGTTGTACAGCCTCCTCGACCGGGAGGGATCCCTCCAGTCGAGGAGGTTGTACAACCTCCTCGACCGGGAGGGAATCCCTCCGGCCGAGGAGGTTGTACAACCTCCTTGACTGGAGGGATCCCTCCGGTCAAGGAGGTTGTACAGCCTCCTTGACCGGAGGGATTCCCTCCCGGTCGAGGAGGTTGTACAACCTCCTTGACCGGAGGGATTCCCCCCAGTCGAGGAGGGTATACAGCCTCCTCGGCCGGAGGGATTCCCTCCCGGTCGAGGAGGTTGTACAACCTCCTCGACCGGGAGGGAATCCCTCCAGCCGAGGAGGTTGTACAACCTCCTCGACTGGAGGGATCCCTCCGGTCGAGGAGGCTGTATACCCTCCTTGACCGGGAGGGAATCCCTCCGGTCGAGGAGGGTATACAGCCTCCTCAACCGGGAGGGATCCCTCCCGGTCGAGGAGGCTGTATTCCTTGACCGGAGCTGATGTCATGCGTACATTCTGGTGTACGCATGACATCAGCATGTACATAGGCAGGGGCGTGCCCCTACCTATATACATAGAATCGGCGTGCAAGCCCGCACACCGATTCCATGGATATAGGCAGGGGCACGCCCCTGCCTATATACATAGGAAGGGTGTGCAAACCACACGCCCTGTCTATGTATATAGGCAGGGGCACGCCCCTGCCTATACACATAGAAAGGGCGTGCGGTTTGCACGCCCTTTTCTGAACGGGCAGGGCGTGCAACCGCACGCCTGAAGTGTCGCACGCCAATGGGCGTGCAGCCCGCACGCCAATAAAAAAAAGGCGTGCGATGGGCGTGGGCGTGCGCCCATCGGCGTGCGTTTATCAACACCCGAAAGTCGGTCCGCACTGGGAACCGGAGGTTTGGAGAGAGGGAATGGAGGGGGAAAGAGATGGAGAGGAGGCAAAAGGTGTAGAAGTAAGTCCTCCCAATTGTGCACCACCAAGGGTTTCTACTGCCTTTCAAAAAACCCTACCAAGTGCCACGTACGTGAGCAATTCCGTTTCGTCAGGCCATAGGCGGAGATATTGGGAAGTCGGTCCGCAAGATGAAGTGGAGGTGTGGAGTGAGGGGATGGAGGAGGAACACGATGGAGCGGAGGCAAAAGGTGTAGAAGTAAGTCCTCCCAATTGTGCACCACCAAGGGTGTCTACTGCCTTTCAAAAAACCCTACCGAGTGCCACATACGTGAGCAATCCTTTTCTGTCCAATCATAGGCGGGAATCTCGAGAGTTCGGTCCGCATCAGGAGACGGAGGTTTGGGAGGAAGAAGGGGAGGGTCCGGAGGGGAGAGCGGAGGAAGGTTCTTTTGAGGAGGAAGCAAAAAGTGGAGAAGTAAGTCCTCCCAATTGTGCACCGCTAAGGGTATCTGCTACGTTTCAAGAAACCCTACCTTGTGCCACGGTTGTGAGCGATTCGAGAGTTCTTGGTTTCCCAGTCCGCAGGATCTCAGCGGAAGAAGGCGTTGTTCTACGGAGGGTGGAATTGTGCGGGGTGAAGTTCGGCAGGGTCACGGAGTATTATCCGGAAGGCGCCGGGATGATTGAGCGGGGACATCAGCCAATCAAGAACACGCTGGTCAAGATGTGCGGAGAAGACGGCCGGAAGTGGCATCAATTCCTTCCGGCAGTCCTTTTCGCGGATCGGATCTCAACCAAGCGGGGTACCGGTTATTCAGCGTACGAACTCCTGTATGGGCAACAGCCTGTGTTGCTGGTTGATATCGAGATGCTCACTTATCTCGCTATCAACTGGTGGAAGGTGAAAACTTCGGAATAATTGTTGGAAGCACGGGCGGAACAACTCCTCCGACAAGAGGAAGTTGTTGAGAAGGCGGCGAAGCGATTGCGGGAATCTCAGCCGAAGTCGGTCCGCTATTGGGATGAGCGTTGCGCTCACCGGTTGCGGGACCCGTTACGGAAGGGCAATCTTGTCCTTCTGTACAATCAGAGCTTGGAAACCCAGTGGGGGAAGCTGTTCGCAAACCGATGGAACGGACCTTATCGCGTGGTCAGCAAATTTCCGGGGGGAAGTTATCAGTTGGAAGAATTGGACGGAACCCCATTGAAGTGGAAGGCGGCGGCATCCCACGTGAAGCGGTTCTATGCTTGGGGATCGACGTTGTTTGACGAAACCCTTGTTTCAGGATCTGAGGACGAAAATGATGAAGACTCGGATTTGGAGCCAACTCCTTCGGAGCAACCCGCCGATGAGTCGGGTAGAGCGGATTCTCCCGGCGCCGAGGAAGAGTCGGCCGGTGAGCATTCCCTGTGGCGAAGTGCGAGGAACAAACCGCTGAGGACAGCGGCCAAAAGCGGGGGGAGGATGGGGGCCATAGGCCAAGCCTTAATTGGTGAGGGGGTGCGCTAGCTGGTCTACAGCCGGATAAACTAGCCACCCCAGGATGTCAGTCACCCCAAAGCAGGATGTATGTGTGTTTTGTGAATGGGTTTACTGGTTTCCTTTGTTATATATTCAGGACGGCAAGAGGTTTGGGGAATTGTGCGGAAATTCCATCTGGGGCGGTCCAGGTACCTCGGCGGGCGGGTTGGGTTTTCGTTACAGGATTTCATAGATTGCGGGCGCGGTTTCTTTCTCTCATCTTTAGGTTGCGGGTGTGGTTTCTCTTTCTCTCAGGATTTCAGCGTGGTATTTTCTTCAAGTCATCAATTTCCTCAAGTTATCAGTTTCTCCAAGTTTTTCTCAAAGTTTCAATCTCAGTTTCAGGATTTAGTATCTCAATTTTCAGGTCGTAAAAAAAAAAAAAAAAAAAAAAAAAAAAAAATGGAATGGAAGTACGGGGACTAAGTGGTTCTCAATCCGGGGCGGTCCGGGCACTTGTAACTTACTTTTTTTTTTTTTGTTTTCTCTCAAGGATCTCATTATGGCACAGGTGTTTGTCTCAGGTTAGCGGGGCAAGCATATGGCGCATATTAAAGAAGTATGAGATACAAGCAGGAGAGTGAGTGAAAGAGAGGAGCCCAAAGCGCTCAGTCCAAGAACACAGCGGGTCGGAGGCGGGCGCGCAGCGCGGCGGAAAACCGGTGGAATTCTTGGAGCATTTCTCGGCGGGTTTCGGCGGGGATCATCACCACCTTCTTCAACAATCCTTCGACCAGCGAGGCCTGACCTTCCAGGAACGGGAGGAGGTACGCTTCAGCAACACCGGACTCGTATTTGTCGTCGGGGATTGCGGCCCGGTATGGCGACTCAAGGAAACCGGGTGCGGGAGCAGCGCCAAGAGGTCAGGAGGAGGAGGGGGCGGGAGCCGGTGAAGGAGTGCAGAGAGGAGGAGGGGAAGCGGGGCGGGGTGGTAGGAGGGAGGTCATAGGTGGAGGGGAGGGGGTAGGTGAAGGAGGAGGAGGTAAGGTAGGGGAAGGAGGGGGAGGTGGTGTTGGTGTTGGTGGAGGTGGCGGGGTAGGCGAAGGGGGTGGAGGGAACAAAGAGGGTGGTTCGGGGGGGTGGTTGAGGTGGGGTGGAAGGTGGGGGAGGAGGGGTAGGTGATGGAGGAGGGGGAGCATGGAAGGGAGTCTGAGCTTGGCGGCGCGGAAGGTGAACCGGGGATGGGCGCGGCGGAGGGATTGGAGAGCGGCGAGGAGCGTTTGGGTCCATTCCGGCGCCAACGTTGATGCGGTGGCGAGTCGCCCAGGCTCGGAGGGCGGCGGCCCAGGTAGGTCCATCGGGGAAGTTCCTCCGTTCAGGTTTTGGAGTCATTTGATCAGTTCCGACGGGGGTTCTCACTCGATCGGAGCGATGGCGGCGTCGAGGAGGGGAAGGGGTGGAAAAAGGCATGGAAAAGTGGTCCGGAGTCTCGGAGGAATCTTCGCGGCGGCGCCGTTTCTGACGGGATTGAGTTCCGGAACGAGAACGAGGCTGGGGACGAGGGCCGTTTCTGCGGGACAGGGAGCATTGGCAATGGGACCGAGCGCAGGCCATGCAGGCAGCTCCAGGCGCGGGTTGGAAGCAGGGAGAAGAGAGGGAAGCGTGGCTGGACCGTGCGGCGCAACGATCACAGGGGGGTTGGGGATGAGGCATGGTGGGTATGGGAAAGGGAGGTGGGTATGGGGGAGTGTACGATCGAAGGTATGGGAAGGTAGTGGGTAGTGTGGGAATCACTGAGGACAGGATTCAAAAGCAAGGGGGATGTGGGAGAACTTATATACCAGGGGTGCAGCACTGAAGCTGAGCCCGCAGTCGCGGGCTCAGCGGCAGGCTGAGGCTGAGGCAAGGGGGTACTTACCAAATGTCATCGGACATTCCGCGGGGAAAAGCACGGGGCGCAGCATGTGACATTCTATAGTTGGCGCGGGCGATCGGTCGAGCGGACGAAGGCTGCTTCAGTATGCGCGACGTAATGGACCGGGCGGAACCACGGGGTTTGGGGCGCCAGTCCGCAAGCGGAGCGGGGGCAGAAGAAGCGGAGTCGTGCGCAGGGGAACGACAGACGGCTGCAGGGGTCAACAGGGTATAGCAGTCGGGGACAGGCTGCGGTGCGATGCGGGATTGAGGAGACAGGCAAGTAGGGCTCCAGGGACAGTACCAGGGATTGCGGGACATGATCGGGGGGGACTGTTGTATAAATAGAGTGTTGTACCAGGGTTGCGGGATCTCATCTTATCTTATCATCGGAGTAGATAGCTATCAACTACAGCGCATATAAGAAAATCTCATTGTTCAGAGCTCTCTCAGCAATTATTCAGCGTG
This sequence comes from Puccinia hordei, assembly GCA_007896445.1. Classification (NCBI taxonomy): domain Eukaryota; kingdom Fungi; phylum Basidiomycota; class Pucciniomycetes; order Pucciniales; family Pucciniaceae; genus Puccinia; species Puccinia hordei. The sequence continues at coordinate 307,896 of RDRW01000471.1, forward strand.
TGCGGACAAGCGTAACTGTGTAGGGCAACATCAGGACGACGAACGCAAGAGGAACGGTCCCCTTGCTGAGTATAAGGTGTTGCAGGGAAACCAGTTGACTATCCGCTGACAGTGTTTATCCCGCAGAGGAAATCAAAGAACCACCGGAACCAACTAGGAAGAAGGGCAACCTACCATTTCTGTCACCGAGGTCGCCGTTATTTCCACAGCGTGTGAGACCCACACGCCAAAAATGGCGTGTGGTTCCCACAGGCCATATTTTTTTGGTGTGTGGGCCCCGCACGCCAAATAAAATTGGCGTGTGGGCCCCGCACGCCAATTGTTTGGCGTGCGGGTCCCCCCCGCTCACATAATCGAATGGGAGGGCCCATTCGATTACGTGAGCGAGGCCCCTCCCGGCACAAGGCTGTATAACCTTGTCGGCCAGGAGGCAGTCCTCCTGGCCGACAAGGTTATACAACCTCATCAGCCAGGAGGAAGTCCTCCTGGCCGACAAGGTTGTATAACCTCGTTGGCCGGGAGGACTTCCTCCTGGCTGACGAGGTTGTATAGCCTTGTCGGCCGGGAGGAAGTACTCCCGGTTGACGAGGTTGTACAGCCTCGTGCCGGGAGGAAGTCCTCCCGGCTGATGAGGTTTTATAACCTCGTCAGCCGGGAGGGGCCTCACTCACGTAATTGAATGGGCCCTCCCATTCGATTATGTGAGCGAGGGGGGACCCGCACCCCAAAAAATTGGCGTGTGGGACCCGCACGCCATTTTTGGCGTGCGGGTCTCACACGCCAATTTATTTTGGCGTGTAGACCCTACACGCCAAAAAGAATTGGTGTGTAGGCCCCGCACGCCAAAAAAAATTGGCGTGCGGGTTGGCGTTGGCGTGCGTTTATCAACGCCCGCCTTAATGATATACAGATTGTCTGATTTTACTGTGAGTATTTGACGTCGCTTGAGTTGAGATTTCAGGACTGAGAATACTTTCTCAATTGGGTTCATGTTGGGTGAATACGGAGGTAAATAAATTAATAGGACACCATTTGAATCACATAAGTGTTGAACCCGGCCGCTGTGGTGGACTTGGGCATTATCCATGATTAAAACACTGTTCCTACCTGGGAACCTATTCATATTTGGGAGCTAAAGTTCAAATCAGCACACACTAGGAGATGGAGTTGCTAAAATTAAATCACTTACAAGCAGCTCTTCCAAAAAGAATTCGCAATCTAAGCAACTCACTGTGCCCTCTTGCGCCATTACAGCCAGGAGGCCATCCAATGAAACCGCAGGCAGCAAACTGATATGGGACGCCGCGAGTGGCCTGGGAAGTCGGTCTGTTCTCGGCCCTCGCGGTGCATAATGTTGGATTTTTGGCGAAGAGAAGGAAGGAAGGGGATTTTTGAACAGACTCTGGGAGACTCAAAAGGTGGGGACTTGGGTTTTTTGAGGAGAACTGATGATTTTATTTCTTGGACTAGGCTATGTTTTTATAGACTAGTTACAAGTGTGACAAATTGTGGTTGTGAAGTGAAAATGAATAAAGAGTGATTTGAATAAAAACTGAGAGGAGTATAATATGGGTACTTGGAAGAAATAACTAGTCAGGCCTTCTCAGTCTCTTTTAGTCAAGCTAGTATATTAATCAAGAAAAAACATATTACAAAAACCACAAATACTAAGAGGCGTTAATTCTAGTAATCAGCTTTTAGTAATCATAAAATGAGTTCAGAAAAAAGAAATAACAATCAATTAAATTAAGGATTGTAATTACAAATAGCTTAATATTTATGATGTATTCTAGTCTGAAAAAACAAGTTGATTCTCTGAAAATTAAATGGAGGGAAGATACTTTTGAGGAGGAACAGAAAAACTCAACACATAAGAATTTTCCCTGGAGTGTGTTTTGACGGACACTCCAGCCTCATCTACACACCACATGAATCAGCCATCTGATATCCCAACAAAAAATGGGGGAAACTCACCCATGAACACCAGATAATCCGGTTGGAGGAGTCCTACTTGGGTGATGTATTCAGCCTGTCGTATCTCACATTGTGCAGGGTGAACCGTGCGCGCAGTCTTGGATGTCAGACCCAGTCAAAATCTAATGCGATTGTGGATGGTTGATATGGCAACCCGATGCCCGGTGACAGCATTGAGGTGCGTTTGAATTTCATCCAAGTAGAGGGATGGCTCGATTTCAAGAGCGTCTAAGATAAACTCTGATTCTTCCCGGCTGACTTTGACCGGTTGGCCTTGTGGCTGGTACAGTTCAGGGTTACGTATCACATCCTGAGTCCGGCGATAAAGCTGCATCCACATTTGTAGAGAGTCGTCGGAAATATTTAGGTCAATTGTTTTGTTGATCTCCCCAAGCGATAGACCGTGTATTTTCATTTTTACCACGATGAGTTTGACATCTCTTGAATATTTGCGGAAAACCATGATAAGCGGTAATAGGGGTATTTCTTGGCCTGCGGATGGAATTCCACAGGAAAAAAATGCTCAGTAAAAAAGAATTTAGGGATAACAGCAGAAAGAGACTCACCGAAGATGGGATATTTCCGTTTTTGTTTTTTAATTTTTTAATTTTTTGTTGTTGTCCAGGCTGCGGACTGAAATTAAAAATGAAAAAAGCGGCAGGAGAGAAGGAAAGAAGGGGTAAAAGCAGAAACAGACTCACACAAGATGAAAAATGAATTTTTTGGCTTAATTTTCTTCTTGGGGGATGGGAAACGGGTGGTTGCGGGCGCGGCCAGGCCAGACCAGCTGGCAAGGACTGGCTGGCTGAAACCTTTGTGGATATTCTGAATACAGGGGCGAGGCGTCATAACCTTGTGGCGTTATATTTTTCTGGGGGGTCCAGCTGACCCAGAGCAACCGCAAGGTTTCTGGGATCAGCTTTAGATAGCAGCGTCTTGAACTGTGAAAGTCTTGTTGCTGTGAGTCCAATGTATCTTGGGTGTAGGTTGACTCTTGAATCTACCAAGTACCCACAGCCTTATCTCCTCTAGAACTGGCCATGTACTTCATGTTGTTTCCTTTCTGGCCAGCCACTTCTTGAATCCTTTGGAGGCACTCCCCCTTCTGACCAGCAGTGAAGCTTGGTTTGATTAGCCCCCTGACAGGCTAATTGTCAACTCCAAGACAAGGATCCAACGCAAAAAAATCAAATAGATATAAAAATTAATAAATATTTATAATATAAAATAGATATAACATAAAATAAATGTAAATATATCCGGATCCAATACCCAATTCCGCTCTTTATTAAGGCCCCGTTTGGCAGCAGTGATACTATATGATAATCACCCCTTTTGTATAACCGGGCCTCCCAGAGGCCCATATTGTATCACACACATGTTTGGAAGCTTTCAAAAGTTGTGATGTACATCACAGCTTTTGGGATCACTGCTGATTGTTACATCAAAATATAGTTTTATTTCTATATGTATATTTTAACATACTATTAGATTATTAAACTTATACATTTATTATATACATAGTAGATTATGGTCTTATTTTCTCACCAACCAAACTATGTATTTAAAAACTACTATATATACTTACTCATTACTCAAAATGATATTTCCCTTGGGGGAGTTTTTCCTATTATTTCACCTCATTCTAGGTTGTACAGCTCAACACTGATCACCCCCACCAAATCTGTCAGCAAACTGGACTCTACTCCACTTATTGTGGCGTGTACAGTAAGTAATTAAAAGGTCTTACACTTTAAAAAGTGTAATAAAAATATAACTATATCCAATATTACTTTGGTGTTTGTTTAGAACACAAGTATGAAAATAAACAGGTTACTACCCTGTTGCCAGACTTCTGTTATGGGAATTTACATCCTCAGAAGGGCTAACAACACTTTAACACGGTTCTTCCAATTAAATTAAGAGTATTAAATTAATTGGGGGTTTTGAAGAATTCTAACTATAAAAGATAGTTATAAGTAAAAAAAGGCCAGTCCTTCTAACTTACAGGAGAAGGTGAGCGCCTTGTTAGCTTATAATAAGTTATCTATGTATAGTTAAAATTGATGGGTTATCTATGTATAGTTAAAATTGATGGGGTATCTATGTATAGTTAAAATTGATGGGGGAGAATGTCTTCAATTTGGTGAAGAAAAACTCCTCTTAAATAATAAATATTTTGGAGTAATCCCTCTGTGAATTCATTTGACAGTGGGGATTGGGGGAAATTTGGCAGGTGAATCTGATCAACCTGTTTGTGTTCAGAAGTGAAACATGGTGTCATTTTTAACTAAAATGATGCCATAGTGATTTCACATTAATTAAAATAGTTTAATATTTATTTCACTCTAATGAAACTAAATAAATATTAATTACATGTACATAGAAATTCCTTTGGGGTTTATACTTGAAAAGCGCTTGCCCTGGAGAGCCAATCAGGTGGGAATAAAAAGTCTTTATTGCATATTTAATATGGGTTACATAATGATTTACATTAATTTATGTTTAATTTTATACTATAAATTACTATGCGTTAAGCTTGGATTTTCCAGGATTTTCAAGAAGAAAACTATGTCAATGAAGGGTTCTTTATCCATTTATTGCACGTTTGAAAATTAATTTTCCAAAGATTTTCATTAATTAAATTATAACTTATTTTTGGTAAAAGAAAATAGATATAAATTAAATAAGGGTTTTATTGATTGGGGTGATGAGTGTGACTTGAGCTCAGATCCTTCTGTTTACATCAGAAATTTCTAAGCATATCCTTAGCTGTTAGACTATTATACAATTTGATGTGATTAAGTCTAATTATCATTTTGTCCAAAATTTCAACATAAATAAAAGATAATAAAAATAAAGAATAAGTATAATTATTCAAGCTTTCAGTTTCAAGTATTACATCTTAAATACTACATGCAATATCTTGGCAGCTGACAAAATCCAAAATAGTACCCCTGGGGGTGTATTTGGAGTTATATGTGTACTGTTCCTCTTGACACACAATTACATCCTTTCAATCAACTTCAACACATTGCAACACAACCTCAATGCCATCATTAAACACCTGGAGCCCAAATAATCCCTTGGCAACCCACAATTTCCCGGCGTTGTCGCCTGTTAGCCCATTAGGTAGAACCACTCAGCAAATCAAATCCCAAATCAGCTCCAAGGGAACTCCATTATCTAACTGGTCCAAGTCTCAAAGATCCATGCTCACCAATTTTGATGGGGGTTGATATTTGCACTCCCCTGGCCGCACACACACGCCAGGGGCACGCCCATCAAAAAAGGGGTGTGCAGCCCACACACCCTTTTTTTGACGGGCGTGCATGCTGCACGTCCTGTATTGGGCGTGGGCACGCCCTGTATTGGGCTTGGGCACGCCTGTAGATGGGCTTGCAGTTTGCACGCCCATCTACAGAGGTGTGCAACACCCAAACTGCACACCCTGTTCAAAACAGGGCATGCGGTTTGCACACCCTTCCGGGGAGGCATACAACCTCCTTGGCCGGAGGGATCCCCCCAGTCAAGGAGGATGTATACTCCTTGACCGGAGGGAATCCCACCAGTTGAGGAGGTTGTACAACCTCCTCAACCGGTGGCAAGGAGGTTGTATAACCTCCTTGACCAGTGGGATTCCCTCCGGTTGAGGAGGTTATACAACCTCCTTGACTGGAGGGAAACCCACTGGTTGAGGAGGTTATACAACCTCCTCGACCAGAGGAAATCCCACCGGTCAAGGAGGCTGTATGCCTCTGGCCGGCAGGACGTGCGGTTTGGGGGTGTTGCACGCCTCTGTAGATGGGCATGCAAACTGCATGCCACACCCAATACAGGGCGTGCAGCACACACACCCGTCAAAAAAAAGGGTGTGTGGGCTGCACACCCCTTTTTTGATGGGTGTGCGGCCAGGGGAGTGCAAATATCAACCCCCAATGTTGATATGGAGGAAGACTCAACTCAAACTCAGCCACAGCAAAGCCTCACCCCTGAAACAACAGCAAGTACTCGCAAATCATCCAAACTCTTTTGGACATCTGAGATGGAGCATGAAGCTCTTGAGCTCTATGTCCAGGCGGTTTGCAAGGGTAAACAATCAAAAAACGGCTTCAAGCCTGAGACTCATCAAGCAATTGCAGCTACATTACAGTTGAAGTTCCCAACTGTGGATTTGGATGAGAAAAAATTTAAGTCAAAATTTAACCAGGCAGATCATATTTGCTTTCAATAAATAATTTACATTACTGATCCATCCAAAATTTTCTGATTCATTCCAGGAATTCAAAAAAGATTACAACATCTTTCTGGAATTGAAGAACCAGAGTGGGTCAGGATGGAATGAAGAGAGCTGCAAGGTCACAGCTCCAGAGCAGGTTTGGAACCATTATATCATGGTAAGCTCGGTAGCATGAGATGATCTTTTAAAAAAACTGATTGCTATGTATATTTGGTTACACAGTCTCACCCACATGCCAAGAAGTTTAAGGGCAAACTATTCCTGGAATGGTTCTTACTAGTTGAGATTTTTGAAAAGGCCATTGCAACTGGTGCAAATCAAATTTTGTCACTCTCAATTAATAGTCTTAGCCAAATCAGCAGTGAAATTTCTCCAAGCATTGTGTCTCAGCTCACTCAGCAAAGTGAAAGCCAGCAGTCTGTCAAAACCTCTCAATCAGACGCTTCGGCATCAACACGGGTCCATTGTTTGGCAGGAAGAATTTCAACTGGTTCTCAAATTGCTGGTGCTTTGAAGGAATTGATTGCATTAAATCAGCCTGGATTGAAGCAAAATCAAGGTGAAATGGCATTAATGAAGTTTTTTCAAGAAAATGACACCAGTGAATTTGATGATTACCAACAACTTGCAATCTTCAATGTATTCTATTCCAAACTTTGTGCTGCTCTTTACATGCCAATTCATCAAAAAGATTTGAAAATCTCTTGGCTTGAAAACTGTATTGTAAATAGCCAAATGTAACAATTGTCAACAAATTGTTTTCTTATTTCATTTGACAATGGATCAAGTTCTTTTATCACAATTTCTTTTTTTAATACACATATAGTATCTAGATAAAGAAATTCATGTCTTCTAAACAAGCTTCTTTGTGAAACAAAAAACTCAGAAACATATAAATAAAAGTGGTTGGGATTTATGGAGCAGGAGGAGGAGGAAAAGATGACTGTTGGCGTTGATTGCTGATGATTTCTGGGTCTTAGACTCTTAACCTGCGCAACCCTTTCATCAGAAAAAGGTCTCATATTTTTCTTCATTCATAAGCAATGGTTCTGCTGTGAAGGAGCACCAAACAACCCCTGATCCTGGAAAGTCCAATCACTGTTGTACACTAAAAAAGAGAATAGAGAATACACGAGTGAATACCTATTTTGCATGTTGGAAAATTGAATCCTCAAATCACACACATGCTGTAGGAGCAAAGGGGAATGCACATTGTTCAGCCGACTCAGCCCTGCAGTTGAGTAGCTTGATGCAATAATCAACATGAAGACGCTGCATATGATCAATATACACTAGAAACAATCCTTCTTGGGAGCTCTTTGCTTAGAAAACAAAAATTAGTTGAGGAGCCGGCTCACCACCTTGTGTGAATCTCTGTCCCGGAAGACATCCCTTGGTTAGTCATAACAAAAATTGAATCATCCAATGGGGCGTTGATAAACGCACGCCAACGGTGCACGCCAACGCCAACCCGCACACCAACGCCAACCCGCACACCAATTTTTTTTGGCGTGCGGGGCCTACACGCCATTTTTTTTTGGCGTGTAGGGTCTACACGCCAAAAAAAAAGAGCGTGTGAGACCCACACGCCAAAAATGGCGTGTGGTTCCCACCCGCCAAAAATGGCGTGTGGTTCCCACCCGCCAAAAATGGCGTGTGGTTCCCACCCGCCATTTTTTTTTGGCGTGTGGGCCCCGCACGCCAAATAAAATTGGCGTGTGGGCCCCGCACGCCAATTGTTTGGCGTGCAGGTCCCCCCTCGCTCACATAATCGAGTGGGAGGGCCCACTCGATTACGTGAGCGAGGCCGGCTGACGAGGTTATACAACCTCGTCAGCCGGGAGGACTTCCTCCCGGCACGAGGCTGTATAACCTTGTCAGCCGGGAGGACTTCCTCCCGGCTGACGAGGTTATACAACCTCGTCAGCCAGGAGGAAGTCCTCCTGGCCGATGAGGTTGTATAACCTTGTCGGCCGGGAGGACTTCCTCCTGGCCGACGAGGCTGTATAGCCTCGTCGGCCGGGAGGACTTCCTCCTGGCAGACGAGGTTATACAACCTCGTCGGCCTGGAGGAAGTCCTCCCGGCCGGCGAGGCTATACAACCTTGTCGGCCAGGAGGAAGTCCTCCTGGCTGACGAGGTTGTATAACCTTGTCAGCCGGGAGGACTTCCTCCCGGCTGACGAGGTTATACAACCTCTTCAGCCAGGAGGAAGTCCTCCTGGCCGACGAGGTTGTATAGCCTCGCCGGCCGGGAGGAAGTACTCCCGGCCGACGAGGCTATACAACCTTGTTGGCCAGGAGGACTTCCTCCTGGCCGACGAGGTTGTATAACCTCGTCGGCCAGGAGGAAGTCCTCCCGGCCGACGAGGTTATACAGTCTCGTCGGCCAGGAGGACTTCCTCCTGGCTGACGAGGTTGTATAACCTCGTCAGCCGGGAGGGAGTCCTCCCGGCTGACGAGGTTACACAGCCTCGTGCCGGGAGGAAGTCCTCCCGGCTGACGAGGTTGTATAACCTCGTCAGCCGGCCTCGCTCACGTAATCGAGTGGGCCCTCCCACTCGATTATGTGAGCGAGGGGGGACCCACACGCCAAACAATTGGCGTGTGGGACCCGCACGCCAATTGTTTGGCGTGCGCTCCCACACGCCAATTTTATTTGGCGTGCGGGCCCACACGCCAAAAAAAAATGGCGTGCGGGTCTCACACGCCAATTTATTTTGGCGTGTAGACCCTACACGCCAAAAAAAAATGGTGTGTAGGCCCCGCACGCCAAAAAAAATTGGCGTGCGGGTTGGCGTTGGCGTGCGTTTATCAACGCCCCATCCAATGCTCTTGTAGAGCGCTTCTTCTATATGCCCCTTTTGGGCCTCTTGTTGTGACTTCATCAGAACCAGCGTTTTAAGACCAGTCGCATGAATAAGTAAAGAACTCATATACTGAAAAAAGTATTGTGTGATTGAGAAAAAAAGAAATAAGGTGATCAGAGCAAATAAATCAACGGGGTTGGCCACATCCTCTCCTCCTTATTAGTGGACCTCTGGGGCAGTGAGATACTTTCCTTCCTTGAGCAGAATTGTAAGATATATAGTCCTTCCACATGGCCTCAGCAAGCTCATCCCTCCAGGCCAAGTCTTCCACGCAATCTTCTGGAAATCTTTCACTTTCATCTGGCATTTACAGACTTTTGGATTCACCGGGCCTCTCAGGAAAATCATCTACATGTTTTAGTCCATCCCTCATAATGTTATTGTGAATCACAGCCAAGAAAATGACTAATTGTCCTTGTATTGGCACAGCATACTCAAGTGGTTTGGTGAGGATTGAAAACCTACATTTAAAGATTCCAAACATCCATTCAACGGCATTACGCAACATTGCATGTCAAAGGTTGAAAAGTTCTTCGCAATTGTCTGGCCTAAGAATGCTAGTCAGCAAGCTTTTTGAAATTTGGGGACAAAAAAAGAATTCACACCTGTTGGCTTCTGAGATTTTTTCTAGCAGATGATATTGGATCCCCATCATGCGCCAATACTTCCCAGCCAATGCAAGCATAAGTAAAGCATAGATTGAAGTCACATACTCCCAGTACGTTTTGCAAGAGGAAAATCCTCCAATTGTAATAGGCAACTGGGTTATCTGATGATGGGGCATTGATATTTGCACGCCCATTGGCGCACGCCCACGCCGAACGCATGCCGATAAAAAGAAAGGCGTGTTCCCCGCACGCCTTTTTTTTATTGGCGTGCGGGCTGCACGCCCATCCTTGGGCGTGGGCACGCCTGTAGATGGGCGTGCGTGCTGCACGCCCATCTACAGGCGTGCAGTCGCACGCCCCCTTCAGAAAAAGGCGTGCGGCTCGCCCGCCCCTTCAGAAAAGGGCGTGTGGGTCGCACGCCCTTTTTATGTGTACAGGCAGGGGGCAAGCCCCTGCCTATACACATAGATCGGCGGACCGCCGACCTATGTATATAGGAAGGGCGTGCCCCTTCCTATATACATAGAATCGGCGTGCCGACTGCACGCCGATTCTATGTATATAGGAAGGGGCACGCCCTTCCTATATACATGCTGATGTCATGCGTACACCAGAATGTACGCATGACATCAGCATGCCCGCCCCGCCCCCCCACCCCCCCTCCCCCCCCGCGGATTTCAACCGCAACCATCACCTCACTCGATCACTTCCCCCCCACCTCACAGCACCTCCTCCACATCAACCCAGCCGACCCGAGCCGACCCACCCGACCCAAGCCGACCCACCCGACCCGATCCGACCCACCCGACCCGATCCGAGCGAGCCAAGCCACCCGACCCACCCAAATGTGGGTGTTTTTTTTTATCCTGCCTGAGCCCCCCTGAGCCCCCCGTGCCCCCTGAGCCCCCCGTGCGCCCCGTGCGCACCGTGCCCCCGTAAGATAAAAAAAAATTAAAAATTAAAAAATTAAAAAATTAAAAAATTAAAAAATTAAAAAATTAAAATTAAAATTAAATTAAAATTAAATTAAATAAAAATAAAATAAAATAAAAATAATAACATAAAAATAAAATAAATAAAATAAAATAAAATAAAATAAAAATAAAATAAATAGAATAAAAATAAAATAAAATAAAAATAAAAAATAAAAATAAAAATAAAATAAAAATAAAAATAAAAATAAAAATAAAAATAAAAATAAAAATAAAAATAAAATAAATAAATCAAGAAAAAAAAACCAAAAAATTTACTCAGGGCCCATTAGGCCCTGTATTGACAGTGGGACAAGCCCCAAAGGGCCTAGTAAAGGGGCCAACAGGGCCCACTATGACTGGCCAAAAGGAGCCAACTGTGCTCCCAGCCGCCCAAGTTTGACATGTTAGGCCAGGGCCCCTTTATATCTCCGCATAGGTATCCAAGGGCCCCATTCCCCTTGTCCAAGCCCCGGACGGGCACACCAGCACTTGATGTTCTTCCACTCAGATCCAATTAATCCCTCCACATCTTCATTATTATTATTTTCATGCCAGCTGATTGTTTCTTCTTGTTCCTCTGAACGCACAGATATCAGCAAGTTTTCTTCGCATCAGCTTTTATTACCCTCCAGCAGTGTAAGTGCATGTCTATCAAAGTAAATATCATCCAAAATTACTCACTCTGGCCGTTATTTACAGCAGAAAATGTCTCAGCCAGGCCAAAACTCCTCCTACTACCAGTATCTCCCAACCCATATGGTGTCCACAATCAGCCGCACCCCCAATACCCTAATGCAATAATGCATGCCAGTGGTCAGCCTAATGTCACCCAGTCTCACTTGGCACAGCATGTAAGCACACACAGCCCAATTCTTCTACTTAAATAACTTTCTCACACAGTCCTTCCTCCTGCCTCCATCAGCTGCAACCACCAGTTCCATTTGGGCAACCCCCTTGGTTCCAGGTCCCATCCAACCCCTCCATCCCCCCTCAAACGTCTGATCAATTCCCCGGCTTCCCCAATTACCTACACAATGCTGCCGCATCCTCAATACCCCCAATCACACATAATCCCACAAACCAACACCCCAGCTTCACCAACCATGGCCACCCCGCATACCCGTCAAACTCAATGGCCTTTCCAATTCCAAATCACGGGCAACCTGCACCCCATATGGGCCACCAAATACCATCTTTCAACCCATACAACAACCTTCCCCCCCACCAATCATCCCAAACGGCCTCCTATAACAATAGTACAGCCTTTCCCCACATTCCAGTCACCGGCCAACCCAATCCAAACTTTCCAAACTACACCAATCCAGCAATCACCCCGCAACAGACGTCAAACATTCCTCCCACCCACCAACCAATCAACCAACCTCCTATACATTACAGCAGGAAATGTACTCCAACAACTGGAATGCCCCCCAACCAATCCAACACCCACCATTAATACCCAGAAACCCGTCCATCAACCAGCCCACATACTACTGGGACAACAACACCAACCAATCCGCTGTCGAAATCAATTCTCTGCTTGACTCTTTAAGTCCGCCTGCCCCATCCGCGCAGCTACCTACAGCAATTGATCCACTGGCTTCCTTGGTTGTCCCTCAAATGCCTGACAATGCAGCTCAAGGTAGGTCTAACTTTCTCTTGTAATGTATATTTATTGAGAGCTGACAAACTGTAAATCATTAGCTTTTCCCCACAATTTCCTGCCTTCTGCAAATGACCTGCCTTCTCCCTCTTTTCCCACCCAAACCAATGAGGATCAAGCTCAAGGTGGGTCTTAGTATCTCTGGTAAAGTTGCTTTATTGGGAGCTGACTATTTATTGATGAATCAGGTGGTTCCAACTCTACAACATCTGTGGTACCGTCTGCAGTCCTGGCTCCTGCAAGAACCGCTGTGGAACTACTCAAAGGGCAGAATAGAGCTTGGAAGGGATATGTATAACTACACTAGTACTAATGTAGGTTATGACAAAGGTGCTGATATAAGAGCTGCCTTCCTGACTAATGCTAAGGGGATGCGTGTAACACTAAGAATAAAATAAAAGGTGTGGCTAATTTATATCTACTCTTAGAAGACTAATACTAATGTGCTTGTTTACCACACACACCAGGTGAGAGGAATGGATGAAGGGGGGATGAGTTGTATAAAGTATATATATAAAGTATAATGTGGGGCAGGGTTGGTAGCTATGGAGTCAAAGTGGGCCAAGCAAGAGAGGGGCAGTCTTCTTATATTGAGGTTTAAGCTGGTATGTATATTTATATATTCCTAAGGGTGATGGTAACTCTACTAAGTATGTATACTAATTTATGGGATCTGTAATGTTGGTATATGTTGGGGTAATTTAGTAAGTCTGGGGGTCCATATGGGAACAAGGGGGAGGAACAGGTGTCCTTATATATCTGAGAAAGAGGAGGAGCCATAAAGCTGGAGGGAGGAACAACTAGGCTATGACATGTAGCTGGTGGGAAAAAGGAAGAACATGACAGATGAGTAGTGAGAAAGTGACTTATATGAAATAGTCATGATAGTGACAGATGAGTAGTAGGAAGGTAGAATTTATGTACAGTAGATATGATGTAAGATGTTACTGAATAAAGCCTAGTCATGTGCAGTGTATGTTATGTAGTGTCTATGTAGTGTCTATGTAGTTTATATAATATGTATTTATGTATCTTGGTTGTGTAGTATATCTACTTATAATATGTACTTATTGTATTCTATAACTTGCTTTACACTGTAACTTGCTGGATTATTCTTGGTTTGCCTGTAACTCTTGAACCATGAGGAATTTGAAGGTGGTTGGAGTGAGTGACTAGGGTTAAAATGGGTTGTAGAATTTGATTATGCAATAATAATGGTGAATATGTGTAAGGTTTGGGATTTATATGTATATATATGTAAGTATTTGGGGTTTATAAGTGATAAATAATTTATTAAAAGTATGGTAATGAAGTGGAATGGATCACCACATCCTCCCTCAACTTATTGTCTGACCCCAGACAATGCAGCCAGAGAAAAAGGCTGGAAAGAAAAAAAAGTGATCCATGGAAGTCCAGAGTATTCCTGTCCAAGGTCCAAGTAATCCAATCCAGTATTAGTCCAATCCAGTGTCCAGTATGAGCCAATCCAGTATAATTTGATCCAAAGTCCAGTTTCCATAGTATTCAGTATCCATGTATCCATTATCCATTGTATTAATCTTCTTGTAAAATATATATTCTAGTCTTTAAAGTGGTTGAAATTCCTTCTAGTATGCCATCTTGCTGAATATGTTCTTCATGTAAAAGTATCCTTGAAATTCTTGATTTTATTTTAATTATAAGCTAGGTTCATTATTTATTAGACTCAAATACTAAGCCATCATTGTACTTGTATACATGTATTTCTAATAAATGTTCATTCTAGCCTTCTTATTCTTATTCATATCTTCTTGAAATTCTTGGACACTAATAAATGCTTACTGATAATTCTTGAGGTGGTGGTATAGTAGGAGCAACAATTCTTCTTAGTCTGGTTTTATATATCTTCTAATCTGAGTAATCCTTTGGCCTCTGGGTATTGGTGCTGATATGACTATGTCCTTTGGGGTATGGTAAAATATCTTGATGTTGGGTTAAGTGGTTTCTGATTTGGTTTGATTGGATGGAATTTTCATTGGGTGAAGGGTGGACACTGAGAGGATGCTTGATTGTTCTTCCTGGGTTGAAATAAGTATATAAGATATATGTAGAATGAAAGGGAGCCTCTTTGTGATGTGATGTTGATGGGTGGAATGAGTAGAAAATATGTTGAGTTTGTGATGAGCTGATGCTGGGTGGAATGAGTAGAAAATCTGTTGAGTTTGTGATGAGCTGATGATGAGGTGGAGTGAGTAGAAAAATGTAGAATATGTGTTTTGATGATGAGGTGGAGTGAGTA